>MJHO01000157.1:0-414422 GCA_002076135.1 Xerophyta viscosa
TCCTTAAATCTTTGCCTTTTCAAACCTTCTTCACCTTTGAGAACGAAAACACTGGGTGGTGGCCCTAAAGCACCTCGGCGACGGCATCTCAGGATGACCGAGGCCGAGGTGGGGGAGCACGGGCCAGGAAACTCGATGCTGCGACCTACCCTCAAAATACCATGGACTTAGCCTCCTCCAAGAGACGAGTCCGAGGTAGATAAGTCGACCCTCAAAATACCACGGACCTAGCCTCCTCCAAGAGACGAGTCCGAGGTAGAGGGATCGACGCTGGGGCAAATATCTGGGGGGCGACCTAAACGCTTTGGTCTTAGCCTCCTACAAGAGACGAGACAGAGGTGAGGGTACGCGGGCCAAGCAACTCCGAGGCGCGCTTCCCAAACGTTGTGACCCCGGTCCTTTAAAGTTCCGAGCTCGAAGTGGGAGAACGCGACCTGGACTAAACCCGTTAACCACGCCTCAATGGTTCGAACCACGGATTTTGTAAATGACCAAGGCCGAACCAGGGGGGAACTGGGGCGTGGAGGAGGAGGAGATGAGCTGTACAAGTGACTGAAAAGCAACGAAGACGAAACTTTGGCACACAAAAGAAAAATCGGTATATTCAAAATATTGTTTACAATATCTGTGCCCCAGACAAGCCCCGGGGAAGCCAAAAAAAAAAAAAAAAACGGAGAGCTGACAACGAGGTTCAGGTCGGAGGTCGGCAATCTCCAGGAAGGTCGCTCGGAGGAACGGAAGAAGCAGGAGGGTGAACAGTCACCAGACGAGTCTCTTCAACAGCCTCCGCCACTTCGGCCTCATTCAGGAATGGGACCTCGGTGACCCCGAGGTGCTGTTGAACTCGGCGACGACACTCGGCGGTGCAGTCCACGACCCAGTCAAGGGCGTAACATTGGAGGGCCTCCTGATAGTCGGCTGAGGCCTTGTACTTCTGAACTGCCCGAGCTCCCGCCACCGACAGTTCTGCATCCTTCCCCGCGAGGGCCTCCTTGAGACGGGTGACCTCGGCTTCAGCAGACTGGGCGGCGTCTGTGGCTTTCACCGCCTCAAGTTCGGCGGACCGGGCCGCCTCGTTGGCTTTCGCCGCCTCCCCCGCTGCCTCCTCCCGAGCTTTGTCCAAGCCATTCGGCCGCCACTCAATGGGGCTTCGGCTGCAGCAAGCCGGCCCACCTGTTCGGCCGCGGCCACCCTCTCCCTGGTCAGGCTTGCTCGAGCAGCCGCCAGATCCGCCTCCAGCCGAGCATTCTGCAGGTCCCACTGCCGAAGCTCATTCTCCCGCCGGGTTAGGAGTCGGTCCACAGCAGCGCGGGCGAGCTCCTCCGACTGCCCTCGGGCTTCTAGGTCGGCCTTCACCACCTCGAGCTCCTCCTGCAGCTCCCTCACCTTCCTCTCTAATGAAGAAACGGAAGTGTCATGGGGAGTGGTCCGCCAGAAGAAGCGCCGATGAAAGGCCGAGCTCAACACCATTTGCTGTTCAAAGCCAATAGAAAAACTCGAGAAGTTATAAAAAAAAAAAGAGAAGAAAAGGGAGAAAGGGCGGAACAGCACTATGAAGCAACAAGGTTAGGCACTAACAGTGTAAGTGGAGGCCATCAGCCGGGACGCTAGCTCCCTATCACCGACCTGGTCCGCATCGTCTTGGTCGGCTGGCAGAGGACCCCTTTGGCAGAACTCGGTTGAGCCGCCGTAATCGTCGACACACGAACCCGACCTCCGCAGATTCTAGTCGGGCCGGTATATACCCTCAGTTGGCCGATCCCGAGAGACGTCGGCGACGGTCTGCGCTTCGGCAAGCTCAGGCTCGGCTGACCTCCCTTTCTCCGCCGCCGCGCTGCTCTCGACGCTGGTTCGGCGGAGATTGCTCGCGGCACGCTTGCGCACCAAGGCCTCTTCCATTTCTGTTGCGGCCCCACAGGTTCGGCGACTCGGGAGCGAGAGGGGGCTGCGGGCGTCTCAGCCGCAGGTCGTTCCCTCTTAGCCCCGACCCCTGGCTTCGAGGGGGGCTCGGCGTGGTAGGAGGAGGAGAGAAGAGGATAGGGGCGACTCGAAGTGGAGGCTCACCCCGATGACGATATGCATGTGGATTGTACTCAGGGCGCGCCTACCCCGCATCGCTGCTCACCCCCGCCCAGGCGGGGAGTCGTAGATGCCGCGTTGGGGACGATCGCACCTGGAGCGTGAGGACTCCGACGAAACCTCCTCAACCTCCGCAGGACGAGATGCCTCGGGGGCCCCCGAGGTCGGCATCTCGAGCCCAGCAGGAGGAGGTACTCTGGGCTCCGCTGGGGCAACGGGGGGAGGCGCCTCTGACTCCCACTCCTCTTCAAGGGGGATGTCGGCCGACGGCGCCCCCTCTGGAGGCTCGGTGGCCAACGGTTCGAAATACTCCTCCAGACGAGGTGCGGACGAACCCTGCCCCTTTTGCCTCTTCGCCTTCTCCTTGGCTCGAGGTGCCCGATAGAGACCCCCCTTCGACGCGTCTTTGACCCCGCCTTCGACGCCGTCTTCGACCCCGCCTTCGGCGCAGCTCTTTTCTTGGGAGCCGTGGCAGCCGGGCGAAGAGGGAGGTCTCGTTGAGCCAGCTGCAAACCCTCTGATGTGAAGAAGCAAAAGCCGGTCAGCTCGACAACAAAAAGGGAAGACGAAGCATACAAGGGAATCAAAGATGTACCTCGGTGTGCAGCAAGGTGAGCCGAAATGGTGTCCAACATATCAGCCGTTGGACTCCCGACGTTCACCTCCCCCGTGAAAGCCAGGAACCTGGCAAGAGCAGCGTCGAGGTCGTCTCCTGCTGCGTACTGGGGCACCCGTAGCATCTCGGGGTTCGGCAGTCCCCCAAGGTCGGTCGAACTCGTCCTCCGGCCGACACCGCACGAAGAAGAATCTCTCCTTCCACCCCTTGATAGAAGTGTCCTTCGGCTTGATCGCCTTGGTACGTCCCGCTCCGACCTCGAATGTAGTACCATCCGGGCGAGTGCGGCGAATCGAGCGTGTCGAAGATGCACCTCCATAAGTCGAGAGGAAGGGAAAGATCTTCTGTCCGTGCACAGATGTACAAGGAAGCCCGTGGCCAAGAGAGAAAGGTGTTCGGCACGAAACTGGGCAGGCAGGAGGCCATAGGCCTTGAAGAGAGAAACGAAAGAAAGGGGTCGAGGGGAAGTTGGAGGCCGAGGCGTAGGTGATCGTACATCATAGGCGAAACTCGCCGTCGAGGAATAGAAGGTCATGCGCTCATGAGGGGAGCGGCGGACGAGTTCGGACCTCAGGACCCCATCCAAGTTTGGAACCCCAATTGTTCGAGGACCGCGCGGCTTTTTTGACCGGGGGGAGGGGAAAAAAAACGGAACTCGTCAGAGGTCTGATGTTTAAAAGAAGGTTCAGGGGCGGCAGCTTTGAGGCGCCGCCGGTGGAGGACGAGGAGGAACGAATGCACGGCAACGGAGGTGCCGCCGGATGAGGAGAGGAGGAAGGTGCCGTCGGTGGAGGACGAGGAGGAGACGATTGTCCGACGGCAACAGGAGGTGCCGCCGGATGAGAGAGGAGGGAAGGCCCGTCAAGGCCGCTGTGCTCGGGGGAGAACAGAATCCTCCCGCTCTGGCGACTCATCAGCGGGCGCGCCGGGTACCAGGACGCGGGAAGGAGACATGGAAGGCGAGTCGGGGAGAGAGAAGGGTTGACAGCGAGCCAGGGGGATGAAAGGAAGGAGGAAATCACCAGGGGAAGATGGCCGGGCCGGAGAAGACGCGGCAGACCGGACGGGAGCGAGGAAGTTCGAAAATCGCCGGAGCAGTAGGATGACGAGGTGGTCGAAGAAGTGCGTTGCTCGAGGCGAGCGCAGCAATTTACGACCGTTCTCGCCTCGGAAACGGCAAATCGCGCGACCTAGCCGATGCCTTGCCACGGCGCTCTTGGATCGCCTCGATTGCGACACGTGGAGTGTTCCACCTTTTTTACCGGTAAACCAGCATTGCCCCGCCGACGCCCTAGCTTCTTCAGCAAGCCTGGCATTTTGCGCGGGAAAATTCGCGCGCGCTCCAGCGCGTTGAAATGTTTTTCGAAAATAGCTGAAGGCTGGTGTTACGGTGTGAGGGTCGCCAGCGCGACCTGGAGACCGACGACGAACCGAAGCTCGGCGTAGAAACGACCTCCGGCTCGACCATCGGGGGGCGACTGATACCGCCTGAAATTTAGCACGGACACGTGGAGACCCCGGAGGCTCAGCCGACCTCGCGACCACTGGATGTGCGTAAGTCAAATATTATGGGGGAGGTGACCTCTGGACCGCAGGTCAGGCGTCGTAACCGGAGGCCGAGCTCGGGATTGGAGCCTAGAGTCGACCCTCGGGCACTGACCGATAACCTAGCTCGGCTGCCAGGTTATAATGGTTTCCGCGAAGATGGAGAAGCGCTTCGACACTAAGACCCGACTCGGCCGACCGAGACCGAGTCGTCAACGGACCGAGGTCGACCCCGACACACCGACCCATTAAAGACCACTTAATGCTTGCGTTCAATGCGCGTGTCAGAGACGCCGACTACGACAGGCGGCATTAAGTGTAACTAGCGGCAGACGTGACAGCTGCAGAGCTGCGACCTACGAACCGTAGCCGGCAAACATCATTTATGACTGGTAGAGAACATGACGGCGAGAAGCGACGGGAGCTGGTGTCGACGTGGATCAATCCGAGCCGCAGAAGCTACTTCATCCTGACCGTCCGAGCTCGGCGGTCTCGCCTATAAATAGAGGATGAGATCATACATGGAGGGGGTTGGATTTCTGACTGGAAGATCACCTATAACCACCCAAGGGAGAGAGAGTGAGAGAGAACTTGTAAACCTTAAAATCCCACACAATACTAGCTCAGACGCCGGCGATCTTTAGTCGCCGGCACGTGGTTTTTCACCTCGGAGAACATCCCGGGGTTTTCCACGCTACGTTTCCCTTTGCCAAACTTCTCCCGACCTCTTTCTTCACTCTCTAACTCATCCACGTCATCGTCGAAAACGTTGCAACTCAACTCGGTCGCGAACCGCGCGATCAGATTCAGAGTACAGCGGGATACGTTGCCAAAAATATTAGGTTCGTTGTTGTGAATCTTAAAAACTCTTTTTAGATTTTTTTTTTGTTTTTTTAACAAAATGAAATCTACGCCTGAAATTTGTTACAGTAATATTAAGATGCCACCAATATAATAACATGAGTATATTAAACTTATTTTATTTTTATATAATAGACTATATTTACTGTTGGAAAAATAGTGACAAGCATGAATTTGAAAATATACGGTTTAAGTGATATAGCCGTTTGTTTGGCCAGGCACATAACGGATATAAAGGCGTCAGTGTTTTACGCCAAGGCTAACATCTCTAACCACAACTCTAGCCAAAGTTCCCTGCCAAACTTAATAGAAGAAAGAACGGGTTGCTAAGCGGAAGAATCGGTCAAGGACAATTGAACGGACGATCCGTGGCGAGCTATAGGCACGTTGACGGGACATTTCGGATTTCTTCCTTATTTTATCTACTTTTCCTGATAGTTCAACGATGCCTATAAATAGTTTGTCTGATCTCCGATGAAAAAGGTTCACTATATAATTTTTTTTTTTTTAATTTACTACTTGGGAGAAATATGAGAGTTTGTATGATACTTCCTAAAAGCTCGAATTTAGGAATGAGAGATTATTGTATTTCGGTCTTTGCAACTCTTAGTAAAATGTTCTTGCTAGTCATGTACGGTTTATAGTTTTATCTCAGTTTGCTTCGAGAGTTTTCACATAAAAAATGCATGTATTTATGTGACAGGCTGACAACCTGTGAATCTTCTTAGCCGTTCCATTTTTGGACGTTTAAGACATCGGTCGAGTACGAACACTATCAATAAGTTTATATACCGCATCGGGTGAGTTACATTTGGGGCATCAGAGAATTACCTATAATGGTGGATCGCCAATATTGGCGACATTCTGATATGTTCATCCATTTCCTTAAATATTTAAAAAAAAAAAAAAATCTATTGTTGCTCATAATAAAGGATATATTTGAGAAAATAGTAACGTTGCTCATTATAAGTAGTTGGGAAATTTTAATGAACACTATCAATGTTTAATTAAAAAAAACACAAATTTAATGCTCATTGATCAAGTTAATGAGAAAAATAGAGCTAACACCTCCTTTTTCAAGCCGCCAATAGTCTTCTTGAAATTATTGGTTTGACATAAGCAACTTCAGACATGTACTCGGATCCCAGAGCATCAGTCGGGACTGGGGGTGGAGTTTTCCGCGAGTTTAAGGTCCCTACGGAGGCGTGAGCTCGCATTATGGATTCCACCCCGATAATTTCAAAAAAAAAAAAAAAAAATGAAAACATAAGCCAACTTCAAATTAATTCAGATGTAAGATGTCATTAAAGGCAAACAACATATAATGCTACTCCCGGACTCCGCTAATTCGTGAAAGTTTTTTTTAGACCTTGAGGGGATAATGTATACATCCATATCCGCTACTAACATAGAGTATTCATCATGTATTCATCCTTACCACTGCGGCTTTCTACTAGTACATAAGTGACCGCACTTAAATCTTATATTCACTCTGTTTACGCTGTTGTGAAAATAAGAATATTATCTAGCATAGAATGAGTTGCCCATCTATTCGGATGTCATAGGCTTTACATATATATTTTTGTACTATCCATATATAAATACAGTAGGGAGGGTTAGCCTTTACCTTCCTCCCGGTAGCGGGTTTTCTTAAAGGTTAAAAAAAAAAGAAGAAGAAGAAAAGAAAAAAAGAAATATTATCTAGATTATCTAGAAATGCATATATATTTATATTTGTGCATAATTTTAATATGCATCTATATACACAAGCAAGACTTTGACCAAATTGGTCTTACAATATTTGATATAGTAAAAAATTCGTATTAAAACTATCTAAAATCGATTATCTAAAAAAATATACTTGAAAATGGGAGACAAATATGCTGATTGTTCTAAGATTGTTAAACGTGGAAACTCCATATCATTATCATTTCCATGCAAGCAAAATATGAATCCACATTCCATGAGTTGATTCATGTCAGCATGTGTTTGAACCAAAATCTTGAGACTCTGATAATAAATCTCCCATGGATCATATATCAATTTATTAACTTTTGGCTAAATATCTTCATGTCTTCAACATAATATAAGCAAGGTGGCATTCAGACACCTGATTTATGAGACTGTAACAGATGCTGCTAGCGTAGCAGGAGTTACAAGATGAACAAGCACGGTTAAAATCTTCCTTAACAAATTCCCCAAAAAAAAACAAAAAGACTATAAAATGGTTTGAAGTTTATCTTTATTCCATCGATTGTTATGATTGCACGTTCCAACATTTGCATCAGCTACTAGAATCCTGATTACAAATGCCAAGTCTTACTACATAGATTACAGCACTGCTGGTGATTGAAATGGTATGGAAAAAAGAGTACAAAAAGCTACATTCTACTACGATTTTGGGAACTATGGAAGGAAATTGCCTGAGGGAGCGTTGCTCGGCGGCGGAGCAGAGTTCCTACGCTGAAAAAGGCAGCGCGCCCGTAACGCCACGGCAACCACGCAGGAGACCACCAAGAGCAGTGCCAACGCTATCAAGATCGCACCATTGTCAGAGTCTGCATCCTCCGCTAGCTCTCGTGCCACCGTCACCACCCCACCGGCGAAGTCAGGAATAAGAGAGAGAAGAAAGTAGGATAAAGTAAACAGAGCAACCATTTTGCTCGGCGATGTCGGACGGGTATATGTAGAAAACAGTACAAAACGTTGCCGTCGAGTTGAGGAATATACAGGTACAACATTATCTAAGATCGGCAGATTGATGTGAGATTTATTTTAGAAAATAATAATTTCATGCTCGATTCATTTAGGCAGTAGAATACAACTGTAAAGTAGGGTCTGTGTATTATAGGAAGCAAGATGATGTATGTGATCGGTGAGAGAGACTGATTTTAGAATTGACTTTTTATTTAGTTTAATCATTTTTCTGCCAATCTCACACCTTCTAATTACAGAGAAAGGGAAGAAGCCCGAGGTGCAATACATTTAGTCAGTATATATATATATATATATATATATATATATTACATTTTTCGAACTATATGTATAACCAGCATTCCATACGTGTTTACGTTTCCTTTCGTAAGACCATGCCAGTTTAGATATCCAAAATGCTAGTAATATTTGTAATATTAAATATATTTCACAGGACTGTGTATGGACAGTTATAATATTAAATATATCGTGCGAAATTCTTTTAATTCAGATTTAGCTTATAGGTTACTAACATGCTATTTGAAATAGGATATAATAAATGGCTAATAAACCAATCATACTAGCTGCGACCAAACGCCACTCGAGCAACAATATGATAGATTTGGCCCGGCTAGCCAACCTAGTTTGCACACCTATATGAAGTAGGCAATTCTTATCAAGGGTGGTTCAAACCAAACTTATTCTGAATGTAATACTAGAAATAAACATGTAACCATAGTAAAATATAGTTATTTTATATGATATAGAATCCACTATGAACATGCCAATATAGTAGCAGTACAATAAACATTGATAAATTAGATGCCGCATACAAACCAACTCTTGCAACATTATTGAAGCACATCGACAAACACAAAACAGAGATGCCGTCTGTTTGTACAAGTTCATAGCAATCTATAAGACATGAAACAATCGGAAGAACATTTCGGGCAATAGCAAAACTCAAGGTAGGTAAATAAGAAATTAAGAAATAAAAGTCGTAAATGGGTACAACTTATTAATAGGAAAGAACACCATCTTGTATGGTATAATATAGTAACATGATGCAAATTTAGATCATCAAGGATAGAAATTTGAGTTATTTTGCAGTGTTTAGAAAAAATAAAACTTTCGCACCTTTATAAATCATGTTTATAGAATTTGTACTGAGACTTTTATTTTATAAAGTGAAAACCATATTCTTGCAAAATAACTATTTCTTAAGGTCATTATTTTTACATTAATGAGAGAAAATTCTGTTGTTGTTTTTAACTATTTTATGATTTAAAAAAAGTAATAATAAAAAATAAATAATAATAATAATAGCAATAGCTGGCCAGCATGCACATTATTAATGTGCAACATTGCAAAATCCTAATGGTCATTAGACCGTTTCTAATTGTTTAATTATGTATTAGTTCTTACTATAAATCTCTTTTAATTTGATAAATTTTCAGATCTGAATTGGTCTTTAAAATTGAAACGTATACAACTGTCTTTGGTGTAGAATAGAGTTTAATTTATAGTTTATTATTGTGTTAGACAATATCTAGTTATTTTGATGTAATCTTTATTTTATTCATTTAAATTATTTGATCATTTTTCTACTTGAACTATACATATTTCCAACAATTCAATCGATTAAATTAACCGATTTCAAGTAGAAAATATTATTAGATGTTTTTATTTTAAAAAAATTGAAATTGTTTGCTTCTTATCTGATTTATCCAATTAATAGAATTGATGAGTGAAAAGGAGCACTGATTATGCTGGAGATTAAACTCATTGGTCTAACCTAGCAATATCACTTTATTTTATTTTATTATTATTATTTTTTTAATATCAAACCGATTACTATTAGTAATTAATAGATAATTGATTATGATATGTATATCTCTGGTTATTTTTACAATAAGTTTGTAACTGATTAAACTCTTATTATCGGTATAAACTATTTCTTTTAAAAAAAAAAAATTATGTATTAACCGTTACACTTTTCTAGGATACACAATTGATTGATTCACTTCCTAAATTGTACTAGACTATATGTGTTGTTGAGATCCACAAGATCTTTTGCTGACTGTAGTTGGAAAGAGGGAAAAGCCCAAGAATGCCTCGAGATCAGGATTAATGAGATGATTCAATTGTTCATTCAGTCTTATTTCTTTTCTTCAAATATTCTAATCATTCACTAATACTTTTAAGAACAATGATAGATTAGGACCCTCACCAATTGCTTCTTGCACCTTGTATAATTGGAACAATTAGTGATACAATTAGAGTTATATCCGAATGTTCCTAAATGTGAGGGTGCCCTTCACATAAGATATGTGAAGGTTATTAAAAATTATAAAATTTTATATGTTAATCCTAGACATTATTTTCTCAAAAAATGTTAATCCTAGACATTATGCTCATCTTTAAATATGTGATATTATTTGATTAATTGGTTATAATAATAAAATAATATTTTGCTTTTATCATAATTCAAAACCAAAAGAGCTTATGTTTTGGTTGAACAACAATCTAACAGATTGACTTGTTATATTAGATGTGCTTTCTTGTGCACGCACCAACGTTCTGTACATTTTCACCTGCACATTTAAAAGTTTTTCGCATGGTGATTTATATACTATATGCAATAAATTTAGCATTGTTTCAAGAGAAATTAAGTGTACAGGCTAGCTTAAAGCTGAAGCAAGCTTCAAATGTGACACATTAACTTCAAAATAGATACCATTGTTTTACTTTTAGTATATATGAAAATTATCATTGTGAGAGTTACAATCATGATAAGCCATTACGGTGTACTGATAAAAATCATGCTTATAAGTTATTGTTAGAAATTTATAGTGTATATAGTGATGTGTTGCAAGCTGAAAAATTTGCAGTCCAAGACAGCCCATTTTTCAATGATTTTATATAGACTTTTTGTACTATGTCAAAGTAATCATCACAATAAATACTTAAGATAAATAGTCTAGTCATCAAAATAACTAAAGGATTGCTGGAGTAGTTAAATTTCTTATATATTGGGCCGCCGGGGCGGATTTATGTGTTGGCAGGGGGTAACCATGGCCTTCCCCGACCCAACAAGCCCAAATAAACTCATGCCAATATTCTTGTGCTTTTTCTATCCCCAGGCCTACATATCAGGCCAATTCGGCCCCCCAAATTAGCTACCCCCCAATCCTCTTTTTTGTTTTTTTTTTCCGTCATTAGCGATCACTTTCGTCTGTGCCTCTCGCGACCGCCCCGCTCTCAGTCCCAACCCTCCCAATCAATCAACTATTTCGCACGATCACCGGCGATCTCTCTGTCCTTCTCAACGGCGTTCGCTATCTTTGAAGTCCTTCTCGGTGTTCCCGGAGCAATTGACTAAACACCGTCGGACAGCCGCAGGCCCCCAATCACCTTTTCCCATTGGATCTCGTCTTTCTCACGAGGATTCTCGTGCTTGGACTCACCCTCTTCCTCATCGCTTGCAGCGCATCCGCCGTCTTCATCCATCACTTTGCCGTCGCTCTTGGAAGGTAATAGAATAAAATGCTTGTATTACTCAACTGTTAATTTTCCTACCATTGCCGCGTTTTTAGCTTTTTCTTTCACGATTGTTGATAAACTTACTTGTCTTTATATTTCAAAAAAAATAATGAACAAAGCTAGTCAAGATGTTAGGCCTTTCATTTGATGCCGTTCATTTGATGATAACTTTTCTTGTTTCTCTGATTGCTAATAATATTATTAACAAAAAAGAAAATTTGAAGTGTATAAAGTTAGTCCGGAAGATATGTTTTGAATGTATCCAATATTCCCCGAGTATCTGATTGTTTAGATTTTCAAAAGATTTGTTTTTGTTAAAATATTTGTGTAGAGTGCATCCAATGTTCTGTGAGTGTTTAAAGTTTAAAATATTTTGTTGTGGTAGTGGTACTGTGGATCGTTAAGGTTAAACTTATTTGTAATTGTACATCCTTTATAGTGATTTTATGTTTATTTTTAAGCATATAACAGGATGTTCGGCAAACAAAAAAAAAGTATTTGCTTTTCAATAAAAGAAAAGAAGAAGAAAGTGGTTATCTTTGTATCAATGATGGTGAAAATAATGAGGAGTCCGACCCGGTTGGAGGACATCTCACTCAACCTCCAACAGTGCTAAGATCCAAACTTTTCTTTCATGTGAACGTACAATTGGTGAACTCTCATTTGCAGCATGAAAATTGTGAAGATCTGGTTGCTCAACAAAATGGAAGATGAATCTTTTGCCAATAGTTTGGTTCTTTACAAAGAAAAGAAAATTGCAAAAAATTTTAGTGTGATTTTCTTTCTGTAGAAGAGTATCGTTTATAATTTACAATTAGATAAACGTTATTTGTTTTTTATATGAACTAAATGTATTTATTTGAGCTTGTTATATGTTTGTACAAGTTTTAAAATTTTTGCCTAATATATTTTGGCCTCTGCCATTCTGAAATCCTGGTTCCGCCACTGTATATTGGTATTGTTGATCAATTGGTATTGTTGATCTAGCTTTATTCTCCTTCTTAGGCTTCCATAATATACTAAATATGTATACTTGCATATTTATTTATTAGAATAAATTCTTGATAAATGGGACTGGTGTGTCTTGGAATTACAAAGGACTATTAGTAAGAAACTGAGATCATATGGGACTATAGATAAGTAAAAGATCAAGCTTATAATAAGATAATATATCCAAATAAAGAGGGATGCTTGAATATTGATATTTATGCTCATTTTGCACTTATTACTACAATAATACTCTTTATATTATTCTGTGGTTTTAACATTAATAGTAATGACCGATGTCTTTACTATAAATTGCTTGTGAGTATTACTTTGCTCTTATGTTGATGATGTTTGGCATATTGGGCTTCAGTCTTCAGAGATGATACTAAAGCATTTTTCGAAGGCAAAGTTTGTTATGAAAAATAATGAACATTCTGTTGTTATATTAAATACAAAGATAATATGTGAAGTCAATAAGTTGCTTTTGCCATAATCACACTATGCAGAAAGCGTGCTAATAAGCTTGGTTTCTAAGATGCAAAGCCCTTACTTATTCCTGTTGGTCGTATTAGTAGTTTATTCAAAATTCTAATGAATTGATAGCTTAGTCTAATTATGCTCATATAATTGATTCTTTATATTTCTTAGTTATTTTTAATAGACCTGACATCATATCTGTTGTTAGATATTTCGATAAAGAGAACACGCACTGAATCTTTTCCTTTTCTTTATTTAAATATATCTGAATTCTTTTGCTTCTATCCTGGAATTCTCTCACCATGTTGTTCCAATGTGACCGCTGAGTAATTTTTTTAAAAATAGGCTATACACGTGGGATGCTGACATGAAGGCTTATATAAGCCTTTCTGCTTTTTTATTTTTTACTATTAACGGGCTAGATAGGGCCTCCTAAGTAGAGCCAGCAAGAATCAGGCCCGTTTGAGCACATCGTTTGTCTGTCAGCCAAGCCGAGAAAGAGCAGCTCTTGAGCTGAGCTGTTGATTGTCCGGGACACTCGCCGCCACCACCGGCCGCCACCTTTGCCGGGAATTCCTCCGCCGCCATCTGCTAGATTTATAGCCCTACCCCTAAATTGCGGTTCTAAAGATTTCGAGATTGGTAACCAATGCGTTTGAGATGATCACAAGCACTATCAATTTTCGATCATCTAGTTGCGTTCTTCGTCAGAGTTTTCTATTCCGCAATCTCTCCACCACCGCGAATGATGCAAATAAACTTCCAGTGCCGTCTGATCCGTCACGGAAGGATTCACGCTCGTCATGGGACCATACCTACCGCCAGCTCCAGAATCTCGATTTTGCCACTGCCGCCAAAATCCTCTTCTCTGATCAACAGAGAACGAAGAAATTTGGGTAACCAAATCTACGTACGCATATCAATTTATTCTTAATGATTACTCGTTTTGGGAGTATAACAACATGTAATACAACTTTTGTTCAATTGGATGCAGGTTGGACTTTCATCTGGTGCAGTTTTTCTTTGCGTGCATGCCATCTTTAGGTACCCATTGTTGGTTATTATGAAATGATATGCAATTTATTTTTCATATCTGCATTTGATAATGCCGTCGTATTATTTTGCAGCGGTATATCTTGTCGCACAATATGCAAGATCTGAGATCAGGAAGATGGAGGCGGTAAGACTCATTTTTGTATCTATGAATTAGTTTGAATTGTATCTATGTATTAGTTGAATTAATTAATTGTTGATTGTATGCAGTTACATTATTGATATGTGTGAGTTTGGTAATTTGATTTTACAATTTCTGTCTCTAAGGAAATGATGGTTTAATTATTCGTGCTTTTTCAAGTAGAAGCTGGTTCTGCTCATGATAAGTAGAAGCTCTTGAACCTGATATGGGGAGCTCTAGTTAGATTATAAGGAACAATAAGGGGAGCAGTTTAGCTAGAATTTATATATATATATATATATATATCTGCAAAAGGATGTTGACTTGCAGAGCTTCAATCTATTTTTCTCATATGATTGAGGGATAACATAAACATAGAAGTCGCATCTACTAATACGAAAAGGATATATACCTTGTATCCTACTTCATTGACAGTTAAATGTGATTAGTTATATCATCCTCCTTGTGTTTGCTGGAAGATGTATTCCGGTCTTTTATCCAAGCTCATCTTTGATGTTTATTGACTATCGTAATAACTAATCCGAAGAGGTAGATTAGGTGTGGCTACAGACTAATTATTTGTTTTTCTACCGTTTTAGGGAAGGAGTAATTTGGAGCGTTCAGTATCATGCTGGAAACTATTGTTTCTATGGGCTGTAGGAACTCAACCCAAAATAAAGACTTAGCATTTTTTAGTCATGTTTCTGGGGTGGCGGGATGTTGTAGTGGTATGCTGGCCTGAGAAGCCTCCCTGCCCTAGGTTAGACTCCACACGCACCAGTCAGTTTCTCGGCTGGTGGTAACGTGCACGTGCGACAGGTCTTACCTCCTGGGCTGCCATGGGAGATGTGCGTCATAGGTAGAGCCAGGTTCCTGAGGTGTGCTGGGCCTGCTGGCATCGTCTGACACTAGGTAGTGCCCGGGCCACAAACAAAAATCTTTTTAGTCATGTTTCTGATATTTAAGGTGGTTGTCTTTTTTATAGCATATAAGGGGCCTTATTTCATTGTCTCCATTATTTTGCTTGTAGTATTAGAAGCAATCGCAACCTCTTCAACTTATAGTGAATTGATAGTGATAGTTAGATGGTATATAGATATTTCGATCTACATATGTCTTGCATACTATATTTACTCTGAAGTAAACTTAAATCACATCCTGTTGTATCTTAAGAAGCGTTTAGTGTTACTATGGGATGAGATGTACTCGATAATGACGTAGAACATAATGTTTTAGATGTTTTTCTCGTCGTCTTTATTTTTTGGCATTTGCTGACTGCTACCGTTTTCTTTTAGCAGTTCAAGCAGTGTGTT
Source organism: Xerophyta viscosa (assembly GCA_002076135.1). Taxonomy (NCBI): domain Eukaryota; kingdom Viridiplantae; phylum Streptophyta; class Magnoliopsida; order Pandanales; family Velloziaceae; genus Xerophyta; species Xerophyta viscosa. Next base: position 15,290 of record MJHO01000157.1, read on the forward strand.
AATCATGTTACCATGTTATTTTCGTTTCCCTTTGAAGATTCGAAATTGAGATAGAGAAATCATTGTTTATGATTCTTTTGTGCTACTAAAGTCAGTTATACATATCAGTATGATTGGTTGTTGTAACTATAGAACCATGCATCAGTTGCTTGAATGGTTGATATTCTAGTTATCTACCACTTCCCTGTCAAAAATTTCCTCATATTTTATTACTTATTGTCATCTAAGCCTGCCCATAAGTGCTGCATGTTGGATGCTATTTTAGGAAGAAGAGCTTAAAAGAAAGCAAAAAGAATTAGAGGAAGATAAAGAAAAAGAATCAGAAGAAGATTCAAAAGAAGCTGGACAAGAATCTTATTCCGAACTTCACAAGGTAAAAATCAGGTTGGACACAATAGAGGAGACCATAAAGGAGATATTTGATGAGAGGAAGAAACTACCTGCTAGCATCTCCAAAGACCAAAATGGAGGAAGTAGCAATCAGAATATAGTTTCTGTTGGTAAGGCCTGTAGTTATCAAAATAAGCCAATGTCCACCAAAGAAAAACCACAATCTACCAAAGAAGAGGTAGATGGGCCTACCAAAACAAACAATGCTCCCATAGTAGACGCTGGTAAGCAGGTTATGAAGGATGAAAAAGGTGCACTGAGTGGAGAATCAAAAAGATGACGCAGTAACAAGGTATATTTCCTCATATTGGTATCTATCAAGTAACTACGTCGCAGAAAATTGTGCACTCCGCTTTCGTTCCTTTTTTGTGGTGCAATTGTTTATGCTGTCTATATCACTGATTATTTCTTTTTTTATGCATTAGTAATTATTTGTAGACTGTATTTGGGATTTTGCTAATTGAAGGTTTTGGCAAGTTACCCTTCAGGTGACTTGACTACCAAAAAGAGATTTTAAAGTATGAACATCATTTGAAGTGCTAGTGATATCTTGAACTCATAAGGCCTTTGTTCGTCTGACATTTAACATCCTTCTTTATGATTGTAAATATTGCAAAATTTTGTAAATCCTTTTGGACGGCACATTTACATTATTCCACATAGTAGAGTGTGCAGATACTAATCACGCATATCTACCTGGTGCGAAATAATTGATGATATTGTATGTTATTGTACTAATATATAACAAAATATATCAAATCTGTAGACTTAATTCGAAAGAGACATATCCACCGAATTTTTGAGCTTTCATAGCTTGTTTTCTGGACTTCCTAGTACCGGTATTGCAATTTCTGTGAATTGAATCACTGTCTGTTCCCTGTGGATGAAATCCACTCAGTGTACCTGATCTTTACACTGTGTCTCTGCGCGAACATTCGCATGTGCAAGCAGCTTGTTTGTAGACACCATGCTACCCTTAACTTGTTATGCATTTTGCATTCTTCTAGACCAAAGTTCATTGGTATTGTCAAAAAATTGATATTATCAGCAGATTAAATCCAATAGAGATTTACTTCTAAAGTCAATTAATGGCACAAACTTCAATTCTTGCAGGATGGCATAGCAAATTTTGGAACAGGGTTTTGGTAGCTCTGGTCTTTTTTTGTTTCCTTGGACTACCTTCCATGAGCAGGGAGGAGGAATCTCGCTGTCCAATGTACATTTCCTTCACGCTGGTGCATACACATTAGCTGTAAAGCCGTGTACATCTTCTGTGTAGGTGGTGTTCACATTGTAAGGCTTGCTGGCAAGGATTTGCGCAGCTACGATCGAGCTGCTAGAGCCACGCCTTAGGCATTGCTGTGAGGTTCTTGAAGGTGATATGCTGATCTTCACCTTCAAAGATTTCTATTCAAATGATAACCGACAATATCAGCTTAATTTCTACATGATTTATTCTTTGGATAAAAGGAAGGGATAATTGTACTGTACTCCCTACGTTAAGTATTAATATCACTTCAATCCGCGCCTATTAATAAAATTCGTTGTAATTTCTTCTATTAACTATTTTTTACACTGCAGTTCTTCTATAATTTTCATGTTGAAATTTTTTTTAAAAAATACTTTTAAATAGGTGTTTTGACGTTTTAAAGCGTAGGTCGCGTTTTAAAATATTTTGATTTTCAAGGTTATTTGCTATTTTTGATACCTCAAAATAATTAATTAAAAGTTCTTTTGATAAATTTTCAACAGGAAAGTTGTAAATCTCATCAAAATATATAACTTTCATGTTAAAAAAATTTTTTTCAAAAAGTATTTCTAAATAATTTGTTTGGGGTGTTGAAAACGGTCAGATTTAACTGCAATTAAAATTTAAATTTTAATCCAAATATAATAAAATTTAATATTTTGGACTCAACTGCAATTCTTCCTAAAAGAATTGCTTAGTACCTCTTACCTGAACTCTAAAAGGGTAAATGAATGTTTTATTCCTATCCTGGGCCTTTACCTCAAACATTGGCAAGGTTAAATGGACATCTTTGGGTCCCTAAGTTGCTGGCAATTCCTGGACTTGCTGGCCCAGTAAATGGAATGTGGGCCATGCTAACCCTCATTTTACACTGAAATAACCTTTTTGTTATCTATAACCTTAGTAATTTAAGGACTAAAATTTGTTTTTGGTTTATTATTTTGATTTCCATTTCCTCCACGCAAATCAAGTTGCAGTATGTATATTAACTTTTGTTTAGATTGTTATGTAGAGTGAATAAAATCAATAATTTTTCAGAATAAATTTAGACCAAATAAAAACTAAGCTCATCAAGTTGAATCCATAAAGCGCACATCTATAGAGCGTCCACGTTATCATATTATTTAAAATATTTTTTGGGCATGTTTGGTTAGCAAATTAGTGAAGAAATGTTTGAATTTGGCCGAGCGACATATAGTGTTATCAGGCTGCTTTTTTTATTTTTCTTTTACTTTTCTTTTTTTTTTTTTTTTTTTTTTTTTTTTTTTTTTGGTTTTTCCAAGATGGAAGCAAAATTTATCTTGCCAAGCGATGCCCGACCTTATGTGCAAAAAACCCATCTCTCCAGCATTTTTTCAGCCGTAAAACCAATCTCTACCCATAACGATTAATCAAATTATCGATTAATATCCAAAATCTAAAGTATATTGACAAGTAAGCAGATCTAATCCAACAAATACCAAAAGCAAAATTATTATTAGCATTATTCGCAAGCATAAAGTAGAGAATAATTGATTAATCATCATAACTACTCGGCTAAAGCTTGAGTGTTAAATCTACGCTCTTGGAGGATTTATGATAATGATAATCTGTATCACCGGCCGAGCAGAATCCTCCGACCATCACCTCCGCCGTCTCCACCTCAGTTCCTCTGCCGCCGCCGTAGGAACGAATGTTCTCCTGCCATATCTTCCCCACCGCCGGCCTATGCCAAGACGCCATGGTTTCAGCTCCCACAGAGGACAGCCTAACAGCTGATGCTCCATGCAGCGGCAGCGCACCCATGCTCGGTGGATACCGCTGCTGAAGCGCTCGTAAATGGTAATAATCACCGCCGATGTCACCGTCACCGCTCCTGCTCCCGTGGTGTCCTCGCTTAGCTAGAGAGCGCTCGCGCTTGTGGGCGTTCTGGTGGCCGCCGAGCGCTTGCGAGCTGTAGAACTTTCGCCGGCAGTAGTTGCAGGAGAACACCGGCGGTTCCGGTGGATCTTGCTGACGGCCGCTGACGTCACACCGGAGATTGAGTTCCAGCTTACCAGGTTCCGTTAACCCAATATCTCTGTGCAGATTAAGATGACGATCTCTTGTCCTGCTGCTTTCAGTAGTAGTGCTCCATAGATTGAGATCCAACGAGGGTTTAACTCCTACTTTTGTTTCTTCAGATGAATTCTCCGGCGAGCTTGCTTGATCAGCTTCCATATCCAGCTACACACTGCAACTTAGGCTTTCTGGAAGAGTTAGTTATTCAGAAAAAAAAAAAGTATACATCTCCACTATGAACATAGAGATGGATTACAGAAAAGAAGATATATATATAGAAGAAGTAACAAGAGTGAGGGACTAGGTTTCAACTTTGAAGGACACAGGAGTACTTATAGAGGTAAGTCATTTAATAATTTTCTAGTTTTTCTCAATTTATTTTGATAGAATTGTATATTAATTTTTAAAACTCGTATTAATTAGCTTCTCATTTTAAATATTTTATCAATTGGCTTCTCTATCAAAGTTCACATCAAAAGTATTTTAACTATTTTATAAGTACTTTTGACAAATTTTGAATATAAAAATAGATTTCAATGTGATCACAATTTTTTTAAAAAAAAATAATTTTAAATATTTATTTTGAGACTATAAATTCTTAGCGAATTTAATTAATCCACTAACTCGCTGTGACAATGGAGTTTCAGAGTAAATATTTATGAGTATTTTTTAAAAAAAATAATGAAGTTAAATTGAGTAATTCACTTGTAAATTTATAAACAGTGCAGGGCTAATACGCAACTCTCCCTTTTTTTTTTTTTTTCTTGGCTTTAGGAATATTACTTAAGGTTAAAGCTTTCTATAACTGGGGGCCATGTGTATCTACTGGAGGAGAAAGAAAGTGAGATAATGACATGGGGTGAAAGCCATATAAGGTGTATAGTATTTAGCATGAACAAGTCTATAAAGCTTTTTATAATTCTACATTATATCATCAGAGCAGATTACTTGTACTTCCAGGTTCCTCTGGGATATAAACTATTCTGTCGTGCAGAAGGCATTCCCTGCATTAAGTGGCCACAAATAGCGTCAAATTCGGTGAAAACGTGCCGAGTATCATTTAACTCAAGCTCAGCTCGATTACTTATCTCGAGCTCAAACTCGACGGTGTTCAGTGAATCGGTTTGAATTCGGCTCGATTTGCCCGAACTCGATGGAGTTCAGTGAATCAGCTCGAATTTGGCTATGTTACTTCAAGGGTCTCGGGCTTGTAATAAAAGATACTTCAGTAAAACATGAAGTTTGTTTGGCCTTGCGAGTTCAACGAACTTTGTAACGCAATGCTTACGCTCAATTTTTTTTAATTAATTAAGTTCGAATTTGTGTGCGGACTCGAATCTACCTCGGCAACACTCAAACTTAACCCGAACTTAAATAAGTTTGAGCCCGGCTCACTAACACCCAAAAATTAGATTCGTAAGACTCGAGCTTTTTCAAACTAAAATACATACAACATGTGATATATGTATTGTTATAGGAGGGTGTGTATATACGCACAGACCGAGATTTTTTTGGGAGTCCTATGTAAGTATTGACCATTTCTCTGTTGACGTAGTATTTTTCCAATCAAAAGTCTTCGACATTATTAGTTTTTTGCTCTGGTAGTTCTCTTTGACAATCTCATCTTATTTTGATCAATATAATTGGTTATAAATACTATTTTATGTGGGTAAAATCCACCTCGTAAGTGCTTAAAGAACCATTATCAGTGAATAGTTGGGGTGAGCATAATTCGGGTCAACCCAAATTTTCAAACCGATCTGACCCGAAAATATGTAAATTTTGGGTTCGGGTTCGAATTCCGGTCGGATCGGGTTGCTATTTTAAGTAATTTAGATTAAGCATTTCAGGTTCGTATAGGCCTCTAAAACTTCGGGTCGGATCGGGTTACACCTGAATTTTTTTTCTTCTATTTATTTTACTTATTTATTTACTTTTTTACACTACTATCCACTCTCGAATGAACCCCGCGAGCCAACCCTTGTCTATTTTATATCTAGTTATTTTTTTTTGTATTAGTTAGTTTTTTATTTTTTTTTGTTGTTTAATATTACTTTCTTTAAAAAAAAATCTTAAAATTAGATCAACCCAAACCCGATCCGAACCAATCCGAAATTTTTTTTTGTTCGAGTCAGTTCGGGTTGAGTGGTAATTTTGTTCGGATTGAATTGGTATTTTTTAGTTCGGGTTGGATATTTTTTGTACGGGTCGGGTTAATTCGGGTTGACCGAATACTCACCCCTAGTGAATAGAGTCTATTCGTCCCAACACCAGCAGCTCAATCCCTTGTTTAAAAAATATCTCACGTGAACTATCTACGACAGATTACATGTACCTATAAGAGAGCTATATTTGTAGATTCGGGCAATTGAGTTTTTATACCTCTATATAATTTGAAACTATATTTATTTTTATCCCCCTAAGTCAAAATAATACTTTTATGCCCGCCTTCTCCTTCCTATTAACCCTGAAATAAAGAGAGTACTCTTTGTCGTTTACTTGAAAATAAGGACAGGTCTTTCACACAGTTAAGAAAGTATAAAAATACTACTTTAAATTAGAGGTTATGTTTTTACAATTTATAATTATCGGGGTATAAAAACGTAAATACATCTCGTAGATTTCTTTCATCAGATGCAAGTGGCCGACAGACGAAGCACGAGTTGAAATGTATGATAAGCATGCCAAATATTTGTCATTGTAGCTTCACAAGGTGCTGCACGAACTCAAACTGATCTCGAGATTATCCCCTTAGGAATGATGGTAATAATGTTTGCCAACAGGATTGCTTCCGAGATCAACATTAATCAGATACCTTTTTCTTGAATCCAACGGTTGATAATTGACGATGATCAACTCCACTCAACTTTTTTTTAGCTTCTTTTGGCCTCTCGGAGGACCTAAAGGGCATGAAATGATAGCATGATTGGCCATTGAAGAGAACACAGTGTGCAAAAGTTACTATCATATCATATATATGATCACTATCTGGTTGCCACGGTGGACCCAAGTACAAACACTTTGTATGACCCGAGTTCTGTTGAAGGTCTAGACAGGATCTTATTTGGGATCTCTCTGTGTCCACATCTGCCGCCCAAGATGGAGAGGGTCTATTTTCCTAAGATGCCTACTTTTAGTTTCATAATGAATATATAAAAGACAAAGGAGTGACAAAGGAGTGACGGGGTGTCGCGGTGGTCGGTGGGTCTCATGAAGACTCCCTATTCTTGCTCCAAGTCTCCGCATGCGTATGAAGTACGTTGCTCTGGTAGGAACGTATATGTGCGTCTCCTTCCATACGCTAGACACTTTCACAACGAATTATTCATCTGGAGGAGCCAAGTTGTGGCTTTATGCGAGCAGAAATCTAGTTCTAAATAATATCCGGGACTCTTAAAAAAAAATGAATAAAATGAAAATATCAATTCTACGTACCACTGAGTTCAACATATTACTTGTGCCCGTCAAAATATAGGCATTTTCTTTTGCTTCGCAAATTATTGAGATACATCATATAAAAATTCCACCAATTTTATCGCTTACAACTTCCATCCAATAAATGGCTATTTCCTTTTATTTATTTATTTTTTGATACAAGGTAAACGGTATAAACGCACATGGACATAACGTTAGCGTGTTAATATACCAAGGACCGAGGATTAAACACTTCATCATATATAAATCACTTGTATTTCTAAAGTTTTTAGCCGACTTGCCATCCGATCCATTATTATATCGTTTATATACACTTCATCATCCAAATAAGATCGGATCAAGCAAGCATTTTTTTTTGGAGAATTCGGAGTTCAGGTCATGTTTAATTGTCACCATCAAGAGTTAGAAAGAACCACACAGATACCTGTGCCTGCATAAATCTATTATATATTCTAGAAATTAAGATAATCTCTCCGCGCATTAACGTCAAATAACATACTTATGAGGTGCAAATGCAGGTCCACTTTCGCTACGAATATCTCACGAACATGTGTATTGCAACGGTGCCTTCGCTTTTATCGTGGACCACGGAGTACGCGAAATGATGGAAACTGCAACAATTAGTTAGGTCTTCGTTGAAAACCCGAGTAAGCTTGACTTTATATATGTTTGTGGCACGAGATCGTGGGACTAAATACATCCAAAAATCAAGGTAATATCATGTTCTTCTTGTTGGAACTTGCTAAGAAACTCAATCATGTTTATCGTAGTGCTTATGAGGGAATTATGATATGTAATTAAGGAGTTTATTTGTTTTTCTTTTTTCTTTTGATATTCTTTTTTGACTAGTTATATTAGAAAGTTTGCTAGAGTTTAAAATAATACAGAAGTTGCCTGAAAGATACATTGCAATGCATGCAACAGTTTGGATCATCATTGTATATGAGCTTGATCAGGTTGAAGGATACAAAGAAGCACTCATGGAAACGGAGAGGAAATTGGAATCTATATAAATATATATATAAAACTGGGTGATGAAAGTTATTATGCCACGTGACATTTTGAATAATTTTTTATATATCATGTGGCATTTATTCTTATTCTAAACAAGCCATTTGTATTAATTGATAGGAATTTATAAAATTATATAACTTATTTGAAAAATATGAAAGGTCTAATATTACAAATAAATACTTAATTAAAATAATGAGTTATAAAAATAATCTAAAAATTAGTATAAAAGTAATTATATTTTAATTTTTTAAAATAAAACTTTACCGTGTATAAAATTTTTTTTAATCATATATATATATATATATATATATATATTATATATATATAATAATTTTGTGTATGCCATTTAATATTTCTTCTTACTCTAAGAACATATTAATAAAAATAAGATTTATATGAAATTAAAAATATAAAAAAAATAGAGAATTAAAATTTTCAACATTATTGTTTATAATTATATATATGACTTATAACCGTGCATCGCACGGATACAAAACTAGGAAAAACAAATTGCAGTGCTGCTTCATGATACAAAATTACATGTTGCGCATGATCGAATTCAGTACAAATGGAGGTGACAGTGTGCCGCAATGAATAGACGAAATCAGGAACTCTCCCTATCTAGCTTGCACTTCCCCTACAGTTAGGATCATGCATATTTAAAAATGCTACGCGGGCGTACCGTAGGTGCTCCCGATTTTGGGTTGGAATTAATCTCCTGAGGCAAAACGAGACAGTTACGGACAGAGCCTCGGAAAATATCTGGTGCTAAAAAAAGATTGAGTGCAAATGTCGGAGCGACGGTCAAGACTTACAATGAGGAGCTTCTGTAACTTCTTAAATGATGCTGAAAAAGGTGCAATTTTATCCCAAAACATGCATAATATTTTGCATTTTAATGAACTTGACCAAAACAGCTTGATGTTCTTCCGAAGCTCTTTAAATAGACATGATCAAAATAATATTTACATGACAAGATATGAAAGTTTACAAAATATAAATGGACTTTTTCTACTATATAATACCTGCAACTTTCAATCTGAGGTGTTCTGAATATTTTAGCACCGGCTTGACCGTTAATGATTTGAGCTTTTAATTTTGATTTCATTATTTTATTTAATATAGTTATTCATTAATGGACCAAATTAATAATTTCATATTCCAAAAATACATTCTCCAGCATCACACCAACCAAATTTAAATCTGCCAACCTTTGTAGTAGTCAAGTAAAACTTCTCAATTACAACAAACTATTTAAATTAGGAGAAGTTTTATAATGCTCTAAACATAAATTTTAAAAGTTACACCAAATTCATTGAACTTCATAGTTTTATAAATTTTTTGAAATAGTTACCAACTACAAATTTGTTCGGTAAAATTAAAATATGCGTAACTTATAGTTAAAAATATTTTTTAAAAAGTTAAATAATATGTCAAATAAATAAGCAAACATACTATATACAAATAAATTAATATTTATTTTAACACTTTTTATAATAATTTTGAGATATCCTATGATAATTTTTAAAAAAATGAAATATAAAGTTATTTATTTTATTTTCCGGAATAATGTTGTAGTTGAAATTTATGCCTCGACCATTATAAAATTCTCCTTAAATTAGAGAGGGGAAAAAGTAGAAATTATGCGAAATGCAATTACGAGGATTATGACATCACCAATATTTAATATTTTTCATTAATAATGAACAAAATTTTTAGACTTTGTCATTGAAAAGAATGTTCTCTGCTCTTCTAATTAAACAACACTAACATATAGCAGTGGTTGTCTTGATAGTGATATGTAAGAGAAACTAGGTCTTGATAGTAACTTAATTTGGTATTTATTCCATGACAGTCAACATCATGTGATGAAATATGTCTCATTTTTTGGTGTCTTAACATCATTTTGATGGAGATTTCAAGGGTCTTAAGATCCGAAAAGATACGGTCTACGTTAAAATATGTTTCTTAAGTTCATGACAGTGGCTTTCAGATTGGATACGACTTTTCGTTAAATTTTTATAGAATGTATTATTTAAGGGCATTGACGGTATATATATTGGATATTTTCTGTATTTTACATAATTGTCGCTTTATAAGTCAGTCCACCTTTGGATCTTACATTCCTAGTGGTTATAGGCACGATCTTGTTGCGGTTCAGTTGTCTCGGGATGGGTGTAAGAAATAGTTGCATACATCAAGAAATGATTTCGCTATGAAACTATTTACTTAAATCAGTTGGTAATACAATATTAAGGATTGAAAACTATTAAAACTAATAGTTATGCTAGCATGACTCGCGGATATATGTATATATATATATATATATATGTATATATATTATTGAATTAAAACATGCATAATTTTTTTTTGGAGATTACCATGGTGGAATCCGTCATACAAGCGCACGCCCCCATAGGGATCTCAAACCGTGAAAAATCTCATATCCAGCCCCCACCGATACTTTGAGATCTGAGCACATGCCTTTCATGAACGGGGGGTTCCTGTTACATGGTACAGTAAAAAAATTTTCGAAAATTCTGCAGGAGATTTCACCCCATGCGGCCTCGAACCCAGATGGTAACGCTTCTTGATACGCCTCCCAATCGGTCGAGCTAGCCGTGCTTGGCATGCATATTGAATAGCTGACAAACTCAAAATAAAGTTGAGTTAGAAATGCTTTACCAAAAAATAAAAAAAATAAAAAAAAAGAGGTAGAAATTAAGCTAGCTGTTTTTATGAAAAAAGTTCCAATTTCAACTTTTTGGTTATAAATTCTCATAATGGGTAATGAAGTCTTGATTTTGTTCATTGATCCTATTTAATTAGTACTTGCAAATTGATCAATTTTACCATTATTACTTGCCAAAAAAAGAGGTTAAAATCTAAGTAGTTAATGACCATTAAATCCAATATGAACAATATTTTATGAGTTAAGGTATACAGTATCAGCATATTTAGAGATTCATTGAATAAACTATTCCCAGTATTACACACTTCAATCACCAAATCCTTCCTTATTATGTTCCAAATCCCTCCTCTATTAATTCTCTTTCATACTTAGAAACATGCACGTACAAAATCCTTTAAAAACTCAGTCAAATCCCAAAATTTAAATAAAATAAATGGTTAAAAATCTCGACGTAGCTAAAGTTAGCAAGCCCAAATAGGATATTAATTAGCCAAATTAGCAGAATTTGTAAGCCCAAAGTAGACTTTGTCTGACCTCTCACCAACCAAGCCTGGAGAAATCTCTTCCACAAGTTAGCTACTAATCAAATATGCATGCATTTTGATCATGATCTTAGCGAATTTTCCTTCTTCATTACTATCTTGATTACCAAGACTTGAGTGTAACTGATAATCAGCCTCTCGATTCCATACTTGGAAGAAGACTGCATTGAAATCATACTCTCCATCTTTGTTTCTCTCATTTAATCCTTGAAATCACTATAAATACTTGCAGCAATCACATCTCCTTCCAAAATCTATTATTCATGTCCATGGAAGCTGTTATTGCACCAGACACTAAGAACGACAAGAAGAAGACTTTAGATACATCAACGGATCAGCAATCTGAATCATCCATGGATGTGTTAGAGCTAAGCCTCTCCAGCGATGACATAGGAGAGCACAAAAAAGCATCACCACCTTCACTGATTCCGGAGCTTAATCTTTTGGGCTCATTAGAGGGAAATATGGAGGAGGATAAGCAGCAGCAGCAGAAAGAGACCTCGCCGGAGGCGGAGATGAAGACGGAGTTGAAGCGTGTATTCTCCTGCAACTACTGCCAGCGCACATTCCCGACGTCGCAGGCGCTCGGAGGCCACCAAAATGCGCACAAGCGCGAGCGATCCCTCGCGAAATCGCGTAGTAATTCTGCAAATCTTCTTCACGCCGGAGATTTTCCTAACCATCACCAGCAATATTCTATTCATAGAATTTCTGCGCTGCCTTTCCAAGAAGCCTATGGCAGCGGGAGATTAGGTTTATTTTCTCAATCAACTCCTCACAAGTCTTATATAGGAAGATCACCGGCAGCAGTGGCGAATAATGTAATATACGGACGGCACTGGTGGGCCCGGCCGCCGCCGGTCGTCGGCCAGCAGCCGGCAGTTGCAACGTTCTGGAATGAAGATTATCTTTCTGGCAGTGGCGACGGTGGTGTCACTGTTAAAGGTGGCGGAGAAATTAAGTTTGATGAATCTTTGGGTTACCTGACGGCCTGCGGAGGAGGCACAGATCGTGCCGCCGCCGCCGCTGCCGCACGGCTGGAGGAGTTGAAGAACATTGACCTGACACTGAAGCTCTAGTAGCTTGAAGAACATTAACATGATCCATAAAATTCAGCCAGTGTTAGTACTAATCCTGCCACTTTTTTTTTTTAATTCTAATTTTACTTTTACTTCATTTGGAAAAAAAATGTATCCAAGTCCTAGATGATTCTGTTCATATTATTGGCAATCTCCTCTATCTCAATTTCAACAAATGTGACCAATTGACTTTCGGGTTGGCAAAATATTAATATGCGAACTCATAAATTGACGAACTATTAATCGATGAGCGCATTATCTGTTACAATAGCTATAGACTAGTTAATGATAAAATTTTCTATGATAATCGAATAAAAAACAAATTAATATTGAATATCTAAGTCATTGCAAATACTAATTCCACACATCATGTTAACTGTAAGATGAAATGTGGATGGGGCAATGTTGATATCCAAAAATATCAAAGCAAGGGATTAACTCTAGAATTTACTGCTTCATCCAACCTTCTCATACTCTGCCCACGCGTCCCCCTCCCACCCAAAAATAAATAAATAAATAATGAACGGCATTTAAATGGTATGTATTTACGGAAATACTATTTAAAAAAAAAAAAAATATGAATAGTCGTAATATAAAAGTCATATAGAGCACATCTGAATATGTAGTAATCTTGATAGATGATGACTAGCATATCTCATGTAGCGATATCCACCCTCTTCTCCTGCAACATCCACCTTTTCTCCTACAACTGTTATGACATCTCCTTACACCTATCCCTAGGCTTTAAAGTTCCAAATTCCAATCATCAACTTGCAAGGAGTTAAAAGAATAGCTAGTTATTGGCCGTATTTACAGTTGTGCAATAACTCTAAGTTAGCATAATTCCGATGCTCCATACAAACATTCTGAAAATTGCAGATCATTAAGGATAAGGATGTGAATTTACTCCGAACCCTACAGAAAGCCCGATTTCATGCCCCGAAAAATCAAGACTTAAGAGATTGAAAAAAAAAAAAAAAAATCCATCGGGATCGAGGATAGGGGACTCTGCCCTGACACCAAGCCTTTGATTATATATTAGAAAATATATTATACATTATATACTATGATTTGTATTTATGATAATATTATATCAAATATACATATATTTCAATTTTTTTAAAATATGGAGAACGGAGATTTTCCGTGGGGACGGATCCCTGTGGGGTTAGGAATGGGGAAGCAAGTCTCCTCTACGTCAGAGATAAAAATAAGTAAAAAAAAAAAAAGGGGAGTTAAATTAGGGTAAAAAATTATCTCACGTCTATTTTTCGTCCCGTTGACATCACTAAATACCATATAAATGAAAAATACGCAGAAATTAGAAACACCAGAAAGTCTCATTTCCAAATCCTTCTGACACAGTAACTTTGATTATTCAGGCAAGTTGGTGCAATAACGCCACCAACTTACATTGTCAACTTTTTAGGACCTGAGATAATATAATAACCCATACAATAAATAATTAGAAGATGTGAATTTATACAACACAACTGCGAAAAAAAAAAAATTTATCTAAGTTAGGTGAGATGGCATGGCAATGACGAGGAGTCATTTGAAGACAAAGATCAGACCTAATATTTAAGAAAAATAATTGGATGCACTCTTCGCATCACATCATCCATGCATCGATGCAACTACAATTTTTTTTTTAAGAATTTCTAACATAACAGTGTTTTCAAAAAATACTTTTAAATAAATATTTTCGACTAACGTCAAAAAAAATATTTTAAATTCATAAGATTTTTGAGTTTCAAAACACTTGTTTAGAAATACTACATAAAAATTATATATCTCATTAAAAATTTTATGTTGAATTTTTTTTAAAAAAAAAAAAAAAAAAACTTTGTAAATATACACAGTACATAGAATGACATGGTGAATTATGTGCATGCAATAGTTTATTAATATTTAAACGTGAACCCGATATCGAACTTATCAGCCACAGTGACGCACCCGTCACAAGTGTTCTAGAACAGAAAATATGTAATGATAGTGCTGCTGGAGCATTATACAACAAATGAAAGCACTGGAGGATGACTAATTATGAACTGATCGTAATTGTTATTGACGTCGTATCAGGCTATCCACATAATTTTTCCAGGTTCCCAACTTAAAGACTGATTGTTACAGCAGAAATTTCCAAGATCAACTACCCGAATAGCTTGACAAAGCAAACATAAGATAAGAGTAAACAAATCATAGCTCTAATAAGTCTCCAGAACGACGTCAAAGCATGGAAAAGTCTTATCTGAGCTACCAAGCAATCTAAAAAGTATACATGTTTCTTCTGACTTACTCAGATATTTCCTAGCATGAAGCAGGAATTTTTATACTGTACCGAGCTTCGATAAATTTTAGATTTTAAATTTGAGATGTGTCGATCGTACTGATCTATACAATCTTATATTTTTAAAATATTTTTATTTTTATGAAAGTAATAAAAATAAATTAAAATTTTAAAACAAGGGTAGCATGCCGCAATCCGTTGAACAGTACCCATCGCAAAAAAATTCGTTCGCTCTGGCACCGTCCCATCCGGCACATAAAACCCTGGTATAGCCAGCAAGGTTTATGTGTACAATTTTAAGATTATGACCATCATCATTTAAAAATAAAAAAAAAATAAAAAAAAAAAGAATGTATCTGATCTACTGTACATGAGCAAACAAAGAATCAACACCGCTATATAGCTTACTGATCTACTGTATTATACCCAAAAAGTATAGCATCAAATCAAAAAGCAAAACTTACCAATAAAATTTAACGTAAAAGTGAACATCTACATAACAGAAATTTAAAATCCAAGACCTTCCGGTTCCTTTCTTTGAACAACCAACATGGCGAACTACTTTAAAAGTAATCATTAACTGCTCTACAATGAATAGTAGAAAGATTTCATATTTTATTTAGATGAAGCACCACCATATGTATTCCATGTCAACCCAAGGTAGCAGAGGATTTCTGTTAATCTAATGGTAACAGCAGAATCAAGGAACATATCCTTCAAAACTTTAAAGCATAAACATTGCAACTCTAGCTCACCTAGTTTTTCAAGCATTTGGACTACATCGTTGAAGTAAGTGATTTTGAGATTAGTGTGTCCAAGAAGAGCAAAGGAAGAAACCAGTTCATGTCTATGACTCTATGCTGGGGAGACCGAGTTTACCCTGGTAGAATAAAAAGCGCATAGACTCGGACATTTAAATGAGAAAATAACACAAGCTCTATCTAACCAGTTACAACATCCCATGATAATCTGATCGAGATGGTAACATCAGTATGATCCTTATAGTAAATATATAATTCGTTGCAGTCATAGAGATCTAACTTACGTAAGGCACCTGATCCATCCGCCAAGCCTTAGAGGCGCCCTCTCTCTCTTTCTCAGACAGCAGGAGAGAGAAGCTGCAAAGTCAGAAGACAAAAATGTTTGGACTTCAGAGTTTCCCAAGAAAAAAATTGTTTGTATTGTGAACGTGATATTGTCTCCTCACTAAGAGGCCAATAGCACAGTATCGAAATGGAAAATTCATGATAGTGCAAGTACCTCATTTCGAAGCTTCAGAGAATTTAACAAAATACAACAAATAGTAGAAACCTGATCATTGAGTATATATTTGAATTTCAATTGCAGATACATTTCTTTCGCTTGCAGTGTTGTAAATCAATTCCAAAAATTGTAACAAATTATACATTTTATTGATCAGATGTCAGTTAAAAATCAATATACTATTTAATCAATACATTTCTTTCGCTTGCCGCATGCTATCTACTTTCCATATAGAGCCGTCGATTCAATTAACAGATGATATGGAAATGGAGAGGAAATGGACCAACTTCACTGGTATCTTGTGAGGAAGCTTTCATAATGCATGGTCATACTATATTATCTTAACTTCTTTGCGAAAAGAAATTTGCAGAAACACGTCCTAGGGGCTCCTCATCAGTAGATGGATCAATAGCTGCAGAGGGTGGCTGAAATGTGAAAAAAGAGCAATTTAGAACTGTGACAAACAAGTGAATGTTTCATCTAAGAAAAAAACTGGTTTTATGGGCACAATTCTAAGAATGGACAAGAAAAAGATAAAGGCATAAACGCATGAGGTTCTACTTTGAATGTAGACAACCCGACAATATCTGGACTGTTGAGCTGCTCAAGCTGTCTCTTTCCTCGTCGAATAAGATACTCGATATATATAAAATTCTTACGATCGATATTATTAGCATTCTTACGAAACTCGGAAGATACTATTGATTGAACTCTATTACGTTCTTCCGGTGCCTTTTTGCGAGCTGCTCTAAGAAATCCTCTATACAATGCTAAGACTTGCTTCTGCATGCCAGAAAGCTTTTGATGAGCCATCTATTCCTACAATTAAGTTATTCAAGTTAGCATTACTCTTCAATAAGTATCGGTAAATAACGGTGATACTATAAAGCTAAAGAAAGCAAGGAAATAATATAGGATAGGAAAAATCGTCTGATGAATGAAGGAAATAATCGTTAAGTAAAGGAACAAGAAACTTAGAAAACAAAATTATCAAAGTCTTCATGAGGGAAAAAAATCTTTTGTGCCTTCAGACTTCTGAGAAATGTGCAATGGAAGAAGGACAAACATGTAGGACATACATATCATAGTGCTGCAAAATTTTAAAATATGACCTCTACATATCAGCATCATTGTTTATCCCAAGGTTTTAAATTTCGTGCCGTGCCGAGTTTCAGTAAATTCCGAATTCGAGACATGCTGTGCCGATCGTGCCGATAATAAAATATTATTTTTTTAAAAATTTTAAATTTTATTATATTTAAAAAAAAAAAATAAAGTTTTTTAAACTTTTTTAAAAATAAAATAAATAAGGGTGCGGGCGCGCGACTGGCAGCTTAGAAAATAAGCTGCCGGTCGCACGTCCGCGCCTTAGAAAACAAAAAGGGACGGTCACCCCGCGTGCGGGCGACCATACCGTCTTCCTCCTCGCGAAAGCGAGGAGGAAGACTAAAAAAAAAAACGTCGATCGAGAGAGAGAGAGAGAAGCGGGGAATGGCTCGGCACCGTCCCAGTGCCGGAGCCGCCAGGCTCCCGGCACGAGCCGGGCGGCACCGAGCGTGCCGACCGGCTTTTAAAACTTTGGTTTATCCATCGACAAAAAGGGACGGTCACCCCGCGTGCGGGCGACCATACCGTCTTCCTCCTCGCGAAAGCGAGGAGGAAGACTAAAAAAAAAACGTCGATCGAGAGAGAGAGAGAGAAGCGGGGAATGGCTCGGCACCGTCCCCGTGCCGGGCGGCACCGAGCGTGCCGACCGGCTTTTAAAACTTTGGTTTATCCATCGATATATATATATATTCCAAGCTATTAATTCATTCTTTACCAGTTGCCATAAAAACCATTATAGATCTAATGTAATTATACTTCGATAACTCTGGAAAAGTATAATAACATCAAGATGGAAAGATGCAGAGGAGGGCCTTGAGACTTAGAGAAGGACGCTACTTCATAAGTCATAATTAACAATTAGCTAACACCGTAATTGACTGTACTTCATATCTTACGAAAACGTGTTATGAAAAATTACGATCCATAGGTGAACGTTCCAAGTGGGGGCAAATTATACTCGCTTGTTGCCC
Organism: Xerophyta viscosa; assembly: GCA_002076135.1. Classification (NCBI taxonomy): domain Eukaryota; kingdom Viridiplantae; phylum Streptophyta; class Magnoliopsida; order Pandanales; family Velloziaceae; genus Xerophyta; species Xerophyta viscosa. The sequence continues at coordinate 33,362 of MJHO01000157.1, forward strand.
GTACAATTATATCATTACCAAGATACAATTTTTCAGTTTTATAATCTCAATTCCACATCAACAAGGTCTAGTAATGCTTAGTATGAACAATTAAGGAAACTTACTTAAAGCCACTTCACTGATTAAGTAATTGGTACAGAAAAGCATGAACCAGGGAAATGGGCGGATCCACTGCATAGCCAGTGGGATCAATTGCCCCGATCAAATACTGTGAAACTAAGGCGGTGATAAATACCTCGCTCGGCGGCGGGACCAGAAGCCAGAGGCAGAGCAATCACGGGAGGAGGAAATTCAGCCGGCTGGAAAAAATGGTCTGGAGAGAAAATGGCCTGGAGAGGAGGTTCGCTGAAACGGGCGAGGAGATTGATTTAGGTAGAGGATTGGGCTCTTACATTTATTGTTAGGCCCACTGTAGATTTCTACTATTTGTTTTTGCTAACCATAAAACCTTTTATTGAATATTATACACATAAAAAAGATTTACCTGCCGTATATATATAACATAATATTCAAATTTTATGTAATATTTAGACCATATTTTTTAAAATATAATTAAATAAATTATATATAGTATAGTAATTTTAGTTGAGCAATTTAATTTGACCGATAAGCTAAAAATATCTATTATTAAGTCAATGACCAGTAATAACCTTATGGCAATTTTTTAAGATGATATTTGTCAAACAATTTAAGACCATGTTCAGGTTGTTACCTTGGAGATTCATTATGTACCTTGCAAATAAGTTTCTTGTCTTTATGACTTTACATTTTTAAACAAAAAAAAATACATAATTTTTTTGCTCATCCCCTACAATATGAATAAAAAAAATTCACAAATTATTTTTTTGTTTACCATACATCTGAAAATTACATAATATGGCATATATATTTATATTTCTTTTCTTATGCAACAAATAAAACTTCAATTAATTCTTGTTTTCTTATGATATGCACCCTATATAGCTACACCTTGAGTATGAAAAGACAGCATCAAATTTCCCAAAAGTAAAAGTGAAGAAGAGTAGAAAACCTAAAATTGGAGAGATCAGAGGATCAATTGTATCAATCAACTGACTCTAGGATATAATTGGACGAACCACCTCTCTGCCGTCTTTTGATCCTCGCCGGCGTTCTTTTCTAATCTCTCCGGATGGAGAAGACGCGCGGCGGCGACGCGAGCAGGCGATGGGGCAAGACTGAAGTCGGCAACAACTAACAATCGAATAATCAATTTTGAAGATTGTTGTTGCTCTTCCTCGTGCACGTGAACATATGTGGCGCGCTTAGAACCACTCTGAAACGAGAAATTCTTATATCTAACCATAGCACCACATATGTTTTACATATTTAAATTAAAACAATTCTAATTATTTTTAAAAATACTTTTAAAATAAAAATTATAGATTTGAGGACCACTTCAAGTCAAATTAAAAGTGAATTTTAAAATAGTTTATGAATTCGCTTCAAATTTATTAAATTTTGGAGTTTTAAAATATAAATTTTAAATTATTTTTAACAAAATTTTTGAACAAAAAAAATTATTATAAGTTTTATTAAAATCTAACAATTTTTATATTAAAAAATTTTCTTAAAAATAATCATACTTTTTGTTTATATTGAAATACAAACAAAAATATGTATATGATTTCAGCGTCATATACAAAAATTTCTCCTTTAAAATTTAGTTTTCCTTTAGTACACCAAGGAAACATGGACATGAGTACGAGAACACGACACGGCGCAAATACAGAACACAGAACACAGTAATTTCTAAAATAATAGGACACAGGTACGATACGAACACGTAATAAAACTATAAATAATTAAAAAAAATAACTAACTTAAATATTTGAATATATCAAAGTATAATAACATTAATAATAAAATTTAAGTATAATATAATATTTTACACTTTTCAAATAAATTTAAACGAAAAAAATCTAACTACATAATAAAAATAAAATATTTAATATTTAAATATATAGCTATATTGTAATACTTACTACTATTTATTATTAGTACTGTAAATTATTTTTTTAACAATAAAATAAAATTTTCTTTAAAAAAAATTAAAAAACTAACAAAAACTCGAACACACGTATCAGACACTCCTGAACACACGTATCAGACACTCCTGACTGACATATCCGACACGCGTGTTCAAATTTTTATTTTATTTTTTTTTTTCCGGACACTTCTCTGGCACGTCCAACACGTGTCCGACCGTGTCTGTACATGTCCATTTCAGGCATTGCACCGGAAGAAATTTTAAAACATCCGTACTTCCTGGACCTCATGTGGAGGTCCGGAAGACGGGAAAAAAATAGTATTTCTTCTCACGAAACTAACTCGGACTTTCTTCCTCCTTTTCTATCCGGTTAAGACACTTCTTCACGGATGCGTCCCCTTCTTTTTCATTTTCTCTTGCTGTAGATTTCTTCCTTCTCCTCTTTCAAGTAACCACCATAACTCTCTAGGTAGGACTTACCGTTTGTTCCATCAACAAATCTGTAAACATCAACTAGTGCCGCTCCTCTTACTTTTCTTTTTTGAATATATATATATATATATATATATTTATATTATATATATATATATATATAATAGGTTTCGTCTGGGCATACGCCGAGTACGAAGTGCTGGTGGTCGAGCAGACACGCAGACTGACCAAAGTTAACCTGCAGTTTTACAGTGCAGGGCGAAGACGGCAGGGAGCGCTGTTGCTGTATCATATAAACAGAGAGTCGCTAGCAAAGCTCCGGACCGTGCCGAAACAAACAGAAGAGAGAGGCGACAAATCTCGAAAGTGACAGTTGATGGGCACTGACCCACAAGGCGCAAGGCACACGCGTAGCGAACGTGCTGCGGGGGCCTGAGCAAGCAACGATTAAAGAATTTTAAATTTTTAGAGCCCTGTGCTGTAAATTGGCCATTCTCTAACATGTTTATAATTGCTAGAGCACCAAACAGAAGAACCAACTATACTTACAAATAAACCTTTTTTTGAGACTATTATGGTGAAATCCGTCATACGAGCGCACGCCCCCGTAAATTACCTCGAACGTCGCGAAAAATCTCCACGTCCAACACCTACCGACGCTTTGGGTACTTAAAAATATTCCTTGCAAAGCAAGAAAGAGAACATAACAACTGACAAGAACTCAAACACTGATTACGTATAAAGCGCAAGTTACAAAGCGTTCGCGAACGATTCTCGCCGTCTTACGATGGTTTCTAAGTATGCAGAACAATGTGTAGCCGCATATCGATTCGTGCTCCAATCGAAAATGTCGAACGAGAGCATGTAAGAAATCATAGAAAGTAGGAATAATTGATATTGGCTTTATTCTGTTGCTGGCACGGATTGTACATCAGATGATTTATCATGCCTACAAAATGCAAGGAAAACAACCGTGCAAATATCAGTCTCAGACTATAAGATGAGACATTGCATGTGAACGAAGCGAGAACAGTTCATGTCATCGATAGAGACGTGGGTAAGAGATTTGTCGTAGCTAGTAGCCACCGAGGAGAGATTCGATTGCAGCCTGAGCAATAGCGAGTAGTTGAACTGATAGACGTCGGGTACCGACTTAGAAAGTCATGCTAACAGTAGAGAAGGAGGTTGTGGTGAAGGCATGAGCGGCGCTAGCTGTCATATGCATCCGGCAGCAACTGAGGACCCCAGCCTGATTGGTAATTATCGCAAGCAAAATTGTACGAACCAGGGTTGTCCCGTGCCGAAGCCGCCGGAGCTCAGCACCGACCGGCACCGGCACTCTGCCTCTCTTCTCGTCTCCTCCACATCTCTCGTCGGCGTCTCCTCGTCGTCTCTCCCGATCCCCACGGTCTTCCTCTCCTCTCCTCGCCTCCCTCTCTCTCCTCTCTCCTGCTTGAAATTTGTGTTTTTGTAATGATATGCGTTCCCGGAGAGAAGAACGCCGCCAGCGAGTCCACTTTAACTTTTTTTTTTTTCGCCAGGCGCGCGACCGGCACTGCGAGTCTAACACGCGCAGGTGTGCCGCCTGTGCGTGTTTTTTTTTTAATTTTTTTTTTTAAACATAATAATATTTAAAAATATATATAAAAAAATTATTATCGCAAATTCAGCACATCCCAAATCTAAAATTTATTGAAATTTAGTACGAAATTTTCTACTTTTGATATATAATAAAATTTTATATTTTATTTAGTATTTTTATTTTCTTAATATTTAATATTAATAATTAATAATTTTAATATTTAAATATAATGAATTGTACGGATCGGCACGGTCAGCACGTGCCGAGTTTTGAATTTACCGAAACTCGACTCGGCACGGCACGGAAAACCTTGGTACCAACTTCCTCCTAAACCTGTAACTATGTCGAAGACTTCTTCATTCTTGCTGAACTAATACATTTCTTTAATATATGAGTCAATAGGTTAGCCCGTACAAGGAAACAAATACGCAATATTCATCCTACTTTTTTGAGCTACACAAATGCCACAGTATGAAGGGTCCACCAAGAGAGACATACATCGAATATGTTACCAGAATAATCGACACCATAGCATACCTAATGGTTCCCATAGTCATAACTGACCTATTGCTCAATGTAGCCAAACAAGAATATTCATAATGTAATGAGAAACCACCACTATCACTAATCCTTATTCATGGAGGAGAACTCGCAACATGGATCCCGGTGGATATAAAGTCAACAAATTGACCCAAAAACAAATTATAGCATACCGGATTTTGCGTGCAAGTTGATAAATGCCAGTGCCTGCCATCACAACGTTGACGCTGAACAGATTCCAGTTCTTCTGCAAAACACAACATTGCAAATAAAGCATTAGAACCAACCAACAACTGATTGCTAAATGGGCTCAAAACGCCAAATTGCAGTTGACATAAACATCTCAAACACAGTTTTAGGGTGTTGATGTAACGTGTAATTATTTAATAAAAGGCATCGAAACTCGGGCTTCCTCATGAACTTCCAAAAGCCATTATAATGAAATTAAAAGTATGGGGTAAAAGAAGTAGAACAAATGTGACAGTTCAGTATGATAGACACAATCATGAGTCTCCTAGAAATGCAAACAATCTACTCTTAAAGTTCTTTCTATTAAAATGTGCGAAAGTCTATCTCACTATCCAGGTATTTTCTGGCTAAGTCAAACTTGCCTACAAAGATGTTATTTTAAGCAACAAATCAAGGTCACGGCATTAACAACGGGAAAGGATAATCCCTTATTTAGTTGTCACCTGACAATATCAATATGATAATTCTTAGTATCTATATGATTAAGCTGCCTCATCACCCTTAGAGAATATCAACTCCTAACCAGAGAAGCAAGTAAAGTTGCAAGATTAAGATTGAGTATTAGCTCCTTTTTTCATGTTGTTGTAGCTTTTAAGCATTAATGAGCTAAAAATAACATTTCTTTTAAAAAAACAGAAATAACATGAGCTAAAAAGAAGTATATGCGTTTTCAGAAAGAAACAAGCTAAAAACGAACAGGAAGATATGAGCCAATATTTGTCCTTACTACCAGCTCTTATGTTGACTTACCGGTGTGATGACAGTGCTGTAACGAGACCAGATGAGTCCAGTAGCCGTAACAGCTGTTTATATTAAAACATTAGCCAAAAAAAAGAGATTAGGATTAATGTCAAGAAAGCCCCATAGAATGGCAAATTATTCAAAATCAACCCCCCAAAATTCTGGGATTCCATTTCAGCAGCCATTTTGCTGAACGTGGCACCACGTCAGCAAAAATGGGTGGCTGAAATGGAGGAAGGGCTGATTCCTGAAGGTTTTGTCATGCTAGGGGTTTTCTTGAGAAAACCCCAAAAGATTATGCAAAATATATCAAAAATAGAACATTAGCAATATATAAACGTATCGAGAAAGATAAAATTCCACACATAATATACCACATACCTATCTGCTGAGGATAAGATATTGTTTCAGGTGGTTTTGTAAAATCAGCAATATTTGCAATGCTAATACCCCACTTAAAAGTTGGAGCCCAAAAATGAACTGCAGATTGAAACAGGAATGTCCAATTAATCAGCAATACTAATAGTTGTCGAAAGACATATATGCTATGTTAATATTTAATAAGTTAGCTAACAAGTGCATGAGATTAATTGTTCTTATGGTTAAACTCTTGCATATATTTCTTTATCTTAATTGCCTAATTTGTCTATCCTTCAACTGGAAAATATGCATCAATGTACGAATCCTCCTGATGCATGGCCATCTACAACTAAGTAAAAGCAATGCTGGAATCTGATAAAAAGGAGTGGCATACAAATAGATGATGCTGACTGCAAAAAAAAGAGGTTTCTATGCCGTATTTTCATCGTTATCTTTTTTCTCTTTTCCTACTTTTTCTCCTTATGTATGAGTATGCAGGAAACTTTACTATTTCAAGTTGGGAAAACGAACTTGTCTTTGGTCCAGCAGGGTGGTTCCACAGGGCTTGAATCTTCGATGCTGCCATCAGATGCCTTCTTTATATCCTTTTTTTTTTTATCAGCTGCTGCTCCTACACAATACATGTTAACCATCGCTAATAGCTGCCAAAGAATTAAAATGCGGAAGGAATACACACACACACATATAGACGCATAGTCCTCCAGTAATCAACCGAACTCCTACCAATTATTATTATTATTATGAGCTAACCCACTAAATCAGCAATTAACAAAACCAACTGCAAAATCGCCACAAAGAATCTAGTAATAAGAGCTAACAGAGGATAAACCATGCGAATAGGAAATATTGGCTCCATGCATGGGCGGATCCACCATATAGCCAGTATGGTCAATTGACCCCACTCAATACTGTGAAACTAAGGAACCAAGGCGGTCGTAAATACCTTGTTCGGCGGCGGGATCAGAACCCGGAGGCAGAGCAATCAAGGGAGGATGAAATTCAGTCCGCTGGAACAAGATGGTCGGGAGAGGGGGTTTCTGAAACCGGGGAGGAGATCGATGCATATGGAGCCATAGAGGATTGAGGCTTTGAAGCCAATTATGCTCTGCAATTTAAATTTTGGCCCACATCAATGTTGATTTATAATATTCGCTCCGACGTGTAAATCGCTGGGACGTGTAAAAGGTTTTGTCATGAAATACTAAATACTTACAAATAAATACATTCCATATTCTAAATTATATAAAGATAATCTTATAAAACACACGTTGAAGTTTTACATTCTTTTTATGCAACATTATTTAGAAGATCATTTTTAGATATTTTATATAATATTTTAAGTTTAAAAAAAAATAGTTTTTCAAATTTATACGCAAACTTCATTAACGTTATAATTTAACTTTTTTTTGTTTAAAATATTTGCAATATGTATTAACAACACATTATTCATATCATATTTACCTTTACTTAGTTGTAATTATATTTTTTTAATACAATATAACATATTTATAAAAGACATTTTAATCTGTTTGAGTGCTTATTGATATAAAAATAAACTATAATAAAATATATTAGTCAAAATTAATTATTTGATAAATTATATTGACAAGTAGATACATGCACTATAATTAGATTAAGTAGAAAAAGTTATATAGATTATTTTTAAATTATCCATAATAAAAAATAAAAAGATTAACCAAAAAACTAACTTACAATATATCATATTTTCTTAATAAACATGCACTATTTACTAACATAATAATTAATTATAATTTATTTGACACCAAATTTTCTTTTAACTTTTAATTATTGAACCTATTAGGTGATATTTCTAACTCCGCCACTAGCTCCGTGATATGACATTTCTCCCATAATCTAACTTAATGATCTCACAAAATTCCGGCAACCATCACATGGTTCTCGTCAAATTCCGCCAATGTCTAAAATCAAATTAATCTAAACCTAGGAGGCCTTATATCCGTGATCTGTTCAGCAACATCAAAACAATACAAAGAACGAGTAGCTGATAACTAGACCAACAAAAACAACAACAAATACATCCAACGAGTACGAATGACATCATCACTGTACGCGTAATAATCGAAAAGAAACTATTAAAGGATAATAACGTATCAGCCCCCAATTTTGAATTCTTTGGACAGATCAGTCCTCTGTTTAAAAAATAGACAGATCAGCCCCTCCGCTACTGTTTCGGATTTTTTCCGGACAAAAGTATCCTCGTTTCGCCGAGGCCGAGACCACCTATTTAGAACTATTTAGAACTATTTTTTGGAAAAATTTTGAATATGAAAGTTGTAAATCTAGGTGTTTTCGGCGTCCAAACTATTTCAGCGATTTCGGATCGAGCTGGTTACACTTTGAACTCAAAAACACTTATTTCAAAGTATTTTTTGGAAAAATATTCAACATAAAAGTTGTAGATCTCGATGAGCTCTACAACTTTCATGTTCAAACTTTTTCCAAGAAATGCTTCTAGATAGATATTTTTGGTGTCCGAACTATTAACGAATATAGAGATATTTTTGTCAGAAAAAAATTCAAACAGTATTTGAGAGGCTGATTTAGTAGGTTTTTGAAATTGGAGGATGATCTGATACTTTTGAAATTTTGGGAGGCTGATATGGTATAAGCCCAACTATTAATTGGCAGATATCGAGAGATCTCACCTCGGATGATGGAATCTCTTCTCCATGGCTTCAAGCTTGCAACGTCTCTCCTCGTGCAGCCAACATATGATTGGACACAAGGGGTTAGGATATATAGTTTAATTAAGGAGATTTCAAAATCAGCCCTCTAAATTTTGAGCCTTCCAAACTTTGAGCCCATGGTCAGCCCTCTAATATGTGATCCGACACGACATGTCAGGATATATGATTCAATTAAGGAGACTTCAATATCAGCCCTTTAAATTTTGAGTCCGTGCAACCAATATGTGATTGGACAAGGAGACTTCAATATCAGTCTTCCAAACTTTGAGTCGTGCAGCCAATATATGATTGGACACGACGGGTCAGGATATATAGTTTAATTAAGGGGACTGACTTCAACATCAGCCCTCCAAACTTTGAGCCTATGCAGCCAATATGTGATTGGACACGACCGATCAGGGTATATGGTTCAATTAAGGGGACTTCATTATCAGCCCTCCAAACTTTTAGTTTAACGGATAAATTTTTTATTTTATTAGGTAACTTTGGTATCCTAAAGTATTTATTTAAAAATATTTAATATAAAAATTTTAGATTTTAATAAAATCTATTTTTATATTAAAATCTTTTAAAAAAATATTTAAATAGGTGTTTAGCTCCAAAGTTCAGTAAATTAATAGATTGATTTTAAAATTCATTAAGACTTTAAATCTTCAAACTACCTATTTGAAAATATTTTTTGAAAAAATATTTAACATTAAAATTGTAAATCTCATCAAAATCTATAATTTTTATGTTGAAAATTATTTAAAAAAATATTTATATAAGGTCAAAATGGTCTCGGCATGAATATAAAGAGGAGAATTTTTTTTGTAAGTTTAAATAGTAATTAGAGAATTTAGCGGTAAATTTGTAAGAATAGGATAATATAGGGGCTGCTATGGCATTTGCCCTTCAATTAAACCATTAGATTGGAAGCTGCTCCCCAACGGATTCGATCGGATCAATTTAATCGTTGCTGGGCCGATAATGTATCAGCAGCGCCTGATTGTCCATATGTTGTTTTCTTGTGGGCTACACAAATAATCTACGTTGTTCCAAATAATTCGTCATGAGCTGTACTCTCCAACCAAGAATAGGCTTGTTGTGGAACATTTAAATAATTTATTTCATATTCATACGAAGCACTGTGATAATATAGAGTAAATTTGAATAAACAATTAGCTTAATTTCTGTATCTTCTTGTTTTAAAGTTTTTGGTATTTATATATAACTCTTCTTATAATATTAGTTTTCACATTAATTTAACTTTTCTTATTATTTTTTATATTACATTTGAGCTTAATTAGATATTTACTTGGTAATAATATAGTGATAAACAATGCTGATAAATAGATTGCTCTTATTTTAAATACTTATCTCTACCATTTTCACTATTTCTCTTTTTTTTTTTTAAGATAACGAGATAAAACTTTTTTCAGTGCAACCTCTGATATTATTGGAGATATTATATTCTAACTACGATCTATCAGTCTGTATTAGAATGGGACCGCAGTTAGAAAATAAAATTTCGAACTGGTATACGCTCCGAACCAAGCGTAGAGTATAGGAATGGCAACGGGTCCCGGGCCCCCCCGGTGTCCAAAAATTATTGGTGTTTTTTTTTCCCAAAATAAAAAAAAAGCCAGCCCCCCGAAATAAAAAAAAAAAAACCCCCGACCTCAAAACAGATCGGCAGTTCGGGTTTTAAAATTCGGGTTCGAGTTCGGGTTATTTTTTTCGGGTCGGATTCGGGTTTGTTTAACTCGGATCGGGTTCAGGTTCGGGTGTAGATATTTATATATGTACATTTATTTATTTATACACAAAATAAAAAATATTTTTTAATGATGAACATTATAACATAAAATATTCTTATATAGTACTAAATATCCTACAATATTTAATCCATAGATGATATGAGACAATTATCTAATTCTCAATACTTAATGGACTTAGCCACTAAGAGTTAAAAAATTATCCCATATCATCTATGGGTTAGTTATTATAGGATTTTAGTCCTATTAATATGCACTTATTATAAGTTTAAATTATTAAAAATATATTTCCCTTATTTTATATGAAATATAAAATATTTTAAAATAAAAGAAAAACAAAAAATATTCATATACAATATATAATATATATAATATATATATATATATTATATATGTCGGATTCGGGTCGGCTCGGGTCAGGTTTAGGCCAACCCGAATCCGACCCGAACCCGACTCGGGTTCGGGTTTTACAATTCGGGTTCGGATTCGGGTTATTTTTTTTCGGGTCGGATTCGGATTTTTTTTGCCTCGGATCGCCTCGGGTTCGGATTTGGCCGTGTCCAGCTGCTATATTAGTAATTCTAGCTGAATTATCGCTGAAATTATAAGGCACATATCATACCATTAGATCATTAGATCCATGGACGGAGGATTTCTCATACTTTTTTCAATCTCAGCTATTCGAACCGTCCATCTAACCTAGACAGTAGACATTTCTTAGTTGAGTCAGGGTGAGATAGTTGCACAATCTCTAGGTAGAAGGTATTAAAATCTAGGATAGGATATTAGCATGATCCCTACCCATATTTGAACACCGTAATTATGTTAATATCAAATAAGACATAATAATTATTTTTAACAATATCCTCATATTAATCCCAAAATAAATTACAAACTATTGATTATGATCACCTCCCATTCCCAACACCCATCATCTCCTCCAGTCAGCCCATCTCCACCTCAGGTACTATTGCAATTACATTCGTTTATAGACTTTTCCCCCTTTTTTTTAGGTGACGTTTGGTTGGTAAGTTAGAACCAGCATGGATATAGAAATTGGAATGTAGTGGAAACGGATTGGAAATAACTATAAGTTGTATAACGTTTGGTATATTATATAATCGGAATCAAATTGCAGGTGAATTTTCTAATTCTATTCTAGTGGAGACATCCGGTAACCAGAATTTTCTAAGTAACAGGAATTCAATTTCTATTCCAGCCGGTTACAGTTCTAATATTTTTTCAACCAAACACCTATAATCGGAATTGGTGATTAAGATTACCATTCTATGCGGTTAAAATACCAACCAAATACCCCCATTAATTTGTTTATACTTAGCTCGACTCTTGTCGAGTTTGAGTCAGAGTTGAAGACAACTTTGAGCTTGACTTATCTTTTGATTGAGTATGAGCATTTAGGTAGAACTTAGAAGGGTCATGTGCCTATTCGAGCAGAGCTTGAGTCCAAATCAAGCTGAGCTCAGCCCGAACTCATATTAAATTGTGCTTTAGATTGGCGAGATATAACACTAATCAAAATGGTGCCCAGTGGCTTTAAATACTTATCTATATACATATATATAAAACTGGGTGATAAAAGCCGTTATGCCATGTGGTCTTTTGAATAATTTTTTTTGTGCCATGTGGCATTTACTCTTATTCTAAAAAAGATATGTGGCATTTGTATTAATTGATAGGAATTTATAAAGTCATGTAACTTATTTGAAGAATATGAAAGTTCTAATATTATAAATAAATACTTAATTAAAACAATAATTTATAAAAATATTTTAAATGCAGACATAGAAATAATATAAAAATAATTATATTATATATTTTAATCATATATATATATATATATATATATGTATATACACCATTTAATATCAATCCTTTTATATGTGTGCATTTAACATTTCTTCTTACTCTAATAATATGTTGCGAATAAAATTTAATGTTTTAATTAAAATAAGATTTATATAAAATTAAAAATATTAAAAAAATAGATAATTAAATTTTTTTAATATTATTATTATATATATGACTTAGGACCGTGCATCGCACGGGTGCAAAACTAGTTTTACACCTATAACTTGCTAGTGATTTAACTGCTTACACCGTAATCTTTCGGGCTTATTAATTGTCATCGCTATCTTTAACGGGCCCATGGCGAGTGCTTGACGATGTCAGCGGCATGTTTAAAATTAAACAATGGTTACTTGTCAATTTTTTTAAAAAAAAGTATTGAGATGAAGCCAAAGACAAAGAGAAGGTATCTCCAAAGTGGTGACACCTTCGCATCAAATGTCATTAACTTAGTCGCATTGTGAGGTACACGTCTCCAACCCCAACAAGTTATTATATTAATAACTAGTTCTTAACCCGTGCTAAGCACGGAACTATAAATTTAAAATAATTATATATTATATAATTTAAAATAAATGCATTGAATATTATAATATTAAAATAATTAAAAGTGTATAATTGGTGTATAATACTGTTTAGTTTTTATTTAAATAAATATTGCTAAATTGAGAAACTGACATCACAAAAAATAAAACTTATATATACTGAAATTTATAAATTAATGATTTCATCATATTGGGGTAATCATTTAGATTATTCATTTGTGTTAATTTAAAAATTATGGAATTTTAATTAGAGTATTTAAAGAGTCATATGTTATTTAATATTATGTGTTCTAATATAAACGATCAAATAATATAAAATATATAATCTTAACTATTTAAAGAATTAAAAGAGCTAAATGGTAAAAGATCAAAAATCACATTTGCTTTATATATATTTGTTCATAAATTGCCAAAAAGTACAAATTGGTTATTACTTTTTTTTTTATTTCCTTGTTTAGTTTTTATTTGTAGTGTGTTTATATTTTTTATTACTTTGTCTATTGTAGTTATCAGACTATTTAAAATAGATTTATTTTACCATTATATTTTTTAGAGATTATTGTAGACTCGTTTTGAAGTTTATATAATTGACTATATCCGAAAATTATAAGAACGTTTATATAATTGACTGAACGATTTATCATGATTAAGTAATTAATTATAGCAACGGTTACTAAAAAATATATGTCTATATTAAGTCGACGTTTACGAGATACCCACTGCTAAGACATTTATCATTTTCTAGAAATTAAATAAATAGTCGGCTTTAGTTTCAATTTTTGTTGAGAGTAAAAATAAATAATAAAAAATCGAAAAGTTAGAACAAACTTAAGATCAAAACAGTAATAAGAATAAGATAACATATTCGATTAAGAGGAAAATAATGTTTGAATTCTTTACATCTATTCTTCATATAGAGATGCAGTACCATCTTCAAAAGTTTTGAGTCTCAGATTCGGATTGGACTTGCTAAAAGACATTATTCCTCATATAGAGAATAATGTTTGAATTCTTTGCTTCTCTGCCTGCAACTCAAACCCCTTTGCAAGATGGTTTCATCTTCATCTTTAAGCTGGTCGTCGCAGTTATATCTTCAACAGCAGAGCTTGCTGCAACCGCAAAAACATAAAGAGAACTGAGTTTCTCCACAAAAAACTAACAGAAAATTAAAAAATAAAAAATAAAAAAAAACTTTGAACTCAGACGTCACAAGGACTTATATATATAGCAAATTCAAGATCAACACGTAAGACTATAGAAAAGAACAATATAAATGTATTAGGTTGTTAGAATATGAAAAGCTTTATGGCGTAGAATATCAAAAGTTTTTATTTTTCTGGGAATACAAAGAGACATTATTTTATTAGAACACAATAAATCTAATCTCTATAATAAATTAAATTAAATTAAATATTGAATACTTGCCACGTGTCACATAACTAAGAGTCATAAAAGTGCCACATGGCATAAAATCGGTGACTACCTTAAATATTGAATACTTGCCACGTGTCACATAACTAAGAGTCATAAAAGTGCCACATGGCATAAAATCGGTGACTACCTTTACTTTAATATATTAATAATTATCGTTGCTTAATTAGATATTTTACGCAACGTGCCCCTCATAAATCCATTTTCAACTCGCATCAATCTTCGTAACTTATTGATGAATTTGAGAACAAAATAAACCTTAGATTTGCCCAATTCTTTTCAAATTCAGAATTTGATGTGTTATCGGTATAAAAATGGGAATGTGTTACATAATAACATGCACGTGAAGCTATTTATGCTGCTATCTTGAACATTATAACAAGCCGCAATCAAACACGATCACAATATTTTTTTTGAGTTGATAATATGGTGCCATGGATTACGTAAGGGTGACAAAAGCTATACGTATACTACAGTGACATAATATCCAAGCCTGATTTTGCAAAAAAAATAAAAAGTTTTAATTACATCATTAGAGAGAAACCCTCCAAACTTCTGAAGACAGTTCATAAATCATAAAGCAAGGAATCTTGGGTATATAAAAATTAAATTAAGTTATATATAAACACATGGAACTCTAGAATTTTTAAATGGGAGCTTTAGATAAAGTCTTGTGCACACCATAGCAAGCCTGCTAGAAGAGAAAAAAGGATGAAAAAGGAGGAGTAAGTGGGAGGTCTGGAAAGTAACCTCCTTTCGAAATTATTCTAATCAGTGTATTCAAATATTAATTTGCCTTTATTGTAAGTAATTATTGTTTAATTTTTTGTACTAATGACCAGTTATAAAGAATATGACAATGAAAAAAAAAATATAACTAAAAATTTTAATACAAGCTTAATCTAGATTCTAGATACAGTATTCTGTAATTTTTTTAAACTTTTTTATTTTAAGTATCTTTTCGACGCATTATTTAGCCCAAAATATTTAAAAAGTTTAGTAAAACAAAATATAAGTATACACAAATACTTCTTCAAATTATACAAATTAATTCGGATCCCAAGCGTCGGTCGGGACTGGACTTAGAGATTTTTCGCGAGTTTGAGGTCCCTACGGAGACGTGCACTCGCATTACAGATTCCACAATGATAATCTAAAAAAAAAAAAAGAATTATACAAATTAATAAGAATACAAAAAAAAGGAGTATCTATAAACAGTGCTTGGAACAAATGGCAAAAAAAAAAAGAAAAAAAGGCAAAAAAAAAAAAGAAAAAATAAATAAAGGAGCTGAAAAGAAAGTTAGTACTGGTACTACTGTAAGTGCGCCTGGAAACTGCACCAGTCTGTTCAGTGTCTTTAATCCGACGGTCAGAGATCAACATCATCGCATCATCAGTAAGCGTTACACAAATCTCTAGGCATTAAATTCTCCCATAAAGGAAGTATTCAGAAACTGAAAAAGATACGTCTGGAAAAGAAGAGCCAATAAAAGTTTACGTTATCGTCGAGGTCTTTCTGCTCGGGTTGTTAATGGCGTGAAAGAGATGATTGATTGGTAATTTTACACGCCTGTTTACATATACCCTCCTAAGTATAACTTATTTACACTTTTACCACTGAACTGAAAAACGAACGACCGCACCGTGAGAGCTTTTCGTTAGCTGTTTTAAAAGGGATAATTGCATATCAGTACCTGATTTTAAGCTACTTATAAAGCAGTTTTTAGATTTTAAAATTTTTTAAATTTAAACAACACTTATAAATAAATATTTTGAAATTTAAATTATAGTAAAGTTTAAAATTAATCCGTTAACTTACTAAGAATTTCAAAATAAAACAAATAATATAATTTATAATTTTATTTAAAAATATTTTTAAAAAAATTCTAAATAAAATTTTAACACATAAGAAATAATGGATAATAGCTTATGTGTAATAAAAAATTGCCGGATGTGCTAATATGAAAGTCTCCCGTTTTAAAATGGGCAAATTATGCATATATACTTTTTAGGGCCCTAATTTAACCTCAGGCAGAGATCAGATGGATGGATTTTTTTGGTGATTATTTGTGGTTAGCATCTAATGTGAGCACACACATCCATAAAAATTTCAAACTCGCAAAAAAATTTTACGTCCAGTCCCGACCAACACTTTAAGATTCAAGAGCAGGCCTTTATGAACAGAGGCTCCTGCCACAGGATATACAAAATTTTTCTTCGTAAAATTCTGCAGAAAATTTCATCCCACACAACCTCGAATGGTGACGCTTTGTAAGATGCCTCCCAACTGGTCGAGCTAGCCGTACTCGGCTAGATGGATGGATTCTTAATCAGCGATATGTGCATGATGAATTGCATGCTGAATTGAGATTGAGCATCTATGACATTAAAATCCCGCCTATAATCAGAGAAAATTTGCGTTAGAAAATTAGATTATTTTAGAGCTTGTTTATTTTGAGAGAACAATGTGAAAGTAGAAAAGTTAAAAAGATAGTTTCCTTATTTGTTTTTTTTTTGTTTTTAAAGTGAAAAGAAAAAAATTGAAAGGTTAGTTTTCTTATTTACTTTAAATAGAAAATAAAAAACGTAAAAAATTGACGTTCGTTTTACTCTTCATTCTTTCTATAATTTCTTTTTTTTTTTCCTTTCTCACCAAAATATAGTAAATGTGAAGAAACTGAAAGTCATTACTATTTATGATGACTATTAATAATTATTTTTTAAAAATAATTTCAACATTAATATGTTATTATAAATGATTTTAATATATTTATAATTAGCAAACCCTATAAATTTTATTTTATAGATATAAAATAATAAAAAATTATTATTTTTATAAATAATGAAAAATACTAAAAATATAGTTTTTAGTACTAGAGAATAATAAATAATATAAAAATAATAAACAAGTAAGTTGATATAAATAATAAATATGTTATTTTATTATATTTTTTATTTTTATAACAATTTTAATGATTTATTATTACTTTAAAAAAATAAATAATATTAGCTAAATAACTAAATACTAATTTTTAATTATTTATAAATAGTAAATAAATAATTATTTTTTACTATTGTTAAAGAATATTATTTTTTTGAATCATAAATTAAAATTTAATAAATCTTATCAACCACTTTTAACCTCTATAGTTATATAGAAATGAAATATTTTTATATAAATAAAAAATTATATTTTCTCTTCACTTTACATTCCAAAATAAATAAAATCTCAAACACATTTTCTTAGCACTTGTTTAGCATTTTTTATTCTATACTTTCTTTTCATTTTTTATCTTATTATTTTATTATCACTTTTATTTCACTTTTTATTTTACTTTTTCATTTATTTTTTTTTTAACTTTCTTTTCACTCTTCTACTTCCAACTCAAGATAGACAAACCCCTTACTAGCTATATCTTTCAAACCATAACTATTAACCAATAGCATTGTAGTAAAACTTCTGAAACGTATTGTTTCAAAACATGGCATTAAGTATAAATACATATCTGCCACGATTTTTTTTAAAAAAAAATTAAATTCATAAAACTGCTATTCTACATAGCGACATTATTGAACTCATAAGTGATAGATTATGAGCTATTTTCGTATCAATCTTTGGCAGGGGCTTGGTGGAGCAATTCTTACTCCGAATCCTGATGATTCCGTGGTGAATCCAGGTAGAGCCAGGGCTAAATCAATTGGGAGTACGTTTGTCTGATATATTCCAAGCTTACATTTGACTATGATTTTGATAAGTCAAATAAACTAGGTTTTGAATCCATTACATCCAATTTAATACAACAACATATTGGTAAGGTATATACAGAGACAACAGAATTGTTGTTTGTTGCTATTTTTTTAAATTTGTATAAAATCGCGTTTTACTATCACAATGAGCATAAAACACGTCTCGACCAAAGGTTATCGACGGGCCCATCTTGAAGTCGGTCAAGCCCTGGTAGTACAGCTTATCATATCGATCAATATACTAGTCGACTATCATAGAATTTGGTGTTTTCTTGCAAAGAAAGTATATAGTGGGACTGGGAGGTACACGTAGAATCTATTTATCATGAAGTTAATCAGATCCTAAATGTTCTAACTCATCGTGCTTGCTTGTTATCTTTAGATGTTCATTTCTTTTTTATTCACCTCTCCAAAATATTTATAGTTTGTTATAGTCCGATACTTTGGATATCAGTCCGCCCATCCTTTAAAAAAAAAATATCATTTTATATTTAATTCATGATGAGTGAAATATTTTAATCATACCTCAAAACAAACATATACAAAAGAAGGTTTGTTTGTTTCCATCTCCTCCCTAATTTGGTACATTTATTTAATATATATCTGTACATGATAACATTGGTGCCATTTATTTTGATTCCTTTCAAGAAATTAAGAGGGGAAGTTAATGTGCATGGCATTGATTCCTTGCATAAATTCGTACTATGTTATACTTAATTTATAGTTGCAAAGGACAAGTCTTAAATGGCGGGTGTAATTTGTAGATTATTTGTTATGATATTTGTATAAAAATAAAATTGATTATAGATGAAATTTTTTTACAATAATCTAAAAAAAAATGCATGTTGACTTTGACCAGGAAACAACTAGAAAAATGTTTAAAGATGACAATGCATGTGTTTAGGGCTGAGCATTACTCGAACCTACCCGAAAAAATGAACCGAACCGATCCGAACAAAGTCAAAATTTCGGGTTCAGTTCGGGTCGGGTTCTGTTCCGGTCGGCATTTTAATAGTTCGGGTCTATATAATTCGGTTCGGATTCGGTGGTCAAATTTCGGGTCGGTTCGGGTTGGACCCAAATTATCCTCACGAGTCATCTATTAATTAGTTTTTATTGGTTTTTATGTGCTAATTTTTTTTTTTAAACAAAATATTCATGTTACAACTATTCGGATCGATCCGAACCTACCTGAATTCGAATTGGTATTAAATAAAAGTAATATGTGATGTTATTCGGGTCAACCCGAACTGACCCGAATTTTAGTCGGTTCGGGTTGAAATGAAATTCGGGTCGGTTCGGGTTTGCCTTAAGAATTTCGGTTCGGGTCGGGTTGACCCAAATGCTCAGCCCTATATGTGTTACATGAAAACAACCACCGTTGGAATGTGACCGTATATATCTATTGTCTCCAAATCCCACCGTGACGGAATTTGACCATATATTTTGTTACACATTCTGGTCTAACATCCAATCTAGAAACCGATTCGATGTAATGCTATCCCGAAAATAGGAGTTGTGGATACTTAATTCCAAAGTTTACCGTGCCGTGCCGATAATAAAATATTTATTTTTTATTTTTTATTATACTCGAGACGTGCCGATCGTGTTTTAAAGATTTTTTAATTTCAAAAATTGAAAAACTTAAAAAAAAAAAATTAAGAGCGTGTGACCTTTGAGTCCTGCCCACCGGTACAATACGAAAACAATTAATCCATCCGGCGCGAAATATCAGTCACGCAGCGTGGACGCAAAAGAAAAAAGCACTGTTATCTTCTTCATTCGAGAAAGATGAATAACTCTCCTTTACTAAAAAAAAAAAAAAATTTGGTCGTGCTGGCTCTGCAGTGCCGACCGTGCCGTGCCGACATCTGTCGGCACAAGGCGTGCCGACCGAAATGTGTAACTATGCTTAATCCATGCTTAAGTTTACCATGCTTGGTTCGAACCAGTAAAAAATTAAGTAATACATATTTATGTATCTAAATTCAAGTGAAGATTCATCATATGTACATTATTATTTATTTATTCGAAAAAATATGTAATTTTGAGGAGGTTGGTTGCTGAGCAATGGTATTTAGAAAATAACAAGAGGATATATTGGGCATTCACGTGTCCAGGGGCCTAAAACGACTAAATGTGGATAAAGGAGTCTAATTAAGTCAACATCATAGGGGTTCTCTTTTACGAAATGCTAGAAAGACCAGCATTCAAACTCAAATAGAGTTGGAGAAAAGAAAATTAGAAAAATGGTCGGATTTTGACGGCTTAACTCTATAAAAAGTTACTGGGCGTAGTAATTTACTAAAACATTTACTAATTTATATAATTAAAAAAAAAATTAAAAGAGTAACTTTTTAAAACTATCTAACAAAAATTATAAATTTTAGTAATATCTATAACTTTTATATTATTTTTTTTTAAATATTTCTAATTATATATTTTCAGACTTTAGTAAATTTTAAGCATTCAAAATTATTTTGAAATCTACTTTAAACATGTTAGAGCTCTTAAATATCTATTTAAATTAATTTTAATTTTTTTTTTACTTTATAAAAATAAATTTTTGGCGGACGAATGACAAGTATTACTCAAAGTATAAATAAAATGGTAATTTATACAATTTATCTTGATTAGTCAAGGGAAGTCCAATGTTAGACTTCTCTAACAATAAGTTAAGATGAACTAATTTTGTATCGACACATAAATTTTAGTCATACATAATTCTATAAAAATAAAATACTAAAAACTTAAATTCTTATAATTTATCTAAAATTAATTGTAAAATAATAGTGAATATATATATATATATACTTTCATAAGATGAGTTATGTACGTTGGATCGAATATCTCAATTATCATCCAACGGTTCAGATTATATTTTTCAATATATGATCTGAACCGTTAATAAAGTTATAATATATACTGTTGATCATGATTAAGATTTTCAATCTAACGATTCATAACTCACCTCATAGATGACTATTTTTACACCTCATATATGAGAACAGTCCCTCTCTCTCTCTCTCTCTCTTCTCTCTCTCTCTATATATATATATATATATATTGAAAAAAGCTACTCACCCCTAACAAGTTATCAAACAAAATACACATAGTTAATTTCTACCATACATGCGTCTTGTAATCCACATAATTTTTTCATAATCCATAAAATATATCAAAATTAGGATATATCTATTATAATATGTGATTTTAATTATGTTAGTGTGATTTTTTTGGAGGTATATAGTAAAACTTATATTTTTAATTAGGAAAATATTATTCACCCTCAACAAACTATCCAACAAATCACACATAATTAATCTCCACCACACATATATCTCGTGATCCGCACAACTTTCTCGTTATTCGTATAAAATATCAAAATTACAGATATATCTATCGTGATGTGTGGTCTTGATTGTACCACGTCAGTATGTGTGATTTTTTGGAGTGTAAAAGCACGACATTGAGTCGCTGCATAAGTCGTACTGTTACGTAATCGTGTACAGACAGAATTAATTGGCTCATGATGCTATTTCTTATATATATATATATATATATATATATATATATTATATAATGAGACCAAATTCTATCTAGTGTATATTTTTAAAAAGTACGGATATATTAAAAATTTATTCATTGCTGTATTTAATACAGATTTATAATAAACATATATTATATATACCAAATATATGTCCTACTAACTTGTTCGAAAATAGAAGTAACAGAACAATTTCGAACACGTCTAATATTTATTATTTTTATAAACATAAAAGTTGGTTTTTTATTTAAAAAATATGATATATTTATAATAATAGTATAATATAATTATATAATAAAATATTATTTTTTAATATAACTAGATTTTTACTATTTAAATTTGAATTTTACTATTAAAAGTTTTTACTAAGATCGGAAACTCTTATGATACCCATCCCATGATTAATGTATGGTATCATAACGCTATGATGATCTAGAAATTAATATTTGGGGCAAATACCAATTTAGCTCCTAATTTTTTTTTTACTTTTTCAAATTAATTTCTAAATTTTTTAGTTACTGTTTAATTTTTTTAAAAATTTTTTATTTCAATATTCACGCTAAAACTATTTTGACTATTATATAAGTATTTTTAGAAAAAAATTCTTACATAAAAGTTGTATATTTTAATTAGATCTACAACTTTCATATTCAAAATTTTTTAAAAAAATTCTTCTAAATAGATATTTAGTCTTAGTAAGTTTTAAAATTAATCCATTAATCCGCTGAACTTTAAAACCTTAAAATACATATTTAGAAATATTTTTGAAAAACTTTTTAACATAAAAAATATAGATCTCATCAAAATCTATAACTTTTATATTGAATATTTTTTTAAATAATACTTCTAAGAAGTATTTTATGGTGTCTAAATTAACAGGGTAAAAATTATGAGCTTTTTCGTCGAAAAGGGAGCAGCTGATATGAAAGTCTTCCTAATATTTTGTGACTAATTCAGTACCATATATAGTATTCATATTATATTAGGATTTATAGTCGTATTTGGTGGAAAGTAACACATATTTTTATTTCTCCCAATTGTTTATTTATCTTCTTAAAAAATTTGCATTCTTTGAAAATACAGAAGCAAAAAGATAAACTATGAATGCTTTTCCTTCTCTAAACGCAATTTTGCGGATATGTACTTTCATAATATATTTTTATGGATCTATGCTCTCTAAGTAGTTTTAGCAGATTTGTGTCCTTTTAGCGTATGAAATGACCAAAATATTATTATCCTTTTTTTTTATAGACGCACTAAACTTCTATCTTTATTCTGACTGTACTTTTCTGTGAAAATTGTAACTTTTTATTTCTCATTTTTCTCTCATCTCTCTCAACGGAATATAAATTCGGATCTTAATTAAATCGTAAAAAATATACAAAAAGAAAGCCAAAAATCACGTCTCACTTGGTAAAAATTATTTTAAATTATTATTTATAAATTTAGTTCATACGCAGATGATTTTTAAAATTACGAAAATCTTTAGATGCATTTTTTTGAGGCACCAAAATGCATACGAACACATATTAATTTTGACGTTATAACTTTATGTAAATATCTCTAAATGAGGTAAAATCAATTCCATTTGAAAATAGACTCGAAGACCTTTCTAACGGTATATTATTTGTCTAGAAAGAATACCTATGAATACTTACAAACACATACGAACACTTGCATACGAATACATTCGAACACATATTAATATTTACCTCACAACTTTCTATAGCGACCTTCAAAAGACGTGAAATTAATTCCATATGAAATTATACTCAAAGATCTTTCCAATGATATATTATTTGTCTAGAAAGAATATCTACGAATATTTACGAACATGTATTAGTATTTACTCCATACCTTTATGTAGAGATATCAAAATGATATGAAACTAATTCCATGTGAAAGTAAACTCGAATATCTTTCCAACGATATATCATTTGTAAAGAAAGAGCACCTACAAACACTTACGAACACATAGAACAACTGCACACGAACACATACCAAAATCTAGAAACATGTATTAGTATTTACATCATAACTTTATGTAGAGATCTCTAAATAATGTAAAACCAATTCAATATGAAAGTAAACTCAAAGACGAAAATTATATTACTTGCCTATTAAGGACACCAAGAACACTTACAAATATATTTGAACAGCTGCACATGAATATTTACGAACACATACAAATATCTACGAACATGTATTAGTATTTATATCATAACTTTCTGTAGAGTTCTCAAAATGATGTGAAACCAATTCCATATAAAAGTAGATTCGAAGATCTTTCCAACAATATATTATTTTTCTATAAAGGGCACCGAGAACACTTAAGAACATATATGAACAGCTGCACACTAACACTTACGAATACCTACGAGCATGTATTAATATTTACACCATAACTTTATGTAGAAACCTCGAAATGACGTGAAACCAATTCCATATAAAAGTAGACTCAAAGACCTTTCCAATGATATATTAGTTGCCTATAAAGGTTAGCTATAAACACTTATGAATACATATTAACAGCAACACACGAACACATATGAACACGTATTAGTATTTATGTTATAATAGAGACCTTCTAATGACGTGAAACCAATTCCATACGAAGTAGAGTCAACGACCTTTCCAACTATATATTATTTGATTAGAAAGAATACCAACGAATACTTACGAACACATATAACAGCTGTACAAGAACACATACGAACCCCTACGAACATGTATTAGTATTTACATCACTTTCTGTAGAGACCTCCAAATGACGTGAGACCAATTCTATATAAAAATAGACTCGAAAATCTTTCCAATGATATATTATTTTCCTATAAAGAATATCTACTAAGACTTACGAACACATGCGAACCGTTGCATACGAACACAACGCGTATTAGCTGTTCGTATATGTTCTATCTATTCGTAAGTGTTCATAGGTGTTCTTTGTAGACAAATAATATATCACTAGAAACGTCTTCGATTTTACTTTCATATGGAATTGGTTTCACGTCATTTCAATGTATCTACAGAAAGTTATGACGTAAATATTAATACGTGTTCGTATGTTTCGTGTGCAGCTGTTCATATGTGTTCGTAAGTGTTCTAGATGCTCTTTCTAGAAAAATAATATATTGTTAGAAAGATTTTTGAGTCTACTATCATATGGAATCATTTTCACGCAATTTGGAGGTCTCTACATAAAGTTATGACGTAAATATTAATACGTGTTCATATGCAGGTGTTCGTATGTGTTTGTAAGTATTTATAGGTGTTCTTTCTAAGCTATTTATACGTTGAAAAGGTTTTCGAATATATTTTCATATAGAATCGATTTCACCTCATTTAGATATATCTACAGAAATTTATGACATAAAAATTAATATGTGTTCGTATATATTTTGGTGTCTCAAAAATGCGTCTAAAGATTACCTTTTTTTTTTTTAAATCATTTGCTAAATTTATACAAAAATTATTTAAAGTATCTCATTCTTGCTGAGGGAGATGTCATTTTTTGGTGGATTTTGGCATGCTTTTTATTTTTTTATGATTTAATTAATGTCCGAGTTTGTATTTTGTTGAGAGATGAGAGAGAAATGAGACAAAAAAAATTGGAATTTTTGGCGGAAAAGTAAAGTCAGAAAGAAAAAGAAGTTTAGCGTGACCATAAAAAAGAAAGAATGAAGATGTTTTGGTTATTTCATATACTAAAAAGGCACAAATCTACTAAAATCAATTAGGAGAGCACCGATCCGCAAAATACATTACAAAAAGCACAGGTCCGTAAAATTATGTTCCCTAAACTTTATTCAAATATGTCCCTATAACTCTTAATTTACGATAATGTCTAGGATATATCTGAGCTATAAAAACAACATGCGTAATACTATTACTATTGCTTTTTCTTTGCTCTTAAGTTATTGTTTTGATAATCTTTTAATAATTTTTTTATTATTTTTATTTTGTGAGAGGTAAGCATGCCTTTTAACCTTATTTTGGAGAGATTATTTAAAAAAAGTTAATATTAAAATTATAAATTTTGATGAGATTTACGATTTTTATGTTTAATTTTTTTTTTAAAACTACTTTTAAATAATTGTTTTAAAAAAATAGTTAAAATTATTAAATCTTGAAGTCTCGAAGTCTCAAAATACTATTTAGAAATATTTTTTTAAAATACTTTAAATATAAAATTTATAAATTTTATTAAAATTTAAAACTTTCATATTGAAATTTAAAAAAAAAATGCTATTAAATATTTATATTTGTTAAAAACCATATTTACTTTTAAAAAAACTTAAAAATGAAGAAAATATAATTAAATACTGTCATGTCAGTAAATTTACGAAACCACTGACGAAAAGATTGATGCTAAGATTATTACGAATAATTTTTCATAGTTCAGAGATGTAGCAAACACTATGATAAGTTTATAATTATTGAAGTATATTTGGGCAAAGTGTACTGAGACTAAAACATATTTTTAACTTTGCTATTTATAATTGCTTCCAAATTCGTGCCAACCAGGTTACCAAAAATTGTTCCGCCATAACACCGTGAAAATAGTGAGTTACAGATTTTAAAATTAATAACAGTAATTTCAATTTTTTGTAAAACGATAATGGAAAATTTGAAAATTATTTTATAAGTCTATCAGTTTAATCCATTTGTAACGTCAGACCCAATTTAAAAAGTCTTTGTAGGCAATAATTTAATTTATTTGCCCTTTATTACTCATTTTTTTTGGAGGATTTATACATCACCAATATACTATTTTAACTTCACATTTAATTTTTTTTAATTTTAAATTTATTTAATTTTTACATCCTAAAATATTTATTAAGAAGCATATTTTAATTTTTTTTTAAATATAAAATTTAATATATTATATCAAAATTAATTTTAAATATATTTAAAAATATTTCTAATTAGATAATTTAAACTTTTAAAATTTTAACTGTTTACATATTAATCATTTAAAACTTTGATATTTTAAAATGTCTATTTGTACGTATTTTTTTTAAAAATAATAATAATAAATTTATAGATAAATTTTCATATTTTTCATATAGTTTTTTTTTAAAAAAATATTTATATATTAGTTAAAATATTTTTAATATAAAACTTTTAAAAATTTATTTATAAAAAATTAAACATGAAAAATTGATTTGTACATTTTTTTTTTTAAGTAGTGGCTGATATGAAACTTTTAAGTTTAGGATTATTATATATCAGCCTTCTAATGTCAACCGTCGCACGTTTTAGTTATAAAAAATGCAAAAATACATGACATGACAGTGTACGAGAGCTGCCACATCAGTGCGAAAACGTATGTTTGAAGATTAAACGTAAATGTTAAATTTTGAGGTGCTGATATGTAATCATCCCTTTAAGTTTTTTAGTTGTCCGAAAAAATATAAACAAGTAATTGCCGTCGCATCTAAAAATCAATGTTAAACTTGTATTAAATTATATGCAGTAGTATTTCCAAACCTATACTATATAATTAAAAATAATAAAATAAAATCATTAGTCAAAAATAAAATGAATGCAATAATAAAAAAATGACAGAACATAGGAGCTACAAAAGCTACCGCACTGTGCGTTCGTGGCCACGTTCGCTCACATGCTTGTCCATTTTTCCCGAATTTCATCTTAAGAAATCAAGATCATTGTTGATCCAGAGTAGCAGTTTTTGGCATTTTAGCTTCACCAAGATGAAAGAAAACTGAAACTTTTCCATTTTGGTTCGCCGGAATTTTTCTTCCTTTCCAATTTTCCTTTTCTCTTTGTTATTTCGAGCAAGCAACTAGTTGACTATCTCTCCAACAATTGCTTTCATCCAACTCTTCTGATCTTCTTCGCCAAACCCACTTCAAGCATCCATTTGGTTGATTCCTTAGGAACCTTCACAGGAGCTGTGATTGGCCAAAGTTTGAGGGGATCGTAGAAGATCAATCCAAGTTAAAACTGGGGAAAATTAAAAGGGAGTTTCTTGGCTAGTTTTTGAGAAAATAAGTTGTTTGAGGAAGATTGGAGAGAGAAAATATGAAAGTGGAGGAGGTGAAAAGGAACATGGGAACTGACTTCAGGGGTCCTAGAGATCAATTCCCAGTGGGGATGAGAGTTTTGGCTGTTGATGATGATCCAACATGCCTCAAGTTGCTGGAGACTCTTCTCCTTAGATGCCAATATCATGGTTAGATCCTTGTCTCCATTTCCTTTTTCTTTTCTCTATTATGTGTTCTTTGTTTCTTTATCAACTTTGTTCATTTTGCGTTTTTACGGTCTTAGTTCTGATGTTTGCATTTACAAGACTATTTGTTTTTATTTTTATTTTTATTTTTTAAATTCATTTGAAGCACCCAAATTTCTCTTAAAAAATTTCACCAAAAATCAAGTTTTTGAATTGATCTATGCGCTGCTTAACACAAAAGCAAACTTTTTTTTTTTTAAAGCAAACTATATTCAAAGAATGGAATTGATGTTTTGAAAACTCTAAGAAAGGTTTCTACCACTGTTGAATTTGTGAAGAGATTCTTATTAATTGCTTGTTTCCAGTAACAACTACTGGTCAGGCGGTCACTGCTCTGAAACTATTGAGGGAGAACAAGGATAAGTTTGATCTGGTGATCAGCGACGTTCACATGCCCGATATGGATGGGTTCAAGCTTTTGGAGCTCGTTGGCCTCGAGATGGACTTACCCGTCATTAGTAAGTCCTAACCATTGTTTCTACTTTTACAAAAAAAAAAAAACCATAAAAGAATACAAACAAATTTATATTGTCTAAGTGAATTTTGTTGCAAACTGAAAATGTGTTTAACAATATATTTGTCATACTTTTAAAACATATTTGCCGATGCGAGCTCTGTGCAGTGTTATCGGGAAATAGTGACACGAAGGCGGTAATGAAGGGAATAACTCATGGTGCCTGTGACTATCTGCTGAAGCCAGTGAGAATTGAGGAACTTAAGAACATATGGCAGCATGTTGTGAGGAGGAGGAAGGTTGATAGCAAAGTTCAGTGCAACTCAGATAATGAGGACGGCGAAAAATTCAACACCATAAACGAAGAAGGTCAGGGTGCAGCAATGGGCATGGTTTCTGACCGAAATGGAAAACTTAATAAGAAGAGGAAGGATGAAGAGGATAATGATGGTGGGGATAATGGAGAAGAAAATGAAGACCCATCACAAAAAAAGCCAAGGGTGGTTTGGTCCGTAGAGTTGCACCAGAAGTTTGTCGCCGCCATTAGACAGCTGGGCATTGAGAGTAAGATTCAATCGTGCTTATAAATTGATTAATTGTGTATTTAATCGAAAATGCTAGGATTACTGCTATTATTATCCCATTTTTACTCTTATCTAACAGAGGCTGTGCCCAAGAGGATACTCGATCTCATGAATGTGGAAGGACTCTCTAGAGAAAATGTGGCAAGTCATTTGCAGGTATCTGTTTGCTCTTTTCCTTATCAATTTGCTGCCAGTTTCATCATTTTCTGAACTTTGCACAAGCTGTCTTGAGGAAGTTCTATGAGAAATTTAGGGGATGTTCTAATAGTTGCACTATGTGAGACTCGATTATTATTTTTTTTTTGTTTTTATAAAAAAAAACTAAGGTCTAGATCATTAGATGGCACAGAAAAGACACCGCGTTTCCCGTTATTCTGCATCTCGAAAAGCGAATGGTTTTTTTGGGGTCCTGTAGAAACTGTTAGCAGCGACACTTCCTTTTCTTTAGTCTATGAATTGTTGTCTTTAAAATTTCTTTTATTCTATATTTGGAACAGATGTATAGCTCTAACAAACCGTTTTCTAATCAA
Source organism: Xerophyta viscosa (assembly GCA_002076135.1). Classification (NCBI taxonomy): domain Eukaryota; kingdom Viridiplantae; phylum Streptophyta; class Magnoliopsida; order Pandanales; family Velloziaceae; genus Xerophyta; species Xerophyta viscosa. The sequence continues at coordinate 62,741 of MJHO01000157.1, forward strand.
TGAAATGATTGTTTAATATAATGCCCATGCGCGAAACTGTTAACATAATAGTTCTCTTTGCTGGATGGTGATGGTTCATTTAGTTTTTGGTGTCTTTATTGGAAATCAAAATGCACAACGCTCTTGATGAGTTGGCAACAAATATCATGCTATGGTTATTCGATCTTTTAAGGTGGTTTTGTCTAAGGAAAAAACTACACACCCCCAACAAACTACCCAACAAACCACCAATCAATCTCCACCACACACGCGCCTAATGATCCGCATAATTCCCTCGTGATCCGCAAAAAATATCAAAATTACAGATATACCCATCGTGATGTGTGGTCCTGATTGTGCCACGTCAGCATATGTGATTTCTTGTGTGGTCTTGGGGGTGCATAGCAAAGCCCTTTTTCTAAAGGCTTTCTAGAAGGTGGTGCGCTGCTATAAACAGCCATATTCGTGTTCTTCCATATTTATCTCTTTACTTACCAGCTTCAAAACCTCGCTTTTAAATGCAGAAATACAGGCTGTACCTGAAAAGACTCACGGCAATGACAAGTCAACAGGCTAATATGGTTGCTGCTTTGAGAGCTAGGGACCCCTACATGTCTGCCGGCTCTTTTAACGGGTACGGGAGTTATCATCCATTAGCCGGTTCTGCGCAGCTACCTGCCCTGACGGGTTTCGGTTCGAACAATGTGCTTGGAAGAATGAATTCTCCAAATGGATATGGATGGCAGAGGCTCTCATCCTCCGGGATGATTCAATTTGGTAATTTTCCAAACGCCACGAGAAATTCTACGAATGATGTCGGAAAAATTCAAGGTGTTCAACCGCCAGCATTCCAACAGGGAAATTTACTTCAGGGGGTCCCTACGTCACTAGTACTAGATCAGTTGGAACAAAATAATACAGTCGACAAAGCAAAAGCTTCTGTTCATGGAGGTTTAACAGGTAGTGAACTCCCTATAACTAATTTAGCAAATGTCCCCCCTATTCATGGAGGTAGTTCAATTACCAATTTATCCAATAACCCTCTATTAACACATCATGGAGGATCGGACTTCATTGGAGATTCTTCCTCTTTGGTCGACCTTGCGAGATGTAGAGACAACAACCGTGAAGCTGCTGCACCCTTAGCTGGTCTTTCGGGTAGTACTATGTCCACTACACGTAGACATGGTAACTTATTGGATAATTTTTCAAAAGCACACCCTCATACAATCAAGAACTACCACAACTTACCTTCAAGCAATATACCTATCCCGAGTATGCAACATTCGGCTGGGAGAAGTGATTTTCAGAATCAGACCGGCAATGTTGCTTCTAGCATGATGCTCAAGACAACTACTTTATCTGATGATTTGAATTTTATGAACTTCAGAAACGTAGGCAATGACAGGAAAAGCTGGGCGGAACAAAAATTGGATTGTTCTGATGATGGAAATATCATTTATAGTACATTAAACTCTTCTAGTGGTATGGCGAATGAGCATATTTTGGAGCACCGAGAAATTAAGAACAGTCTTTACAACAACATATTGGATGTGGATCTGCCTACTCGAACAAACCATGATGCTCAGTACGCCACACAGCAAATGGTGAAGGTTATGGGCGATGGTCGTCTGAAAGATGAGTGTGCAACGGGTGCATCAAAGTTGCAGCGTGGTTTCAGCTCCAACTATTGCAGCTTAGACGATGTAGTCAATGAAATAATCAAACCTGTAAGTACCTCTATCTATTTGCATCTTTGAATAACTGAGCGTCAAAATGAAATCAAAGCTCCAAAATCCCAGGTCTTGCCCTTACCGCTGGGGCTATGACCGTTGCGCAGTTCCTTAATCTGCTTCTTAACAGAATTTCTTAAGTATTTGTGAAGTTTAGTGCCTAGATTGAATTACTAAAGCCTTGCTCATAATTTTATCCTTCGTTTAAGCTGAATTTAGTTGCGCTATTTTTGTTTTTGCGTTTTTTTTTCTCCAAAACAAGATATTTCCATCTATTTTCTCTCGTACTGAAAAATGAACCATTTGTGAAGCAACACATTAGATGATGAGCTAAGATTTATGAGGCCTGTAGGTTGTACATGCCACTTCTTGTTCTATGCTTTTATTTACGCCCTATGAAAGCTGAGTTGTAGTATAGTTCTTGTTCATATTATCTACAAGGTGTTATCTCTTGACGGCTTTGGATAGGAGATACAACATTTGATCTCCTAATCGTTTTGTTGGTCTACAAATTTGCCAAAAATATAAGCGTATATTCTTGGAGTTTGTTCGGACTCTTTAAATGTTTTAACACTAGAATCTATGCTTCCGTAAATACCTCCGTAGTTGAAATAAGACGACAACATGATGGTAGCTCGACAAACTTGAGTACTAAACAATGTTTGCTTTTATGTACAGTGGCATAGCTTAGTTACTTGTTTCCTACGGTGTTCTTTCTGTTTAAGTGCTGGATACGAGGATTACTTTTAGAAAAAACATGACTGCAAATGCAGGTAATATTTTTGAGAAATGATACCTTAAACACTAAATCTGATATAATGCATATTGGACTTTCCCTATTGGAATTGCTGAATTAACTTCTGGTATTTTTCTCATTATTAAGAAAAATCACATTAACAGTGACTTATTTTCATTACGCAGGAATACGATGACATGGCTTTTATGGATGGAGATATCGGCTGCGATATTTTTTCTCTAGGAGTAGATGTTTCTTAGGATTTACTGCTTTTGGTGGAGTATGTTTGTTGATGTACTTGTGTGGATCAACTCATGAAAAATTGTATTCTTATGCACTTAGGAAGACTCTTCACCACTTTTTAGATCTTCTAATTTCTGAGAGTGCTGTATAAGGTATTATTGACGGTGGTTATAATGCTTGAACTAGATGTAGCAGTGTCTGTCTTCCCTATTTATTTGCCTTAGATTGAACCTTCATTGCTCCAATCTACCTGAATGTCGAATTTTTATATCTGTCATAGTATTTGTATCGTATTTATCTGCTTAATTTAGCTTTGCTTGTTGGAAATTGAACTAGCATCTGCACCACGAGCCGCCAGGTGATAATATACAGGGACACTATTTGTTGTATTATATGTTGCTTCCTCGTTTAGCCTGCCTTTAAATCCATTTTCAGGTATGTTATGGTATCCATTTTTAGCTATCATCACAGCCGTCCATCATCATTGCTTCATCAATTTCATTTGAAACTCCAATGCATATTTAAGTCTAAGTTTAAGATTTTTCACCTGTAATTTAATCAATAAATAATAAAATTAGTATATAATTAATGCTAAATTTGTGTATATAAATTAGACTTATCACATTGTGTATTTATGTTTTGATGATGGAAATATATGATAGCTCCAAAAAGGAAAACTAGCTCTAAAAGTTGATCACACCCATGATACATGTAACGCTGCTAGGTGGAAGAATGAAATTCATACACCAGATAGATAGGTTTCATGTTCATTACTGTAGTGAGTTGCCTGCCACTGCAACAGCAACAAGTCTCTCATGCTGGATCACCTACGATTATTACACACCAGAGTGGCCCCAGAAACAGAGCAGCACACAGTATTTGATGAACAGAAGCTTTATAACTCAATCTCACTCACTATCTTCTCTACATTTAACTAAAAAAATCTAGCTAACGAGAATGAGGGGCTCCCCCGGTGGTCACCGGTGACTACACAGCCAACTATCTGTCGAAGCCGCAACACCATATTTTTTTTAGAGAATAACAGAGATTAAGAGAAGGAAATTAAGACAGAGAGGTCAGACTAGAGATGTGACGAGGATGCCATAGAGAGGCTCAGGTCAACTAGCAACTGAAAAAATAGCATTGCCATATAAATTAGTTTTACACCCGTACGATACGCAATTATAAGTTATATATAATTATATATATAAATAATAATATTAAAAAAATTTAATTCTTTATTTTTTTTATATTTAATTATATATATATATATTATATTTTTTTTTTTTCTTTTTTCTTTTTTATATATATATACTTATAAATCTTCATATAAATTTTTATTTTAACAATGTTTTCTATCAGATTTTGATAGGATCCTACACAAATATATTTGATAATGCGTAGCTTAACAAATCCTATATACTAATATATATATATATGATTTAAAGTTTTTGTAAATGATAAATTTTATTTTAAAAAATAAAAAATAAAAAATATATAATATAATTATTTTTATACTGCATTTAGATTATTTTTATAAATTATTATTTTAATTAAGTATTTATTTATAATATTAGACCTTTCATATTTCCAAATAAATTAAATGACTTTATAAATACTTATCAATTAATACAAATACCACATGACTTGTTTAGAATAAAAGTAAATGTCTTATGGTACACAAAAAATTATTCAAAATGTTATGTGGTATAACAACTTTCATCACCAAGTTTTATATATATGTATATTGATTTTGAAAAAGAAGCCCACCGATCCCAGTCTTCATTTCTCTACTCTGAAACCCTAAAAAAGGACTACAACAGTTGCTAGTAACATCACCAGTCATCACAGTAGCATTGCCATAATGTCGTGAAGCAGGAAATAGTGGAGAGATCAGCGAAAGGTCGTCCCATATACATCGTCTCCACGGAGCTATGCAGCCACCATCCTGCATCGTTTGGACACGAACAATTAACACTCTAATAACTAGTGAATATTCGTCGTTGCCGGAGTTTTAAGAATGTCTGTCTACCGATCAGCAGCCGAGTGACGAGGAACAGGAGTGCTTACGGTCAGAGCCATGAGTTCATGGAAGAACAAGGAGTACAATTCAGGAGTTGCTGGAAGTATGCGTTTCTGAGCAGCGATTCTACTAATCTTGGATTTGAGCGGAGGAGTGCATTACGATAATATGGTCAATTTAATGATTAAAGATATAAATGTTAGAAAATCTATTAATAAAAATATTGGTGTCAATTAAATAAATCAAATGGCTAAAAAATTAGTAATTTTAAAAATTGAGGGTTAATATTGAGTTAAAAATAAGTATTCAAGAAATAAGAGGTTATCCATAATTTCCATTTGTAATTGCACAGCTTCGGCACGACGCCACCACTCTACATGTAAAGACTTCAACACGGTTCACTTTTTCACGGACAAACTAACTCTTCATGAAACATCTTTTTACGATGATGAGTTGTAGGGGCAATCTAAACTAAACAATCTAGACCAAACATCCTTATACGCCTCGGTATCGAAATGACTAAAAAATATTAATGAATAAATACAATTTATGTAAATAAAGTTATCTAGTTATGAAATCATGACACTGAAAAATAAGTCAATTATATTTAAACAGAACCACCTAAAATATAAAGGACTAAAAACAGAGAGCAAAGTAGTAGACCTTCAATTTTCTCATTAGCAAAAGCAAAGGCACAATTCAGAAATATTAATTTGCATCCCCAAAAAAAAAAACAAATTACAAAGGATTTTTCTCAGTGTAATTTGCCAAATCACACTAGGACAACCGATAAAGCAACTTTCCTATTACCCATAAATATTTCACCAATCATCACCAGACGAAAGAATATCAAAATGATGAAGAACAAACTTCCGTACAGAGTTCGCTATTTCAACTAATCAAGTTAACTATTTAATAACCCTGACATTTTGAACAAAAAAAAACAAATGCATACTGGGTAGATGTTTTTGTTCTTTTATTTTTTTTTTTAACGAGGGTCGGGGGGTTGGGGGGGGGATGTATTTCTACATTGGTAAAAAGGGGGAAAAAAAAAGAAGACAAAACATTAATTTTGCCAACCAAAACAAACCCAAGTTTTATTCAATGCAAGTCAACATCATAAAGAGAGAGGCATCAAGAAATATTTTGGACCCCATCATAAGAAGTTGAAGTGAGGCTCAGATTCAGCTTTTGTTGGGCATCAAGAAGGAAACATGGTGCTATTAGAACAGTTAGCCAACTTCTTCTTTGGCTCTATGCTGCATCCTAACAAGGAGCTGCAGCAGTTGCCAAGTTATATCACTGGCCATCCAAGCTGCCCCGCTATAATGTTAGAATCAAACTAATGCTACTAGAGCGTGAAGAGTAAACACACGCACGTAGGCACCCACCTACCCACTCGCTCGCACCTTCACTCACACGCTCATTCTCCATCTTTATGCTGCGTTCCTCCCAACTACAGGTGCCCGACGGTAGACAGAGGTTGCACCACTGATTGTCCGAGCAGGTCGTGACATTATTAGAGAAGCAATTTACAGAGGTGAAACCTTCCCAGAAAGCGTGCTTCTAACCACTAGCCATGTTGAGACTGAATCTAGCAATTTCGCGTAACATTTTTGCTGAGAATATAGCCTAAACAAAGGGACTGGTTATGGTTTGGGCTCGTTAATCTCCCAATAAAGTCATCATCTTGGAATCCAACTCCAAAATCAGAGAAATGAAATTTTCCTAGTGGGTTGGACAATGATGTTTTGGTTTTGCAGCATATGTCAGCCGTGCTCTGATGAACGCTTATCAGCCAGAGGGGTAATGCTTGAGCGTACAGAACGAAGCAAAAATTTGAGTACGAAACACGTGAAAAGCACATTTCTTGCACCTTAAAATGTGTTTAAAATACATTTTCCAAATGCGTGATTTTCCACGTGTTCCATGCTCAAATCCGTACCTCGTTCCGTGAGCTCAAGCATTTTCCCAGCGAAAAAGAGGGTGATGCCAACACCACATTTTCCGATGATAGAAAGATTGAAGAGATCAAAATCCCGAAATCATGACAAGTGTTTAACATCATTCAAGCGCGTATCCCTTCTTATTTTAGGACCTGCACACTTGCTCTCCATCAATATGCACGACAGCAACAAGCCCCCAGCCTCTGAGCCTAACGCCAGTAGATAGGGATAGATCCAGCTTAGTTGGTTTGTTCCTTTCGTGTTTTAAAGAGATCGTGGTACAAACTCAATGTGCTACTGATCGTCCAAAACAAGGGGGCATCTAACAGCTGCCGTAGGCTACAGTACCAAGCATCCAAGCTGGAAGCCGCATGGTTGGGGACGAGAGCTTACAGATTAAGATGAACCATTCCACCTACCGCTCTGCTAGAGCAGCCATTGCCCTCAAAGATGCGACATTGCCACAGTCAACCTTAACTCATTACTAAAAACTTCAACAAAGTTCACCTTTTCAAAGACGAACTGATTCTTTAACTCATGACACCACATCTTTTTATGAAGATCCATTGAAGGGACAACGTAAACCAAACTATTGGGCAGTTGATATTCAGTATATAAACCTTATATGCCCAGCATGCAAATTAATACAAATATACTAAACGAATGTGCATTTTAAATTATCTAAGTTATGAAATAATGCCACTGAAAATTAATTGGATGATAGCTTACGGAACAATCTAAAATAAAAAATAATAATACACAGCAAAGTAGTAGACCTCCAATTCTCTCATTAGTAAAGCAAGTTATAAGCTTAATTCAGAAGTACTACCTTGTAACACCGAGCCACAAGAAAACTATTTTCACAAACTGTTCTCAGGCAGTTCCCAAATCACAACTAGGAAAACTGATAAACCAACTTTACCACACCACACCAATATTTCACAAATCATCAGGAATGAAAGAGCATTTAACTACTGAGAACACAGTTCCATTTGAAGTTGGTTACTGTTATTTCAACAATAGAATAAGAATAAATAGTAGATAGAATTGACTATTGTAATTAATAAAATATAAACATTCATATCATCCACAACAACAATATAGCAACATCTAAGCCTTTTTCCCACTAAGTCGGTAAAGAGGGGGGAAATTTAGAAAGCATTTCTGCAAGGTAAACAGAGGAAAAAAAAATGAAAAAATTGACAACAAAATATTAATATTATCAACCAAAACAAATCCATGAGAAAATTGACTTAATTCATAAAGAAAAAAAAGGCGTTCTTGTTTCCTTAAACGAAAATGAAAACCTGGTATTTCAATCACTTAGATCATCCAACCAACTTTAGAATCCATCAATAACCAATTTTAGAAACCTTCAACAGATATCAAATCGAGGCTCAGAGCTTTTAATCATTATCAAGAAGGAACAATGTGCTAGTAGAAACAGTCCAAGCGCAAGTAGGTCTCTCGCTCTCCACTCCACCCTAACAACGAGCTGCAGCGGTTGCCAACTTCTATGCTGGCCATCCAAGCTGCGCCGCTACACAATTAGAATCATAACTAATGATCTAGGAAGCACGGATAAGGACACGGCACAATACGGACACGCGGCAATTTTAAAAAAATTATATTAAGTATTTGAACGTATAAAACATATAATAATTTTTAATAACAAGTTTATGTATAATGTAATATTTCACATCCGCGAGAGAAATATAAACAGTAATAGTCTAACTATATAAATAAAAATACAAAAAATATAATATTCGAGTACATCATTATAATATAATATACGGATAATTGCTTTGCAGTCCCTCCATATTGTTTCAATATCACTTAAATTCTTTCCAAAATTTTTTTTGCACTTTTAGTCACTTTGACACCTTCCGATGAGTTTTTAACGCCTTCTGATGAATTTTTGACACATCCGACATGCGTCCAACACCTTGCATTTTGACACTTTTTAGTAAATTTTTGACATCCTATTGTTAATTTTTAACATCCTCCTGATAAAAAATAACACATTGATATTTTTCTGATAACTTTTAACACCTCCTTGATAATTTTTGACACCCTCCGCGGAAGAACTTAACTGCAATTAAAATTTAGCTCAGGATCCAAGTGCACTGGAACTTGCAACTTTGGACCCAAACGCAACTCTCCCTATAATATATTACCAACCGCTATGTACTACTAGCATTATATAATATTTCACTTTTCTAACAAAAAATATTCAAAAAGTAAAAATAAATAACATAAAAACGGACATGCGTGCCAGACACTCCTGTCTGCGTGTCCAACATGTGTGTCTATGATTTATTTTTTGTTTTTATTTTCGAACATATCTTTAAAGTGTCCGATACGTGTCCGTGGAGTGCCGTTGTCAGATATTGCACGGATACTACATGGCGCAAATTTCGGCGTGTCCGTGCGTCCTAGCAAATGATAGTAGAGCGAGAAGAGCAAGGGGCTTCACTGATCCAATAACTCGTCATCATTGCCTCAATGAATCAATAGATAACTTACCACATTACAACATGATCCAAATTCTGGACAAAGAAAAAGAGAGAAAGAAAGAGAGATGCATGGTCGAAAAATTAACACGTCAAAGCAGACTGGTGACATAAATAACAGCTCGCAATGCTACTCCAAAAACTTCTCCACAGCTCCCTATATTCACCATCTCCAAAACCTATTGCTATGAGCAGAATCCCCACCCAACCCAACCAAGTCTGGATGATGACATTCACCCATTCAGAATGATGTTAGGAGGTGGGATGAGTCCTGGAGAGAGGTAGAGAAGAGCTAGCAAAGAGATTTATTATCAACGGAGAAGAAGCATAAACAAATTCAACAGTCAAAAGAGTAATGCCCTCAAAAGAGAACCAGTAATGGTAGAGCTCCCCAAATTTCTACCAAAATCGATTACGCTCACTTGAACATCACATATTCCACTTTTGTGAAATGAAGGTAGTCGGTGAATAGTAATATGTAGTGGCTGATAAACAAACCCCTTGATACGAACCAGCTCTAATGAGTAAGATACAAAGCAAAAGGAGGAGCTAGTCTACAAACTCACTGTCGAGCGATTACTGTCAGAATAAAATATCTGTGGCTCCATAAGTTGGAGATCACTTCTGAAAAATGAGGTGTTAGGAGATCAACTTCTCGTGGGTAATAACTACTTAGCTTTGTTTCTCATCAATAACAATAGCAATAGAACTGCGCGCCACTTTCTGTCTGTCGCTATTGGTCCCTAACAACAGGCATTCAGCGGTTGCCAGAGGCTAAGTGCCTGACAGTCCGAACTGGTCACCACATCATTAGGGCAGCAGCTTAACATATTCTACTCTGCTAGTTCGCTTTGATGCAAAACATTTGGTTCGGAGTGGTATTTTCCAGCTCGGTTCAGGTCAGTTCAGTTTGGAACAACATGAATGATAACCCCAACTCCCAGCAGTACACGGTGGGAAGGGATCATAACAGCAATAAGCAGGGTGCTCCCTCGACTACTTCAATCCTTCCATTCAAGGATATGCTAATCAAATCAAAGGATAGAATGAAGAGATGTCATATATTATCATTCAATATCTACCACTCCACATCTTGTCCATCTTCAATGTTCACATCTAATGTGCAAAGGGGCAGCAGCAGTTACAAGCAACTGAGCAGCCGGCCTTCCACCGAGCCACGGCTTGGCATAGTTAGAGCACACAACAAAGTTCTTTTTTTCTTTTGGGAGAAATGGACCAAGGAGCTGGGGCTCGAACCCAGCCCCTTCGCGGACTCTGTTGGACATTTACAAATTGGACCATATAGATGCCTTAATGAGAAATAACTCATTGGGCATTAACGGAGGACTAATGGACAGTAACTGCCCACGGCTGCATTTACCACACTTGGGTTATTGATACCTTTCTCTCCCTCTCAACCAGCAGCGGCACTTTGCCCTCTCTCTGTTTCTCTCCACACCCACATACACACATCTGAGTAAGACATGGCTTCAGTGGGCAGACACTGCAGAGCCAACCATCAACCATGCCCCTTACATTGTATACATCCAATAAGAGACAAAAAAAAAGAGAGGCATCTAGATTACCTGACAAACAAATAACACCACCGGTATTTTTCACTCCATAAGCAGGAGGTTCACCCTCTTGGGCTGGGGTGTTACAAGATCCACCCTATCCATGAGCTTACTAAGCTTTCTTTATTGAAAAAACATAGTAATTGTAACAACGGCAACACCATCATTATCTGTCTTATGCTAACGTTCCTCCCAACGACGGGCATCCAAAAGTAGACCAAGTCGCCACATTGTTAGGGAGGCAACTTATAGATCCTACCTCACGAAAGATTCAATTCAGACTCTCATGTTGGGTGAAGAGATGGAGGGATGGGATCATAATATCCAGTAATTAAGCGACAAATGAAGGGCTACGGCGGTTGCCGGAGGGGAATCAGCCAGCCGTCCACCGAAGCCACTACACCGTCTCATTATGCGAGAGTTCTTAGTTTATGCCCCTACAAAAACTCTCCCATCCACTCCCTTGCACCCATCCCAAAGTGTTGAATGTACTCATTCCCACCGTACGTGGTGGGGGATGCTAATTGAGAGATAATAGAATGCTCTCTAGCAGGTGAAGACAGAGAGATCAGATCAGAGTTCTCACAGAAATGTTGAGATCGATTGTAAGATCTATATCTCGATCTATGAGAAGAGCATGGTCCCTAGCAACGGCGAGTCCGGCGGTTGCAGGTAGCTGTGCCGCCAACCTCCAAGCCGATCACCGCGCAGATAGGTATACATGACCAAGCAGAGATCGGCGGTTGTCGGCAGCTGCTTCGCCGACCTCGTCCGAGCTCCGCCGCGATGGACAGATCCACTATATAGCCAATGGGGTCAGTTTGACCGCACTCAAATACTGGAAACTAAGACGCCAACGCGGTGATACAAACCGCACTCGGCGGCGGGATCAGAAGCCGGAGGCAGAGCAACAACGTAGGAGGAATGATCAGTCGGCTTTAATAAGATGGTCTAGAGAGAACGTCGGTGAAATGAGCGAGGAGATTGATTTATATAGAGGATTGAGGTTTTGACGCTTATTGTGCTCAACATTGCTAAAATCCGTAATATTTCCTATCAATATTGTAGTAATTGCTCGAAGAATGGTTCTTAAACCACCTCCGCCACTCGAGCTATCTTCAACGGCACATCACAGCTTATAATCCCGAAAACCTATGATAAGCATTGAGGCACAAGCTACACCACCAGACTTATTATTACTTCCCAATTCTTCAATTATTTTCGGAATAGAGCTACGATACTTGAGCAGTGTAAGTGAGAACACTTTGTCCCGGCCAAGGTTTACTGCCGGAGCCGTCAGAGTTCGGCACCGGCACTCCTCTCTCTCTTTCCTTCCCTCCCTTCCTCCCTCCCTCTCCCTCTAATTTTTTGTTTTTTAATATCGCCTTCCTCCTCTCGCGAGAAGGAAGACGACGTCGCCAGCATGCATGCGACATTTGTTTTTTCTTTTGTTTTTAAAATGCATAGCTGCGCTGCCAGTCGTGCGCTTGCTCATTTTTTTTATATAATAATATTTTAAAAATATTAAAAAAAAAAATTATCGTAAATTCAGCACGTCCCAAATTTAAAATTTATCGAAATCGGATACAAAATAAATTCATACTATCTACTTTTAATATGTAATTGAATTTTTATATTTTATTTTAGTACTATTATTATTATTATTATTATTATTTAAAATAATTTTAATATTTAAATATAATAAATTGTACAAATCGGTACAGTTAGCACGGCACCGACCGAGTTTCGGATTTACCGATATTCGACTCCACGGGAAACCTTGGCCAAGTAACCGCTGTCACACAGTGAGGTTTGGCCGAACCAGACTTGGTCAAACCCGCTGTACAAACGGCTCCGCAAGGTGCGCGGCCTAATTAAATGCTCATGAGTTACACAAAGGAGTTTTAATGCGGGAGTTACGAAACTTAAGGGTCTCCAGGAGTTACAGATCTTAAGGGCCAGCACTAACTCCTTTTTAATGCCACTCTCATATATATAGATATATATAGAGATAACTGTCAGGACATATATATAGATGCCTTGTAGAGAACATAGGACAATTCACTTTTTCTTCATTCAAAGAAAGGAGCAAATATATATATCTTCGTTCTTGTCTAGAGTCAGGCTGACTTAGGCCATTCGGAGAGATATAGTGCCGCGCGGGTTCGTTAGGAATTCTGCCGTGACAAGTGGTAATCAGAGCTAAAGCGCATATCTATGCATGAGTCGCATCTCTCGAAGCGGGTTACTGTGGAAGTCAAACAGAAGAAGAAGGGTAAGGCACCGAGGGAACATCCGTGATGTCCCTATCATCCCCTAGACAACAACAGATCACTACGCAAAACTCGTTTCAAGGTGAGAGTGCAAAGTTTCGAGCGACGCGGTCGACACTGGAGATCACAGCAATGAAGATGGGATGGAGGCACGGATGGTGGTATCCCTCAACCGTCTTGGCAAGCAGCGAGCAACGTTTTTCGGCGTATAGACGGCACGACTCGAGCTCTTTACTGGGCAAAGGCGAGGTCAGGAGTTGCGCCGGGCAACTCGCCTGGGCAACCGCCTTAGAGAGCTAAGGAGGGAGTAACTGGGCCAGGCCTTGGACTCGTGCGCAAGCCGCGCAAGTGCGACTGGCGACAAAAGGGCGGTGGCACAGGGCGTGTGGATGCGCCAAACGAGTGTTCGATGGGTCACGCAGGCGGGGACACTCGACAACTTTCTGTACCATATGGAGCGTACTTTGATGCTACTTTCATCTGGATGAGCGTCGAGCTCCGCACCATCCACTCTTCCTGGCGACATTGCAACGTTGTGGTGGCGACGGGTGTGCGAGGATGTCTGAACGGGAAGGCGATCGTGGGGTACGACATGGAGGGACTTCAATGATCGAAACTCCAAGCGGCAGTTCTACCCAGAACATGCTTCGGACGATGCGCGGCGCAAGCTCAGGCGACTCATAGCAAACGCAACCGTTCGTGAGTATGTTAAAAGCATTTTCCTGAACTGATGTTGAATCCTGAATGGCAGATGGATGCTTGGTTTTCGCATTTGTGGACTGGGCTAACCAACCTGGCGCGCAGTTGGCGATCAACGAGGCGTGGCGTTCAGTGTACCTTGGCAGACTGATCGCCGAGGGCGGAGGCCTGGTGGAGTTCAAGGCTATTGGGCACAAGCAAGGAGAACAACAAAGAAAGAGCGAAGCCCAATAACAAAGAAGGAAGGAAGTACGCGCTCGAAGGAGAGAACCGACGCGCGGAGAGTCCAAATCTCGGAGCGCAATGGCCGTGCTTCTGTGCGCGACCCGCACATCGGCGGCGGGAGTGGTCAGCCCGCAACAAATCCGCATCATCGCTTGGGCAGGAGGAAGCGCAAGATTTCAGGTAATTAGTGTCGTGCGGCTACTTGGCGGTTGCAAGCTATAGACGGAAAGCCGTAAGGGACCAATGTCCAGAGGTTAGTTGAAGGCCAAACTTGACAAGCGCGCTTGTGGAACGGGCGCTTAGCGACTTGTTCATCAAAAACCCCTCGAGGTTGCTCGCCAAGTGGGGCTTATTGTGGACAAAGCCAGCAGATCAGAATGAAGGCGGTAAACTCTACCGCATTCACCGTCAGGCATGGGCGCACCGGGTGAAGGTCCAAATAAGGCCGAGTGGGTCGCATCGCCCGATATTCTTGTGGTAGACGATGGAACGAAACTATGACGTAGCACTTGGCTGGAGTTCCTGGAGGAGCGCTAGATGCCGTGATCTTCCCCCGAAAGTCGGGATACTCTACTCATCCAGGAAGGACGTCCCGTGCACTGTCCCCATTCAACGCGACTTGTCCCAAGGTAAAATTGCTCTCTGGCCACATGCAGGGTGGTCCAAAAGGGCTGCGGAAAAGGCTACGCACGGTTGTTTGCATCCCTTGCCAGGGGGACGAAGAAAGCCTTGACCGAGCCAAGTTCTCGCGGAGGTGCCGCTTTGCTCAAGGAGCTTTGGAAACATTAATGCCCACCAGACGTTGCCCAATGCCTTGCCGCCTGAGGGAGGTACGATCACACAGATCGAGCTTGTCCCAGGGAGCAAAACCACCAGCGGGGTGGCCAATATCGTATGCGCAACACCAGAACTCTTGAGGAGCCTAAGAAGGCAACTCAGAGGACCTTCTCGATGCGCGGGTATATCAGCCATCCAATGCACCTTAGGCGCACCAAGTGTTGTTTCCAGGAAAAGCACAATGGGAGTCTCCGCATGGTGCATCGACTACCGGCGTGCTCAACAAGATCACCTATCCAGATAAATACCCCATCACTCATATTGGGGACTTGTTCGATCAGCTTGAACAGGAAGGCTTGTTCACCAAGTGGACTTGAGGTCGGGGTACTATAGTCCGATCGCAGAGGAGAGACGAACCAAGACTCGCGGCGTGAACCGGTATGGGCTAATTATACGAGTTCAAGGTATGCCCTTCCGGACTCACAAATGCACGGCAACTTTTGCACCCTTATGACAAGGTACCTACAAATTCTTGATCAAGTTGTCTGTTGTTACTTGAACCGATCATTTGTGGTGTATAGCAAGTCCCTCCGCGAGCATCTTGAGCACTTAAGACAGTTTTCCGGGCCTCTTGACAACCGAAGCTTTATACTGTCAAGAAGGAGAAGTGCATCTTCGCCCAGAGGAGGTGGCTTTTTTTACGCCCGTGATCAGGAAGGGACTGCGTGCGGATGGATCAGGCAAAAGTGCGAGCATTGTGGAATGGGACAGGCACTAAAAGGGTACACGAGTTGCGGTCCATCTCTTGGCCTTGCCACCTACTACCGGCGATTTCATAGGAGCTACTCAGCGGATCGTGCAACCCCTCACGGATTTGCTGAATAAGGGACATGCATGGACTAGCGGATGGCCGGGTTGTCAAGCGCATTCGCTACTTTGAAGGCCACAAATGGTGCAGGAACCTGGTGCGCCTTGCCCGACTTCACCAAAACATTTCATGCAGGTAAGGATGATGCTCTTTGATTTTGCCATTGGCGGAGTGCTTATCATGCAGGATGGGCATCCGTTGCTTTGAGGTCGTAAGCTGACGATACGTGCGACGTACAACTTGTCCAACCCCGAAAGGAGATGACCGCTACGTTCATCTGCTTTGAGGAATTGGCGTCATTTATCTGTTGGGCCTCGGCTTCGTCGGTGAGACCAAGATGTTGCACACCACTTACTTCCAAACGCAAGAAGAAAGCTCTCGCCACAGCACGCGCGATGGCAAGAATTTTCTTGCAGAGTTCTCGACTATGTGTTGGAGTACAAGCCTGGGCGGGCAAATGTACTGGCCGATGCTTTGTCACGCAAGGCCACATTGGCGGCATTGAGCAGTCCACAGTCTAGCCTGATGGGGCGCATTCAGGGAAGGTAATGCACTTTTGATGTGCAGGCCAAACAACTACTGGAGTTTGCACAGCAAGGCCGAACCAAGAAGTTTTGGGAGGATGACGGTTTGCTGTTCACTACGGGTCGGCGGCTCTATGTGCCTAAGCATGGGGGCCTTAGGCGGGAGATCATGAGGGAGTGTCATGACTCTAAGTGGGCGGGACACCCTGGGGTTCGCCGCACCCAAGTACTCGTAGGGGATGCATATTGGGGCAATGATCGGCAGGCCCCTGGCAGGGCCTGCCGATTCCGATTCAGCCCCCGCTATCCGATCCGCGGGGGCTCAAAAAACGAGACGATCTAACACCTCGGTTTCGGTCAATTTTTTGAAAAAACTTTCAACATGAAAGTTGTAGGTTTTGACGAGATCTACAATTTTCATGTTGAAAGTTTTTCCAAAAAATACTTCTAAATAGATGTTTTGGGAGGTGATAGTCTTAACGTTTCTGAAATGTCAAGTCAAACATCCG
Organism: Xerophyta viscosa; assembly: GCA_002076135.1. Taxonomy (NCBI): domain Eukaryota; kingdom Viridiplantae; phylum Streptophyta; class Magnoliopsida; order Pandanales; family Velloziaceae; genus Xerophyta; species Xerophyta viscosa. The sequence continues at coordinate 79,363 of MJHO01000157.1, forward strand.
TTAAGACCTTTGGAACTTCAAAACACTATTTAGAAGTTATTTTTTGGAAAAACTTCCAACATGAAAGTTGTAGATCTCGTCAAAATCTACAACTTTTATGTTGAAAGTTTTTCAAAAAAATACTAATATAATGGTCAAAACGGAAATGCACATTTTACGAGAGATGGACATAAACAGTAACCAGGGGCTGAATCGGTAGAGGTTTGTAAAGCAGGGGCTGGGGAGACATTAACCCATGCATATTTTTGGCCAAAGATGGAGGGCGACATCGAGGCCTATGTCAAAACTTGTCTTGTGTGCCAACAAGACAAAGTGGAGCAACAAGCACCGGCGGGATTACTTCAACCACTACCCATTCCCGAACGTCCTTGGGAGAGCGTCTCGATGGACTTCATCACGTGCTTGCCTCTATCCGAGAGTTGTACCATGATTATGGTTGTGGTGGACGCGATTCACGAAGCTATGCCATTTTGTGCGGCGCCCAAGGACTCTCACAGCGGAACAGTACGGCGAAAAACTCTTCATGAGATGGGAAAGTATTTGGGCTGCACGATTCGATTGTGTGCGATCGAGACACCCACTTCACCAGTCGGTTCTGGAAGGGGTTATTCGCGCTCATGGGATCTGAGATTCATATGTCAACCAGCATGCACCAGCAGACGGATGGGCAGACTGAGCGGGCCAACCACTTACTGGAGATATATTTGCGGCATTATGTCTCCGCAAAATCAAGGGATTGGGCCAAACTGCTAATGTTCCGTTTTTCGACAATTGCAGATGAGTGAATCTCGCAGGCGGATCCTTTGAGCTTGTTATGGGGTATCACCTTGGCACCATGCCATTTTCCGCCGGGAATACTGGGCGGCAGTCTGCGGCCTACAAGTTCGCCTCGGGTGCAAGACAGGCGGAATGCTCGGGCGAGCTTGCTAGGCTGGAGCCGATGAAGAATATGCGGACGAAGAAGAAGGAGCGCACGGGCGTTTCAAAGTCGGGGGATTGGTCTTGCTGAACGACAAGCCTATCTTACCCAGCGCAAACTCACAGTATGCAGGCAAGCCTAACAGGCGGAGTTGATGGTCCTTTCCCTGTGGTCAAGGGGTGGGCAAAGTAGTCTAAAGTTAGCTTTGCCACCGAAATTAAAGTTCCACCTGTCTTTCCATGTGAGCTTTTGCTTAAACATTATATGCGGAATGAGGAAGACCAGACACGGATGGAGTCGAAACGTGCCTTTCGCAGTCAAGACGTTTAGACAAGGAAGTCGAAGAAGTCATTGCACATCGCAAAGTGGGGCGTTCCAATGAGTATTTGATTCATTGGAAGGGACAGCCAATGAGCGAAGCTAGTTGGGAATCAGCCAAGGATCTATGGCAATTCCAAGCAGGCGATCGAGCGATTCGTTCCGAGCAGGCGACAGGGGGTGCTGATTAGGTGGGGGAGAATGTCAATCCCAGTGAGGTCCGAACAGACTTGGTAAACTCGCTGTACCAAACGGTCCGCAACGGGCGCGGGCCCTAATTAACTGACTCAGGAGTTACAACAAAGAGGCTTTAAATGCGGGAGTTACGAATTAAGGGTTCCAGGAGTTACAGATCTTAAGGGCCAGCACTAACTCCTCTTTAATGCCTCTTAGTAACCTTTAAAATTCTTGTAACTGTCCAAGGGACATATATATAGACTGCCTTGTAGAGAACATAGGCACCTCTCACTTTTTCTTCATCAAAAAACGGGCATTCCCCACAAGATCTCTCTCTCATTCTTGTCTAGAGTCAGGCTGAACTTAGGCCATTCGGGGTCTAAGTGCCGCGCGGGTCGTTAGGAACTTCTAGCCCCGTGACACCGCCAACAACTATTTTAGTTACCGCCAAACGGAGAAAATGGAACTCTTACAAAATGTAGTGTGCTTCTGGATATAAGCTTCTTGGAGATGAGCTTGTTCACTTCAGCATGCGTCTCCCAGAAGCCTACCAAACGTTGCATAAAAACATCTTTTAAGTTTTAACTAACACTGAAACGAACAGAACGCAATAGTTGGTATATCAACTAGTAGCAACATTTTTATAGCAAAACTTGACATTTGTCGAAAAGGCGTCACATAACTTTAAAAAAACAAAAAAAAATGAAAATCAAAGACTCAATTACAAATTGAAAATACAAGTCCCCATAAACATCTGGTTTTTTTTTCGATAATGAAACATCTGATAATTCAATGGAAAAGAAATGTGTTGGTGGCTGATTAATAGAATGTCAAGCAAGCATAAGCACAATAGCTGATGAGCTCGTTCCTATGATATCCTTTTCTGCATTCACAGCAGTCAAGCCTGCCACAAAATCAATGAGAAATAACCACATACTCCGTAAATCAAATAATCTACAAAGAACCACATGAAGGGAGAAAGATCTTTTTCTCCGGACAGGAGTCTTTGTTATATAATTCATGGGAAAAATATCTGTTACACACGTAGAAGCATTCAAACATAACTTGCCAAAACGAAACAAACCAACTCTGAATCACGCCTAAAACTGGAGTAACTATCTAAATATTCTGGACTCGGGACACAAAACAAAAACTTCTGCTAAGACCTCAGACTATGGCATTAGCTGCACTAGCAATCCTCGGCCAGAGGTCAGCACATTCCTTTCCAATAGGTCCCGTGATAGCAGAACCTGTCATCAAAAGTAGTATAAATTCGATCACCGCCTTCTACGCGATGAATTGCAACAGCAAAAAAGTCGGTACCACAGAACTCAGCGCTGTGGGAGAAGTAAATGGGTTATTTGAAGGTGAGATTAAGCAGTCTTACCTTTCATTTCTCCTTTGGGGTTCACAATGACGCCCGCATTATCTATGCAAGTTCAAAAGAAAAAAGTGTCAGCAAATTTCTCATCAATTTGAAAATTGGAAAAGAGCAGAAATAGAGAAATAGAGAAGTTGCAGAATTTTCAAGAAGTACTCGTGCCACACAAATCAATTTTAGATATATCATATAAAAATGAGTAACTAATTGTGAGAATCAGTATCCTAAAATATCTATGCATTTTTTATCCCTCGGGAGTGCTCAAATAGGGTGAAACTATGTCTTAGTCAAATCAAGTATCATACCATTGGCAAACATGATAACCAAAATGGATAAAGAACCCATATGATCACCACACATATATAAGGTAGAAATATTAAGCACAAGAGCACAATGTCACCACACAAGGTAACTGAAAATAAAACAGATCCGGGGTTTTATTTCGATTAAATAAACAAATAGGAAATATCTTCAACAAACAACTGAAAAACGAAACTACCTTCAAAGTACATGTAGACTCCATCCTTTCGGCGCCACGGCTTGCGCTGACGAACAATGACAGCAGGCATTACCTTCTTCCTAAGCTCTGGCTTACCCTTCTTAACAGTGGCCATGACCATGTCACCAACACATGCTGAAGGAAGCCTATTGAGACGGCCCTTGATCCCCTTAACTGAGATGATGTAGAGGTTCTTTGCACCAGTGTTGTCTGCGCAGTTCACAGTTGCTGCCACGGGAAGACCAAGTGACATCCGAAACTTGTTCCCAGAGGTTCCTCCACGCCCTACGGAAATGATGAAATAAAATATCAAGTTAAAGAACTTGCTCGAGAGTGTACATTTGGATGAGTGAGATTCAGCACCTTGAGATAGGTGTCAAGAGCTAACCGGATGAGATTTTGGAGTGTTAGTTTTTAATGAGACAAGGAGTGAGTTATAAAACTTAATTCTTATGTGTAGTCAAACTTCCATTTCTCTAATTATGCATTTTGTGGCTGAAGCAGAACAAGAGACATGCAGGATTCAATAAAGTGTCACATAGATGATTCGGAACTTGACAAGTAAAGCAATATTCTGATGTAATCCAAAGAGGTAAAAAAATACTTTGCTATCAAGCTGCGTACTAAGATTAAAAGTCAAATTTTATCATAAAGAGAAAAAAAGAACTGCAAGAGTGTCTGATGTACTAATATTCAAAATAGACCACATAGAACAACAATGTCTAATCAAACTGACGCCACGTCCAACCATTTATCATGATAAATTTATAGTCTTTTACAATCTAGGGTTCAGATCCACAAAGACCCTGAAATAACATCCATATCCATAAACAAACCCAATCAAACGACTGAAGATATAAACCGCTTTCACAATTAGTTGTTATTGAAATTTGAAACCCAGTTAAATTAGTTGAAATATAAAGCGCTTCACAATTCCAACATATGGTCCATAATAACAATATGACTGAAGATATACTGAAATTACATGAATGCATAATAGACTTGATTAAACGACTGAAAATTGAAATAAACAGGTGCAGATCCATTCATCTTTTATTCGAAAACAGAGAAACAAGTATGAGACCATGAGATTATCAGGGAATGAAAGAGAAATACCTCGCTTCGACATGGCTTACGGCTACAGAGTTGATTAACGACCGAAGTTTTGAGTGCGGCGCTGGTACTTATGGAAGACGCAGAGCGAAGGAGAAAAACTAGGGTTTTGACGTCGGTTTTACAAATTCCCCCTTTATTATTCTATTTTATGTTTCTTCTACTTTTCTCTAGCGGATTTTGAATAGGCCCACTGGCCGATGACATATTCCAGAAGTTTACACTTTCAGCTTTATTGGGCCGTGCCGCGCGGCCTATTACGTATCCGATTCTCAACCCAAAAGTCTATTCACAACTATATATTATAATATTATATAATTTTTTTTTATAAAAACTAATAAAAATATATTTAAAAAAATTCCGACATGCATGTCTAGAATTTTTTTATTCTTAATTTTCAGATATTTTACTGACGTGTCTGACATGTGTTTCGTTGTGTCTGTGTGAATACTGCATAGATATTGTACATAACAAAATGTTAACGTGTCTGCGCTTACTAGATTCGCAGCCTCACTTATAATCAAATGAATAAAAGATGTCGACGACCTTCCTCCAAAGAAGAAAAAAAATGTTGGAATCGCCACCTATATTTTTACGAAAAATTAAAAAACTGGAGAAAATACTTTTGATAGTCTTAGGCCTGTTCATCATTTACGTGTTGGGAAAGCGAAGCACCTACACATCCTCTCTCAAAAGAGGGTACTATATATGATTATAACAATTTTGGATTTATTTTGTCATGCATAAATATATCGCTTTTATTTATAGAATGAATAATCACAAAATAATTAAATGTAGAATGTGAAGTCCGTTAGTGTGTGTCTTGATGTGGGCTCAACACGTTTCTGTTTCCTCTTCATCGCCAAGTTGTTATTATGAGACATTTTTTAATATGACTTGAGTTATTAGATTCTAGAAGTATACATCTCCGATTGCGAATTCGTGTTGTAAGTGTCAACTTACTTCCCATTAAGATTTGTATTTATTATATTATTATCTTTTTTAATATTCTAAGTATACACCTCCGATTTCATATTAGGATTGTAAGTGTTACTATCCAATTGAAATTTATGTTTATCATATTTTTTATTTTAATCAAAAGTATACACTTCCGATTTTATATTAGGGTTGCAAGTGTCCACATACTACCCATTTTTTCAGTTGTTTCAAAATTGTGTTTATTATATTATTTTCTTAGTCGAAAGTATACACCTCCGATTGTGAATTCGTGTTGCAAGTGTCCCCCTACTACTCTATTTTTGCATATATTAAAATTATATGTTTATCATATTATGTCTTTACATTTTTTTTAATCGGAAGTATATACTTCCGATGTAGACTTATGTTGAAAATGTGTTTTTTTTTTTTTTTTTTATTAATCGAAGTTATCCACCTCTAATTTTAAATTAGGTTATAAATATACACCTACACCTATTCACATGAGTATTAGTAGTGAGGTCTAAATTTCATTTTGAGACTTATATAGAGAATTATGTGCGCATGCAAGTTTATATTTATTCTGTTTTTATTTTTTGTCGCCGGCAAAGCCACGACGTCAAAATGAGATGACTAGTACATAGAGAAGATAATGAGATAGGTTTTGAGATGTTACCCTCGAATCCGAACGTGAGAGCCGAGGTTGGTGTGGGTGCAGTGTTGATGTCGGTGACGATGGCTCCGGTAGACGATAACATTGTCGGAGAGATCGGGAACGTTGTCGATGCAACGGTGAGGAGGGTTAGATGAGTTCGGTCAGCGCTACCCCTCTCTCTATCGATTTCTCTCTTTCTCACAGGTTTCTCTCTTATCCGTTTCTCTCACTCTCTCTCGGTTTTCTTTATATTTCACTCTTTTTTCTCTCAATCTCTATTTCCAATCCTCCTCTCACCTCCTTTTCTTAATTTTATCCCCCTTTTTTATATTGCTTGTGTGCTTCTTTGCCTAACGGCTGCATCTCCAACTTCCCTAACGTTTGCCTCTTCATCTCCCTTAATGTCTACTTCTTCATCTTTCCATTACTTTAGTGGACTAATCATTACTTTTCATTGTTCAAAACTTGGCCAAATTAGAATCAAATAGGCTCAAGTTTTAACCAATTTGGAATCAACTTTCTAACAAAACTAATTTGAACCAATTTGAAGTCACATATAAAAAAGTTATGACATATATACCGTGACCTGGTCGGGCTGGTGGCGAGCTTGCATTAACCTGAATTGATAAATATAATTCACCAGATAATTAAAATCCAATTTATGTGAAATTTTGCATAGCAATATTGTTGCAAGTTAACTTTCATATGAAATTGGTTGTTCGCAATTTGGACGTGCATAACTCAAGTAATCATCGATTTAGTGCTAATATGTCAGTTCTGAAATTTTGAAAAGAAATGATATGATTGAGTATAATTGAACTTGACTTAGCTAAATCAAGTTAATCGGGTCTTATTGGGCTTAACTGAGCTTATTTGGCTTAATCGAGTTTAATTGGGCTTCAATGTGCTTATTGGACCTTTTCAGGCTGATGTGATTTGTGGGCCATCACCGGTTTACTCTAAACCAAGTGTAGATTGATAGCCCGGGCAAAATGGAATGTTGACAAAAGAGAAAAATTTCTCCATCTTTATACTGAAAGTATATGCATATATGTAGTATCTTTAAGCAAATTAGAAACAACACAATTATGTTCCGCGTGTCGCTGCCGTCCTTAAATTTTGTTTGTGTGTTTTTATAATTCAAAATAATACTAAGTTAAAAAATAGTTCTAACATTTGCAAAAATATTTTTGGAGATATAATTTAGTTAAAAATTTAAGTAAAAGAATTCAATTAAAATATCTTAAGGTTGTGAAAAATATTTTAGTATATATATATATATATATATATATATGTATAATTAGGTTAAAAATAAAAGTCACTCTTCTATTTTTAGTGATGCTGGTCTTATTTTAAAAAAACTATTTAAAAAAAAAAGAGATAATAAGGTTGAAATATGCCATACATTATTATTCCGCAAACTCTTATAAACCAAATTTAAAATAAGTATAGAAAAAATACAAAAAAAGATATTTTTAAGTAAGTATAATAATGAGTGGTGGTGTAATTTTATGTTTTATAAAAAGAATAAGAGCCCACTGATAATTATAATGGATAATTTACAAGTTATCAAATGAAATAATATAAAAAACAAAAATAAGAACTAAAATGAAAACTAAAATATAATAATATGAAAAACTATCAAACAAAATAAAATAAAAAAATTTAAATAAATAAAATAAAGAAATTATAATAAATAAATAAGAAATATTAAAACAATAGAAAAATTAAAGAATAGGTTACAAACACATGATAAAAAATTAAAAAAATATAAAATAAAAATGAAATCATAAAAATAAAAAATAAAAAAAATAATTTATTAAAATAATTAAAAAAAGTTAAAAATAAATAAAATTACTATTTATTAAAAAATAATTTTTTTTTTTTTCATTTTTTACTCTCTTTTATGTACACAAGCTTTTCATTTACCGCCGTTGCCGCATTCAACAGATATAGATTATTATACATTTAATAATATTAATACTTGTATTGAATGTTTATTAAAAGTTGTTGAAATTTTATTAAAAGTTGTACGAAAGAAAACAATTTTTATGTTAAAAATTTATTAAAAATGCATTCAATTAAGTTTTCTTAAAAAATCTAATAGTATCATATTTCACCGAAGTATTAACAAATTTTAAAAGAAAATAAAATTATATTATACGAACGTATAATATATGTACGCAGAGATAACTTTTGGATAAACTTTAAATAAAATAGTAGATTCTAATGAGATTTAAAACTTTGATATTGAAATTTTTTTGAAATAATACTTCTAAATAAATAATTTTTAGTTCCAAAATCTTAGCGAAATTTAAATATTAACAAGAAAACAATTTTTTAAAAAATTCTTAAAGTTAAAAGTTATACATCCGTTAGATATCTAAATTTTCATGTGAAACTTTTTTTAAGAAATTGCCTCTGGGTATAGGTTATAGGACTCTAAATACTTAACGAATTTAAATAAAATAAAATTTTATTTTGGCATGCATAAATGTATAAAATATATATTTAGAAATAATTTTTGTAAAAAACTTTCAACGTTGAAATTATAGATTCTTATGAACTTTACAATTTTTATATTAAAAATCATTGAAAAAATACCTCCAAATGTGTCTTTTCGGAGTTTTAGAATACCTATTGAATTTAAAACAAAGTAAATTATATTTTAACCCGCCATACTTTAGACTCTTAGAACATCATTTAAAGCGTTTCTCTAAAAGATTTCAACATGAAAATTATAATTCTAATCAAGATCTACAATTTTTGTGTCGAGAGTTTTTTGAAAAAGCGTTTCTAAATAGGTGTTTTGATTGGTCAAAATTTGAAAAAAAAAAAGAGAAAAAATTAACGGCTTCAAAACAAAATAAAATTATAGTTCGCTATGTACAAATGTATAAAAATATACGTTTAAAGATAATTTTTAAAAAAACTTTCAACATGACAATCATATATTCTAATGACATCTACAAATTTTATGTTGAAAATTTATTGAAAAAAAAATACTTTTGAATAAGTATTTTCGAAGTTTTAGAATACCTAAAAGATTTAAACAAAATAAAATTGTAATTTAACCCGCCACACTTTGGACCCTCAGAACATCTATTTAAAAATGTCTTCTCAAAAAGTCTTCAACATGAAAATTGTAACTCTCATCAAGATTTACAACTTTTATGTTGAGAGTTTAAAAAATCTGTACTTCATATTGAAAGTTGTTTTAAGTTTATTAAAAATGTATAAGAAAAAAAAATAATTTTTATCTTGAAAATTGCTAAGAGTATAATATTTAGATAATCTGTTTATTCTCATCACGTAATTACTGTTTATTCTCAGGCAACCCCAATTTGGTATAGTAATCGATGTTCACTAAACAATGACTTTTTTTTTTTCATCGTTGGGATAATTCACGGGATCACTGTATTCTCATTTCGCACGCACGATTTGCTCTCGGCTAAAATATCAAAATCAAATTATAATAGAGAACAAAGCATATCATTTTCATTTAAAAATAAAATAAAATTTTAGTTAATATATTATATTGGTTGAATAGATATTTGGTCCACAAATATTAATTCTTTTTTCTATCTTAAGATAATTAATCATTAATCTACTTATTATTGATTTAAAAGCGAAAAAATTTTGCTTCCTTTTCTTTTCCATCGCATGTATTCATACTAAAACAAAACAATTATATATATTTTGAAAAAATATTAATATAGACACTATAAGTTTTAAAAAGATTTATAGTTTTATATTGAAAATATTTTTAAAATAAAATAAAATCGTACTTCGGTATGCACAAATGTTAAAACATATATCTAGAGTTAATATTTTAAAAATATTCAACACGAAGATCGTAGATTCTGATAAGCTCTATAACTTTAATGTTGAAATTTTTTTGAAAAAATATTTCTAGATGAGAATTTCAGTGGTCGAAAATGTTAACGAATTTAAAGCAAAACTAAAGTTTAACGGATTTAAAATAAAATGAAATTGTATTTTAGTGAACAAAATGTATAAAACATATATTTAGATATAATTTTTGAAAATTTTCAACATAAAAATCGTAGATTACGATCAGATTTAGAACTTTTGAATTGAAAATTTATTAAAAAAATAGTTTTAAATGAGTGTTTTCGGACTTTCCGAAAGCTTAAGATATTCGAAACAAAATAATATCGAATTTCGCTATGCATAAACGTATAATATATATATATATATATAGAGAGAGAGAGAGAGAGAGAGAGAGAGAGAGATACTTTTTGCAATTTTTTTTTAAATATGAAACTTGTAGATCCTGATAACGTTTTATGTTGATAATTTTTTTAAAAAATACTTCTAAATGAGTGTTTGGATTATTTGGAGGTCCGAAATTTTATCGAATTTAAAAATATTAAAAAATTTGTCCTGACAGCATGTATAGCGGCGTGGCGATAAATGCTACTTTTGCATTTAAACTCAAAGGTTTTAAACAATTGCATCTTAACTCGTCAAATTTCAAACCTCTGAAATAACTACTTAGATGTGTTTTCTCGAAAAACTTTCAACACAAAAATTATAGTTCTCATCAAAATCTATAATTTTTATATTGAAAATTTTTTAAAAAGAGACTTCTAAATGGTGTTTTGGCCGGTGAAAAATCAACTTCTTAAAAAAGTACGTGTTTTTCTTGTAAAATTTGCTGGTACTGTTCTTTGTCGTAGAAATGGGTTCGTTTTAGTCATATTGTATAGTATAATAATATATTTAGTCAAACGTACCTGTTGTTTTTTGTTTTAACTGATTGGAAATTTGGAAAAGAAAAAGACCATCCCATGGACATTAAGAAAGTATTTCTGTGGTTTTTATATCACAATTTAGTACGAATATTCCGTTTGGACGCGGCTCCCCTGATTCATGAAGCAGCAATTACATGACGTCCGGAGAACTTCAGAAGTTTTAACACTTGTCAATTAACTACAATCTTCCCTTCGTCTCTTCTGAATTCACTGCGGATCTTCGATCTCGACGCAGATCATTCGAAGAGACGAAGAAGAAACTAGTAATTATGGCGGGAAAAGGTGCGTTTCAGGAGATTGTCGACGGCGATGGAGCGTTTAAGTACTACGCCGAAGGAGAATGGCGGAAGTCGACCTCCGGGAAGTCGGTTTCCATTATTAATCCCACTTCACGGAAGACCCAATACAAAGTTCAAGGTAATTGATTTCGATCGACGAGAACCGTAGCCGAATTTACTTCTATCTCTTATTTTACAGAATATTTACTGTTTTAATTTACTTTTTACTGATAAGGACGATTGATGCTTCAGTTTGTCGTACCCAAATTATCAGATTCTTTGGTTTAAAGGCTGATTCGTGTTTTTAGTGAATCATTAGACTAACGAATGATCGCTATTTTTTCAATGTTTTCTCAATTGTTGGAATTTTTTTTTCATTATTATTAGTTTTGTTTTGAGATGATGTTGAAACCTTGGTGGCCTGACCTAGTCTATGAGCCCGCCAATCTACCCGCTCCAAAGCTGTGGCGGTGGTTCCTTGCTCGTGGTCAGCTCTTGATAGTTATGTCTGGCGGCTTAAAAAGTTCTGCGTACAGCACCAAGTGCTGTCCTAGAGGGATTTCGAATGTGGATCTTCTTGCTTGCAAGTTACGAGCCATTGTTGGATTTATTTTGAAGCTTCTAATTTTTGTTGTGTAAAATAAATGCGCAAATTTTCTGAATTCTGGATACTTTTAAATATATTGTCATATCTTTAATCAGATGCAACAAGTGAAGATTTTGTATGACAGCCTTACATCGAATTATGACTGTTTTATATTTGAATTATCGCAATACAATCAGCATGCACACAAGAAGAAGTGAACAAGGTGATTGAGGGGGCTAAAGTGGCACAGAAGACATGGGCCAAGACACCATTGTGGAAGCGAGCTGAACTGCTCCATCGAGCAGCCGCATTCCTTAGGGAGCATAAGACAGCCATAGCAGAATCCTTAGTGAAGGAGATCGCTAAGCCCACGAAGGACTCAGTCTCTGAGGTGAAAGAATTAGACCTTAATGTACTGCTGTGATTAACTGTATGCTATGATTGGTAAACTTATTTGATGTTGGATTAATAGGTGGTGAGATCAGCGGATCTGATCTCGTACACAGCAGAAGAGGGAGTGAGGGTACTTGGTGAGGGGAAATTCTTGGTATCTGACAGCTTTCCAGGGAACGAACGTACCAAATATTGTCTATCTTCCAAGGTATGTAACTTTGTTTCTTTTTGCTTCAAGCCTTCAACTTATAGGATTCATTAGTTACTCTACATTGTGTTATAAATGGCTCAAAATGGTTCATAGGAAGATGGTTTGGAATATGATTTACATGTGGGCTTTTATATGTTTTGAAGCTAAATAAAGTGCAGTGGTTAAACAAAGCCCTACAGGGATCTTCATCGCCTCAAATTGTGCTGTGATGAGTCTTGTTTATCTGATGCAAGAATTCCTTCACGTTTCTGGGTGTTGAAATGAACTGTGGAATGTGTTTTTGCTTGTGGGCTTTATATCCTGCGAAGCTAAATAAAGTGGATTCTTCTCAAGATTTAGCAGATGCAATGGATAATAAAGGCCATAAGGGGTGTCTTCGTTGCGTCAAAAGTGTGTTGCGAATTGATATCACTCCTGTTTGTTGATATAGTGTGTCCCACTTCTAGCTGACTATTTCATTAGTATTAATATTGAGCAATCTAATGCTTTATTGTCTAGATATATCCTATTATGCTTCCACTTCTTTGTTTTATTGTCATGGAATAGTCAGCATTTAAAACATGATAATTTGGTAAGTATCCAAATTACACCTGAAATTTGAAATGTACCAATGGAAAAGAAAGAGTACCATTTAACTGGCTAATGGAATTTGCAGGGAAGTTTAATTGACTGGTTGAGGACGAAACATGGTCAACTCAAAATTCTCTCAGTACTCAGATAGTTTAACATAGCAGAATTTGCATAGATTAAGCATATTCATGGACTAAGGCATTGGTCATTATGTTCGCATAAGCTAGAAGAGAAAAAATTTGCATTGTGGTTAACATGAATTACTATAATAACCATTATATTGCCACTGAGGCTGTTTGTGAAGTTCACGATCATCTCCTTTCGTCTATATGGTACTACTTTTCCTTACAGATCCCTCTTGGAGTAGTTTTAGCAATCCCACCCTTCAATTACCCAGTTAACCTGGCTGTTTCCAAAATTGCTCCTGCATTGATTGCCGGGAATGCAGTCGTCCTTAAGCCTCCAACTCAGGTAAATCTAATCAGAATGTTCATCCAATTTGCAGTTTACTATTTAGTATCTACAGAGATATATTATTAGTTATAATTACTTGCCTCGGCATTTTCAGGGAGCTGTGTCTGCTCTACACATGGTTCACTGCTTCCACCTGGCTGGTTTCCCAAAGGGGCTGATCAGCTCTGTAACTGGCAAGGGCTCAGAGATTGGTGATTTTCTGACTATGCATCCTGGTGTTAATTGTATCAGGTAACACAAAGAGTCTCTGGATTTTGCTTAACAAGGTTTCATGGTTTTGATTGCTTGTCTGATCTTATATAAATAGAGGTACAGAAAATGCCTGTTTTTTGCGACAGATATTGTTGAATGCTGTTCCAGTTTTCTATTACTTTAGTGTCTCATATTGTTCATTTGGAATAGTTTTCCAAGTGCGTCCTGTTATTTTAAGTATCCCCTTTTTTTCCAAAATTTATGTTAAAGCTGGTATTATGGATCTGAAAGTTTATCTTCTCTGCCATCTACAGCTTCACTGGTGGTGACACTGGCATTGCTATTTCGAGGAAGGCTGGCATGATCCCTCTTCAAATGGAGCTGGGAGGGAAAGATGCATGCATTGTGCTCGAAGATGCTGATTTGGATTTGGTTGCAATTAATATAGTGAAAGGAGGTTTCTCATACAGGTATAAAAAGAGCTTTGGATTTGGTTTCAGCTAATATAGTGAAAGGAGGTTTCTCATACAGTTATAAAAAGAGTAAATGTGGAATATACCGAACATACAGCTCCCACGGCATACTTAGTAACATTTTTCATGTGTTTGTTTTCTATGTTCCAATACTTAAACATGTTTTTCTGCCTACACTAAATAAAATATAGACCAAGACTTCAGACAAGGATATAGAATCATTTTTTTTTTAATCTCTTCATTACAGCTATAATGTTTTATGTCAATAACAGCGGTCAGAGGTGCACAGCTGTGAAGGTTGTATTGGTCATGGAGTCTGTCGCTGATACAGTTGTAGAGAAGGTCAATGCCAAATTGGCGAAATTAACTGTTGGCGTACCTGAGGACGATTGCGATATAACCCCAGTTGTCACTGAATCTTCTGCAAACTTTATCGAAGGACTTGTTATGGATGCGAAGGACAAGGGAGCAACATTTTGCCAAGAATATAGGCGGGAAGGGAATCTAATTTGGCCTTTGCTACTTGATCACGTCCGACCTGATATGCGTATCGCGTGGGAAGAGCCCTTTGGGCCAGTCCTTCCCGTGATTCGGATCAGGTCTGTCGAAGAAGGTATCCATCACTGCAATGCTAGCACTTTCGGTCTTCAGGTAAATAACTATCTTTGGCTTACACATGATATATAGTGCATCTATTGGCAAATGCAAAAACTGCCGCCATCTCAAGAAGAAATTGTATCAACAAAATGAAAAGATTTCAATTTCAGAATTTTTTATACATTATTTATTAAATATGAAATATGCAATACATGAATACAGATGAAAATGTCAGCTGCAGAGGTTTTTTCCTCATCCTCTTAACCAACTGAATGAACCCACCCTCTCGTAAATGACAAAATTGAAATTTGTAATAGGGATGTGTCTTTACAAGAGATATCAATAAAGCGATTATGATTAGTGATGCTATGGAAACTGGAACTGTTCAAATAAATTCAGCACCAGCCCGAGGACCAGATCATTTCCCATTCCAGGTAACTAACTATATTTACTAGTATAAAGATAACATGCATCTGAATACTTTTGATGGTGGTATCATACATGACAAAATACCCTTGAAAAGTTAAAATTTAGCTAAGATATCTGTGCTCGATTTTTCAGGGCATGAAAGACAGTGGGATTGGTTCTCAAGGGGTGACAAACAGCATAAACATGATGACGAAGGTGAAGAGCACGGTCATAAACTTTTCGGCTCCTACATACACAATGGGATGAGATTTACATAATAGTGGTTGCTCTAGTCGAGAGAAATTATGCATTATGTTTAGTACCACGAGCATATGTGTATTGTGTAATAATAACAGGAAGCAAACCGAATGTTAAAGAAAAAGCTCACTTTGTGGCAATAATATTGTACAGTACATTTTCGTGATATTGTATCTGATCAGGATGCATTTTGTATTATCTTGAACATAAACACGATGTGGTTTTGCCATACAAGAAAGTGAATTTGGTTATTGGATGGAACTTCAAATTTGAATTTTTATTTTATTTATTTTACTTTTTAAGGTAATATGGTTTGGAACTATCATAAGGGCTAGACGATTGTGCACGTTTTGAAACTTTTGTGTTTTATAGTATTTGAATCTATTTGGCGCCAAAACTAGTTGAAACGATGGCGCCAAAACCCTGTGCATATATATATATATATATATATATATTTGGCGCAAAAGGTGCCAAGTATTGTCAATCGGCTATCCATCAAGGCTCGCATACATTTTGTGGAATAGGTATTATGTCATTTTTCAAAACTGTGTATCGCAAATGGATGGTGTAGCCTTGCGATGACTCGTATGCAATGTTTGTGTTTTCATATCACATTGGTTTGGTAGAAAAACACCAACATATTAGATTTCATATGCATAAGTTGCTTAGTAAATTATTATTACTATATGCGTGTAGGTTAAGGCCGTGCACACGGATTGCGTGATATCGATAGCTCTCACGTGCGACCCGTGCAAGCTTTTACCTTTTAAAGCGTTTATTAATAATTTCGATGATTTATGCGCCGCCACCCTTTCCATTTTGCTTTTATGTTGCCCTAGGCTAGAACTTTGTAATTCTCTATAAATAGCCCTTGGCCACAACGCTAGAAGCTGTGCTTCATTCTTACCTTCCCCACACTAATATACCATAGTTGTTCATGAAGGTGTTCATTTTGATATTGTAGTTGCTTTACTATCATAATAATTTTATTATCGCAACTTATTTCTTGATTTTGGAATTAACTCTTGTCTCAATATTTGTGTTCTTGCCATTTTTTCATTGACATTTGCAAGAGGATATTATGTTATTTTTTGCAGGTTGCTTGATAATCGGTATCTCCTTATCAAAAAAAAAAGAAGATGTCCATTACACTATCCGAAAGGTTCTCACTTCGAAACCCTCCGACATGCATAATGCGTGTTTTGTTACAATATTTTTAAATGTGCATGTTGGAGAGATTTCGGAGTGGGAATCTTTCGGTCTGATAGAAAAATGGCCTGTCACTATATCTTATATACTCCCTCAGCGTCCACGTAACATTTTGAAAGGTAAGTTTCTTGACATCTTTTGCATATATGATGTTTTTAATGTGCGATATATTTTTACGATGATTGATGGCGCTAGTGTTTATCTCCTTTACATCAGCAATTTAATGTATTAATTTGTTTTCTGCTATTTATATATGATATCTCCCTGATTTTCTTTCTTTTTTTTTTTTTTTTTTTTTTTTTGGGAGATTGGTGTTTTGCCAATTTTTGATCAACTTGAGTCATCTAGTATTGTTTTTTTTGCTCGTGATCGCCGAGTTAGTTTTCTATTCTATATCTCGACCTGATACGGAGCGGTAAATGGTAAACCCTTCCAACCAGATGTTGTTAGGATTCGAACTTCCGACTTATTCCTTATTAGGAATAGATCTTTAGTCTCATTTCAACATCTAGCTCTGCTAACCAATATGGTTATCTCCATTGTTTCCCTAGCAGTGGAAGTATGTAGGCCTAATGGGCCACCATCGCCGAGGGAAATAGACTATAAATAGCACGGTCCAATTGATGCCCGCAAAGGCCTATCTCTATTATCTGAGATTGCTTTTGGAAGTGATCCCCGCCATTGATATGGACTGTATATGCATGTTTCTTCTCATTAATTTATTACTATTTTTTAAAAAGAATCTTTGTATATTGAAATTTTTTTACAATTTCTCCCTTTTTTTCTCACAAATCTTAGAACATTTACGAAACTAGACTTAGTCCACGCAGAATAACATTATGTCTTTTGCGTTAACCAACTAGCAATATTTTTATGTGCGCATACTAACCTTAAAATTTTGCTAGTTTAGTCATTCAACGAATCATACGATTAACATTTTCCTTAGTTAAAACAAATAAACAGTATTCCTTTCTCTTGTCAAAAAATATAATGAATTTACACCTAAGCAAACTAATACCTTCCAAATTGATGAATTTAAGTTTAAATGAATATTCACTTTTTCATAAATAAATTTATGTTGCATATAATGATTGTTATGGGCTTTGCTATACATCCCCAAAAAATCACACAAAAAACTACACATACTTAAGTAGCACAATCAAGACAACACATTACGATGGATATATCTAATTTTAATATTTTTGCATATCACGAGAAAATTATGCGATCACGAGGCACATATGTGGTGGAAATTTATTGTGTGTAATTTGTTGGGTAGTTTATTGAAGGTGAGTAATTTTTTTTCTTTCTTAAATATGCATATTGCTTCGCCACCCTAAATTTTAGTTTAAATGAATATTCACTTTTCTTAAATATATTATGTTGTATGTAATGAGTATTGTTGTCTTCTTAAAAAATACATATCCCTCACCCCCCACCCCCTCCAACCAAAAAAAAAAAAAAAACTCTGCTACAATTGCACACAAACATTTCAATCTTATGCTTCAAAAATTCATATTATGTGTTCTCCTTCATTTATGAGTTGGTGATTTTGCACTTTGCACATACTAGAATATAAACCTAAGGTATCTAACATGATTACATACTACCTATTTTTACGGTATTTGTGTTTTATGTTCCTAGATAAATCAATATTGTAAAGTATGCTTTATTAATTAAAAATGACGTTTTTATGTCCTCACTGATCGTAGGAAATGACAAACATATTCTTGTAAAGTTAATGACTCTCACTTTTAAAGAAAAATGAGAATGACTCCTTTCAGAAGGTCAGGGGAGTATAAAATTATTATTTTAGATTAGATGGGGTATATAAATATAATTTTGAATTATGGAGATATAAAAATACAATACGCCTTATTGTTTTTGGGACATGAACCTTGGCCGCTTGGCAAACCATTGGCAATATAATTTGGCAATATTCACGGTAAGAAATAAATGGCTAGTTCATCTTCGTATCAAAAATAAAATTTGCAATTCTTTTTGTCAGGTAAAAGTAATTAGTTTATCCTTATAAAAAGAAATACAACGAATTGTAATAATTTAAACACTGCTCTCTATATAAAAGAAAGCCGTTGATTACATTGATTACATTGTACATAGTTCGCTTCGGAGAAACATCGGAGAAATTAAAAATAATTTTTAATTATAAGCTAAAAAAGTTATAAATTTTAAAAATAAATCTTAATTATTGTTAATATACATATTACGGATACGTTATTCGCTAGTATTATTTTATTAGAAAAATATTTTATTTTTGGTATTGATCGTCGAGTTCGGACTTTATCTTATATGCTGACCAGATACGGAGCGGTAAACGGTAGACACTCTCAACCAACTATTGTTGAAATTCGAACCTTCGACTTATCATTTATGATGGATAGATTTTTAGTCTCCTTCCAACATTCAGCTAATAATAGTATTTTAATTTCTATTTTAAATAATAGTATTTTATTTTCTTTATGACGGAATATTTTCCTTACTAAGATAGCGTTGTATTTCCTAGCGGGAAAAAACCCAGCAACACCTGGTTTTGTATCAAATCAGCCGTCATTTTGTACTACACTTCTAAATAAACTACTTTTTTTTTATGGTAATTATTAAATTAAACTAAAACATATTATCAATAAATGTTTTTAAAAAAATTTTAAATACGAAAAGAAATATATTTTGGTACGTTTTACTCTTAAATTAAAAATGTTCTTAAAAAAACTAAATTTGTATTTTAATGCTCGAAAATATACATTTAAAAATATTTTAAACACAAATTTATAAAAATAGGAATTTTTTTCATATTCAATTTTTTTTTAAACACAAAAATATTTGTTTCATATTTTAAAATTAACATAACTTGAGGACCCGAACCGATTCAATCCAACTGGAAGGTTTTCGATCAGATCTATCGGATCTATAGATCAAGTCGGGTCAAAATTCTAGGTCTGAGAGTCTAGATCGGAGTCTTAAGTTGAAGAGCCCCAGACCCGTTCTGTTATCTATATATACATATATATAAGTTGAGTGCTGTTGCAGATCGAGGATGAGAAATTAATCCTGTGATCATCTGAGAAAGAGCTGCAGCATAGGCGGCAGGCTTCCCATAACAATTAGCGCTTCCAATTCTGATCCGACTGGTTATATTGACCCTGGTGAGAAACAGGCAGGGTGCCTAGCACGGCTAGCTCAACTAGATAAAAAGTGTCTCAGAAAGCGTCACCATTCAAGTTTGAATCCGTAAGGAATGAAATTCTTCGCATGAATTTTTTAAAGTTCTTTGTACCCCGTGACAGGAGTCTCCGTTCATGAAAGGCCTGTGCTCGATTATCAAAACGTCGATTAGAGCTAGACGTGAAGGTTTCTCGCAATTTTGAATTTTCTACAGGAGCGTATGCTCGTATTACAGATTTCACTAAAATAATTTAAAAAAAAAGAAGAAGAAACAAGCAGAGTATCTGGATGACATGTGCTCACTTATTAGTTTTTGGGCATTGTCTTCTCTCATACTATCTTTACTACCTGGACTAGACTCCACAAATGCTTGATATCTCCGGAGGTGCAACACCACCTCCCTTTTTCTCTCTTGGGGTTTGACTCCTCTACATTATTTTATTCAATTGGACTTATCGCTCAAATATATACTTGTTTAGTGGCGGAGTCAAGATTTTAGAACGGTGGTGATCAAAATATATTAGACAAAAATTAAAAACTTGTTCAAATATATAACAAGTTAAAAATAGTATATTTAGTTTATATCAAATATTGATGGGCAGTTCAAGAAGAATAATAAAGTTGGGCTTGAACGGCTGGACCAGTGGGCCGCAATTTGGGACGCGAGAGGGCCAGTCCAAGACGAATAGTAAGACTGGATTAATCAGCTTGTATATATCATTATTAATGGCAAGTTAGATTGGCTGGATTGGTGCACTTGTCATAACCTTTGTACTTTTTGTATTGACGTATAGTAAGTTATTAATGAAAGTAATATCCTTTTTTTTTAAAAAAAATAGAAGATATATCAAGTGGGTAGCAAGCCAAATGAGTCTAAAAGGTGGAAGCCTTGAATCTCGCAGCAGGTCCCGGCTAAGGCAACTGTGAAGTGGGTAGCAAGCCATGAGATGCTCCTTTAGATGTCAAGGCTGAAGAGGGATCTTCAAATGTCCGCAACACAATCGATGTGTCGATAAAATCTGGCAGCTGCATATGTTGGGTATGCATGAGAAGATCTATTTCTGATGCCCAATCATCTGCGCTATATATAATTAATCGGCATCTGAAATTTTACTATAAATAATAATTAGTAGAAATAAAATTAAATATAATAACTATTACTATTTGTTTAGTATCTGAATTTTATAAAATACTCACTTGGCATATAAACATAATAAGCGAAAAAATCGTCATGTTTAGATCATGGTAAAAGGATAGTAATCATTACTCGAATAATATTTAGTACCATTTATCCATATTTGGTTGGATGGTAAGTGTTTAACAAATTAGATAATTTTTAGCCCCATTCATGGATAAACTTTTACCCACCTCAAGAAATGGATAACCCATATAATCATAACACATTCTTCCATCTCTCTTTTAGTTAACTTATTTTAAATAATTTAATTAAATATTAATTTAACTATTTTAATTATTTGTTTATTGTATATTTTATTTATTTATTTTTAAATTTTAATTTATTTAGTAATTGTATATAGCTAATAAATTATTAATTTGTTTTATAAAAACTAGTTATCTACAATTAAATAATATTAATGAAAATTTTATTTTGAAAAAAAAATCTTATTTAATTAATTATATTAAAAATTTTAATTAAATTTTAATTAAATAGTTAATAATAAATAAATTATGTATTACTTCTAACAGAATAATATTTAATTTTACTAAAATTTACAAAATAATTATTTATATAAATAATAATTTTTAATTTTATTTATCTATTTTGTTAACTAAATGATATTAAATATTTATTTTTAATATTTAACAGACAATAATCCGGACATGGGTACCTGTACCAGTCTATTACACATGTAATAAGTATCAGTAATCCAAATAAAAATAACTGTTATCAGTATATTATTCCGAAAATATATTTATCATGGTAACTTTTACATTTACCAGGGATCCAAATATAATCTAAACCGGTCCGAAATATAAAGTTTATGTTAACAGTACGGTCGGGTTTATCTGATGGAATTGGTCTAGCGTGGAAGTACCAGAGATGTTATGGTCCTCCGGGTTGAAGTGGACGGCATGAAAGGGCATTAACGGGCGCGGCTCCCCTGATGCTGAGGCATCAGGGTGTAGGAAATCGGACGGCCGTGATCGGCCGATCCGTAATAATACGGATCTCGAGATTTCGTATAAAACTTTCGTCGACTTATTTGACCTATGTTTAAGCATTTTTGAAAAAATCGTTGAACTACAAAGTTATAGATTTTGATGAGATCTACAACTTTGTAGTTGAAACTTTTTCGAAAACATGCCAAAATACATATCGAAATGATAATTAAAACTTTTGATCATCATTTCGGTATATATTTTGGCTTGTTTTCGAAAAAAGTTTCAACTACAAAGTTGTAGATCTCATCAAAATCTATAACTTTGTAGTTCAAAGTTTTTTTCAAAAATACTTAAAAATAGGTCAAATAAGTCGACAAAAATTTTATACGAAATCTCAAAATTCGTATTTTTACGGATCGGCCGATCTCGGCCGTCCGTTTCCTACACCCTGATTCGGCCGAATCAGGGGCCGAATCAGGGGAGCCGTGTCCGGCATTAACAACTTAATGGTAAGAAAAGGAGGCTAAAAGCCCGATAAATGATGACAAATTAATCGGAAAAGACATTACCACCTAACTATTGCATAAATTAATAGAATTAGGTTTGAATCTTTATATAAAATATAAAAAGCCAAATGTCAGTCTAGTCGTTGCCTGATCGTGCTATATATTTCTTAAAAATGCTTGTGTTTTCAAAATATTCATCATTTACCACTAATAGATTAAAAAAAATAAAAAATTATTATTTATTTGTTGGTCCTACTATAAACAATTTTGTCTTTGTATTGGAGTATTTTTCTAGTATTTATGATAGTTATTTTGTTGGTTTGGTTTGGAGTTAGCCTCAACTTTCTGGTGTCTTTCGGCGCGGAAATCTAGAAAATTTCAAATTTTTTCTTCAACAATCAAGATCGTCGTAGTCGTTTCTCAACAAGCAATCCAGCGAGGATTCTCTGAGTGTTCTGATCTTGTATATTATAACCTATAAGGGAATAATTGAATATCAGCCCTCCAAAATTTCACACTTATATTTTAGCCATTGAAAACGTGAAAACATGCGTGTGGCGGCGCGCGAGAAAACACGTATCCGCGTTGACGTAGTGCGCTCGTGCGCTACCTCGTCGCATTTTCGGGGCTCAAACGCGCGACTTTTGATTTTAAAATGGCTGATATACAATTATCCTTATTATTAATTCGTTTTTGTATTTTTGAGAGCTGAAATGTGCGACTGTTGATTTTAAGATGGCTAATATGTAATTTTCTTTGTTATTAGTTCCCCTGCGGATCATCATTTGAAGTTCATGGTGGTTGCTGCATCATCTAATCGTCCGACTTACTCTGGTTTGGGATGCTTAGCTGATGTTCATTATGAACCAATGAATTTTCAGGTTATCTTAAAAATTGAACTAATCGATTAAACTCGACATTCTAGAGGCACGCAGTGACAAACAGATACTTCTTATTACGGATTTTGTATCGGTTGTTGTATCCTTTAGCAGTGTGCATGTTCTTTCGCGACTTTATTTCTTTTATTTTATTGGAATTGTATTTATTTTATTGGCACCGATCTTTATATCCTTGTATAGTATCCAATCAGTTTCTTTATTTTTTGATTTTGTACTGCCAGTCTAAACTGCAAAAGTCGAGATTGATATAAGGTCTTTTTAACGAAAGCAGTGCCTTTACTCAGAAAATAGAGACAAGTTGGTAATGAGATCAAATGGAGTTGAATCAGATCAGAAACGAAGCTACGAGGTCAAGCATCACATCAGGAGCAGCTTTAGCCTTCCACGATGGATAAGCTGGCAGGCGATCATGCCGAGCCAAGGCCGACTTGAATGAGCCAAAGCTGAAAGGAAGAAATCAGCATCTGAAAATGTGTTTTCAGGGGTTAATTTTTTTTTTTTTTTTAAAATAAATCAGTCCCTGAAAACGCGATTTGTTAGGTTCGAAATCTATGGGGATGATATGCAAAAACCCCAAAAATAAACAAGGTGGCAATCTCTCAGCAAATATGGTATCAGATCACTGTATTATTTCACCAAACAAGGAAGAAAATTATGTTAATTAGACGATTATCTTTGCAATGATAGTCCGCACCACAATAGCCAACCTCACCATAAAAGGAGACAAAGTCACACTTTAGCAATCTTCTCTTTGAGAATACTGAGGCTTCATGGAGAAGATCAAGAGAATTTGAAAGGTAGAGTTGTAATTCGATTTAGATTCCTCATAATGAATTGTTGTCTCTGGTTTCTGAAAGTCGCCGGTGTTCTCCTTGAAGCCGTTGACTCTTCTCTTTTTATTTCCTTTACTTTTTGTTGTTTTCTTATAACAACTATAAATAACATTATAGATTAATATTAAAAATTTATAAGTATGATATTAATCATTACTTTTATTAACAATTTTATTTTAAAGTATTAGTATTTATTATTATGCAACAATAATGAAATAATAAATAATAAAAGTTATGTTATTTCATATTAACCAAACAGACATCATGATTAACCCATTTGTATTCCATTTCCTATAAAATGTTACTCCGTTTTTGATCCAGAATCGAACGAACTCATAGAATTCGTCCTATGTACATGGAAGCGAGCAATTCATTGCTTATAGATGGGTGCAAGAGAATGCACAAATGAGATTTGTACCGCAACAAGCAGGACCTTCAGCACCATGTTTTTGTTTCCCGAAATAACTAATGTTTTTTTTTTTTTTTTTTTAAATATCTTTTAAAAGTATTCCGTTTGACAAAGAACATATTTATCTCATTGTCGAAAACATTACTCACTGTTTATGCATGACGTGCCGATATCTACAAAGCAGAGGTCCATTACCTCACCCCACCGCCGCTGCTTTTGAAGAGAGCCACACAAAATTGGACCAGTTTTGATCAGTCCATATCTACACACAATACATGGGTCCAAACCAAGATCTACTTTGACACCATCCAAAATAAAAAAATATGCTTAATAACATTATTTTTTTTTTTTTTTAAAAAAAAAAAGAGAAAGAAACAAGACAGCGCCGCTGCTATCCCACACTTTGTTTAGCCCACCAGCTGACGGCGATCCAGCAGTTATGAGCCAGCACATCATCACATCAACGTCGGACCCGTTCACACATGCATCGAATCAAACTCGGCGCCCTGGCAAGTGCAAGGACACCGGCGAGTACACGAACGCCCCACCACCAACCGCCGCCGCAGCCACTGTCTCCGCCGACGGCACTTTCTCGAACGACGACGAGGGGTAGGAATGAACGAAGTCGTCAAAACCGATGTCGCTCCTCCCGTCGAACTCTGACGGCGGCGCCATCGGCACTTCCGGCATCTCCGCCGCCGCTTGCATGTCGAGGAATCTCACCACGTCCCGCATTCGCGGCCGCGCGTCCGCGGCGGGGTGGGAGCACATTAACCCGACTCTGATCGCCAGCTCCGCCTCGTTGCGATCAAATTCTCCGGCGAGACGGTGGTCCACGACGTCCTGCCACCTGCCAGCGCCCCACTGTTCCCAAACCCAGTCTACCAAGACTAGCTCCTCCGGGAGCGCCTTTGGTTCGATTGGTCGCCGCCCGCAGACAACTTCCAGAACCAGTGCGCCAAAGGCGAAAACGTCGGAGCTGGTGGTTGCCTTCCCCGTCCGGGTGAGCTCGGGAGCGAGATACCCCAACGTGCCGACGACACGAGTCGTGCTCGGATTGGCTCCATGCTCGTAGAGCTTCGCGAGGCCGAAGTCCCCCAGCCGGCCGTTCATGTCGGCGTCGAGGAGCACGTTGCTGGCCTTCACGTCGCGGTGGATCACGACGTGCTCCCATCCTTCGTGGAGGTACAGCAACGCCGACGCAACGCCTCGAAGAATGTGCATCCGCTGCAGCCATGTAAGCAGCGGCTTCGGAGCGCCGCCGTCGTCGGAGAAGAGGTGATGGTCGAGGCTGCCGTTGGGCATGTAGTCGTACACAAGGAGAAGGTCCGCGCGGCGGCGACACCATCCCTGGAGCTGCACCAGATTGCGGTGGCGAAGCCGCCCGATGCTGGCGATCTCCGCCACGAACTCGCGAATCCCCTGCCTCGACTCATGGGACACGCGTTTCACCGCCACCTCCGCCTTCGTCCCCGGCAGGAGCCCTCTGTAGACCTTGCCGAAACCCCCGAAGCCCAGCAGCTCACGATCGCGGAACCCGCGCGTGGCTCGCTTGAGCTCCTTGTATCTGAACCTGTGCGGGCCACACTCGAGTTCCCACGGCTCGATCAGGTCCGCATTCCTGATCTTGTGAACCATGTACGCCACCGCCGCAACGGAACCGATAAGGAATATGACGCTCGAGAGAGAAACCGCGACGATCAGCGTGGTGTTCTTCTTCCCCGGCGGTGGAGGTAGCGAAGGCAGAGAAGAAAGTTCCAGAGACTTGGCCACCCCGTTCATCTTGAAGCTCCAGCCGAACAAGTAATGCGTGCTCGCCAGCAGCCCCGTCGACGCCGAGAACCCCACGAACATCTGATCGAACAAGATCGGCGATAGATCGACGGGGAACGAGATGATAGGTGTGCTTGGTTTGGTAGATGATTTTGACAGTGACACGTGGATGATTTTCCCGACGCCGTCGTAGTCGATCCAGGCTTGGATTCTGTCGCCGCCCTTGAGGTTGATATCGGCGGCGGAGGCGGAGGAGTTGGAGGCCAAGCTGTTGATGTCGACGCCGACGTGGTTGTCGTTTATGTCACCGAACTCGAAGTCTTGCACGGTGTCGAACTCCACGGCGAATAAGTGGTTGGTGAAGTTGCCGACGTCGCTGGCGTTGAGCAAACCCAGGTACTGGCTCGGTAGCCCATTCAGCTGAGGAGACTTGGAGATTACGAAGGCGAAGCCATGGCCGCCGAGCTTCGGGTACTCGGGTTTGATGGCGAACACGAAGGAGGTGGAGAACGAGAAGGCGTCCCCGCCGCCGGCAGCAGAGGAGTTTTTGAACTGGAGTTTAGTAGGCCAGAAAGCTCGACCTATTAGGCGGCTGGTTTCGTTGGTGAGCCTGAGTATCCCCGAATCCAGTATTTCAGCGATACCATTGAGAGTGAGGTTTGGTACGCCGGAGTTTGCTCCGCCGGAGGAGAAGCCGGTGTAGACGAACTCGTCGTTGTTGGCAGCGGCGGTGGAGAGGAGGATGAAGAAGAGTAGGAGAGAGTGTATGGTCATCGAAGACGGCGGCGAGGGTTCAGTGATTGTGAACTCTAACTGAGGAGGTGGTGAGTTCTGTAGAGAGACTAGATGGAGCTGAGAATGAGGATATTAATGTAAGAATTTTATTAAAAGATACGGATGTTTCTTCGTGTTTCCTGCGGATTTCGTTCTGCTTTTCCGTGTTGTTTTCCGACTGGGTACATGGGGATATTTAGAATTTCCTGAAGTGACTTCAGAATCACTGCTGCGGTTTATTTTAGGGCTAATATCATAACAGCCCCTCATGGTTTACAACTGTCCAAATTAGTCCATCATTTTAAAAATCGATCGTTTTAGCCCCAAATACTGTTTGGACTTTTTTCGAACGAAAATATCCCTATATTTATTAACAGTTTAGACGCCAAAAACACTTATTTAGAAATTTTTTATTGAAATTTTTTTTAATATCAAATCCGTAGATCTCGATGAGTTTTATAATTTTCATGTTTAAAAATTTACCAAAAAATACTTCCGAACAGGTAATTTCGGGGTCCGAACGGATCGACCCGTAATATGTTGAATAGTTCGGATGCCAAAAACACCTATTTAAAAGTATTTTTTGAAAATATTTTTAATATAAAAATTGTAGATCTCGTCGAGATCATAACTTTTATATTAATTTTTTTTTCAAAAAATACTTATATATATATATATATTTCATACATCCGAACAGTCATAGGTAGGGGTGTCTCAAACACTTCGGGGTCGGGTCTGAACACACCAGACCCGACCCGAACTCGGACCCGACCCGACCCGACTGGTTCGGGTTTGATCGGGTCGGGTCCAGTCTGTCGGGTCTGGTCGGGTCCGACCATGATAAATTTTATTGAAAAATTAGCATTTATAATAATTTCAATAAAGATATACAAGACCAATCTTTTTGGCCTTTCACACAATTTTTAAAGATTTTTCACAAATTTCAAAACCAGAAACATATAGAAGAAATAAGTTTCACAAGATTTTTTCTCAACCACAATGTAGTAGACTAGATGTTACAATGACAATAACTAAGCACACCAAGTAAATTGAAGACAAAAAACATAAAAATTGAAGTAGTCGCAGCACTACCACCTCCACGTTTTGATGTTCTTGACCATCTACCTCTAAAACAGTAACAGTAAGAGCCAAAACACTAGCAAACACATTTTCAAACATAGAAACAACACTTATACATACTATAGTAGCACTTGGAATCAAAAGTAATAAGTTTCAAACATAGTAACATAGAACCACACTTTAAAGTTTTATTTTGGTACCAAAACAGTAGAAAAAGAACCACACTTCAAACTTAAAAGCTTCATCGTGGAGATCTATAAACATTAGCTAAAACAATGGAGAAGCTCTTCGATTTTGGAACATCTTGTGCATTCGAACATCTGTAAAAATAGTAAGAGAACATTAAAAAGCCATATGAAATTATCATCACAGAAAAACATTAAACGGAACTTAACATTATTATGTTAAGACCATTTTACCAATACTTAAAGTTAATAAACCTGTAATAAATACAAACAAATAGATTAGTCAAACAAATATAAAAAGAAACTAAATATAATGAATATTGTTTTACTTGATTCTATCTCATAAACTTCAAGTTCATCAAAATTCTTCTCAATAGAAATGGCAGTGGCGAAGCTAGAAAATCTTGTGTGCAAATAATAACTTCGGCAGTGAAAAGTGTCAGGAAATTTGAAAATGCGCCGAGCACTCGTCCACCGGTGCTAAATGGTATATAATTACCAGCTATCTTTTGTATTATATATATCTGATCATAAGTTCTAAAGATAATTAGTATATAGTTTTCCAGCTATCCCTAATGAATATATATTTCATTAATTAAATTTGCTAATAAGATGTCTAGCTATATCTTGCTGGTATCCGACATTTACTTCAAATAACACATTTATGAAATAAAATCTTACTATAACTTCCTATAATGAAAAATTGAAATTCACTTACTTATGTTAACGAAATAGATGGTTTTATTTGTTCTTTAAAAAAGAAGAAAGAAACAGACGTCTTTATTTGAAAGATATTTTTAAACAAAGAAAAGACGAAAGAGATAAATTCAAATTTCTAGCAGCATGTTGTTCATGAAGTTCCTCCAACTAACTAGAATTAATATTCATGAAATTCCTCAATAAACGCATACACATTGAACAGAAACAAGAAAATAAAAAATTAGCAACAGAAACAAGAATTAATAGTCATATATGAAGGCTAATATGGAGTTTATACTGTCGCCTATCCGTTGGTACACAAAGTGAGGGCTCGGCGAGTCGACGGTGGAAATCGAGGGATCGGATCGAATATCGGAAACCGGGAGCAATCAACGGATGACGAAAGCTTAATCAGTCGGCCGAGAAGCGATGGTGGTGGGCTGGAGGAGGTGGTCACTAATCGCGGCGACGCCGGCGAGTGGAGGAGCCTACGACGAGAGCTAACCGGTGATGCAAGTGCTGAGCCGCGGCGCTTGACGGCTGTTAGGGTTTTTTTGGGGAGGAAGAAAATAAGCCCTAACTTATCGTATTATATATATACGGGTATCTATCGGGTCCGGGTCTCAGTAACTTAGACCCGGACCCGACCCGGACCCGATATTCGGGTCTAAATTATGAACCCGACCCGACCCGCAGACCCGAAAGACCCGACTTAAATCCTTCGGGTCGGGTCGGGTCAGATCGGGTCTTCGGGTCGGGTTATTTTTTGAACACCCCTAGTCATAGGTATTTTCGTCCGAAAAAAATTCAAACAGTAAATAGGGGGCTGAAATTGACGTTTTTTGAAATAGGGGCCTGATTTGCAATGAAAACTTGAAATGGGGGGTGATATGTCATTATCCTTTTATTTTAAACCAGCAACCCTCGATCGAAGGTAGGGGGGATTGGTGCATTTCGTAGGGATGGGTACTACATTTTGTGTAGTAGAGCAGGCATTATCTTACGCAACAAGACTCCAGACGGTAAAATGTGGGAGATTACTCCCTCAAATTTTCCAGAGTAAAATAATTGATTCTTTAGAATTTCCCTATATATTCTGGACTTTCTCTATGTGATTTTGATCTGCTTACCTATGTATGCATAGTTTTTTATAAACTTAGAAAGTGAGTCTAAGACGGACCAGTTCCCTATTTTTAGTTAAAAACAAAAGTTTAAATGAGGAGCGGTTGGAGAAGAGATGTCCAATTGTGTTGTTACCTTCTGGCCTCCAAGGCAATTATTCATCAGCGGCTCCTGAAAGCTTTGATTACATCTAAATCAAGCATTTTTATATTTAAAAAATATGTATAACATATATCTTGACATAAAATATATGATTTTGATTATAGTAAGACTTCTAATAGTTCTGATGAATAGTAATAATCAATATTTCTATAGCATATAAACAATCGGAATATTCAATTCTTTGGACCTAATTTCTTACCAACTTCATGCAATCTTGGGTTTAATTTCATATAAATAGTATTAGAATGTATTCATATGAATAATTGGTCCTAGAAAACCAAGAATAAGTAGTCAAGATGATTGAATGATATATATATATATATATATATATATATATATATATATTATATACTATATATATTATTTTCAGTCATATATGAAAATAGTAATGTCTAGCAGAGAATTTGGCCGTCGAATCGTTCAAAATCAGCGGCCGAAATCACAGCGTGATTTGGAGTTATAAAAAAAAACTGTTCGGAACCATTGTATTAATGAATCTGTTAACAGACTCCAGTTATGGCTTACTTCCGACCCCGCCCCCCTCCCCTCTCGTCCCCCATGTCCCGAGCGACGTCTCCCTTTCCCCCTTTCGCAGCTCCCCCCACTCGCGAGCGATCTCGGACATCGAGTTTGTCGCCGAATACGATGCATCTATTGTGATCTAGGGTTCCGCCGCCGATCTCGTCGTCAAATGTCTCATCACTGACGGAATCTTGGCCGTGATCAACTAACGACGAGGTCCATTTACATTTATGGCACAAATAGCTTTTTACTCCCAAACAGCGCTGCGATCTCAGTCGCCGATTTCGTATAATCTGACAGCCGAGATCGCAACTGAACGAGAATAAATAAATAATACTTAATGAAATGCAATATATAATTAAACGCTCATATGTAGGAGCATAAATTAATATTTAAATACCACATTAGTGTAATGAATGATAAGCAGTCATATCTCATCCTTGCGGGATAAGTCTTGACCATGGTGTTGTTAATTATATGTTGAAGTCCACGCACAAACATAGCTTTTGCTCTGATGGGTGGTGCATTAGTACCCACCTTTGTTAAGTATATGTGAATTTTTTTTTTAAAAAAAAATTAATTATTTTTATTTTTATTTTTATTTTTATTTTTGAGATCATTGTGAGCAAATCTGGTCCATGTTGTACAATTATTGTAAATATTAACTTAGGCATGTCATCATATATTATTCCATCAAGCCGAGAATTCTAGTATGAACTATATTTCACACTTCACATATCTATAGTGAGAAATATATTTTGCAAAAGACGTTTAGGGGATTTGACTTTAAAATTTCTATTTTATTAGACGGTGGCCCACGAGGCAGCCATAGCGGGATTAGTTTTACCTAAATCTAAAGTTATTTCACTAACATATTTCCTATTAAATTGGTGGAGCACACAATAAAATGAACCACATTCTACTTTAATTCTTTTAAAAAATAAGGAAAAAAAAAAAGGTGTTTTAGGAGTAGCAGCATACTCATCTCTAAAGCAACTTTAAGTATCGACATTACCGTCATTATTATCTTTCAACTTGGCTCAACTAAGAGAGCTATATTCCTGAATAGATATAAGACAAATCAATTAGTCATACGTGTGACGTCTCCATAATAAAATTTCATTCACGCTAGTGGGGAGAATCAAACCTGAGACGGAGAGACTTTATAAGGCCCAGTTTTACCGCCAGAGCTTCTCTCTGTGTTTGCAAGGAAAAAAAAGAGAGAAAGAACCAGCGAGGCAGGAAGACAGAAGAGAGATTTGGTAAAAAAAAAAAAAAAAACGTAAATATTTTGGTTATTTCACATCGTAAAATAATACTGTTTGTTTAAAAATATATAGGAAGGTGTTGTTCGTTTAAAACTGATTAAGAGATGTACTGTTTGTCTAATTTTATCAAAAATATGTCCTCCTCATGGGCGTAGGACATGAAGCATGTGCGAGACTGGAGACTGGGGAATAGCGAGCTAATTGGTGAGTGTTTTAGATTTCTTTCCTTTTTTTTTTCTTTTTTTTTCCAAGTCTAGTACATGAGATGATTCAACATAGCAATGGCTGGCTGCCACGTGGATGCACTACTAACACCGAACAGTTTGAATGAATAAGCATGCAAACAAAACACTTACTCTCCAATAATGTTCAAGGGTGCCATTTTTAACATTTTTCACGTTGCACTTGTCGCACTAATTAAAATCTTATTTGTCACCCTTTTAACCATTTTTACATCACATGGTATACGTGTGTGATAGATACGGTGCGATGATTTTGAAAATCACAAGTCAGGCCAGAATAGAATTAGAAATAAGATCATATCAATATGATAATACCGAATTCTCGGAAAAAGTTATTTCTAGATCTATGAATCTCATCCATTATCACTGCACATAGATTTCTAGATTTTGATTAGGGGCCTCATGAGAGCTCTCCCTGAGTATAGAAAAAATGTTGGAGGGTGCTTAATTATATATTTATACGCTACTTCCGTAACTTGAATCCATATTTCCAGATCATATAATGTATTCGATGGTTTGACGTCTCGGTCATCTCGGTGCCGCCACTTGGCGGCACCGGAACGGCCGAAACGGCTGATTTTTCAGCCGTTTCGGCCGTCTCGGCACGGTCGACATACTTTTTTTTTATAATTTTTTTAATGAGTATTATCATATTTATTCTGTATTATAGGTGGGTGTATTATGTTCGAACAACGTACGTGGTAGATTTAAATTCTTTAGATTTCGTTGATTCATTTTATCAACCACACCGACACTTTTGTGGTAATATTTTATGTAATATGTGCTTTGAGTTTTGACAAATGAATGAGAATTTTTTTTGTTATTTAATTTTCATTACCATTTATATAATGAATCTTATATATATATATATATATATTATATATATATATATATAATTATTTATATATATATGTATATATATATATATATATATATATATATATATTTTAATAATTGTACGATTCGACATGGGTCGGCACGGCACAGTCGACACGGTCGGCACGCACGGCACGGCACGTCTCGAGATCTGAGTTTACCGAAACTTAAAATAGCACGGCACCGTAAACCTTGACGTATTCTTACCATACATATACTGCCATGGGTTAAATAGAGCGATAATCGGTATATGTACTCCTTGGAATATACATTTAATACCAGTTTTTCAGCTGAAATGAGATTCTTTTAATTAATTAGATAATATTCCTGCACATGTCTGTTAAATCGCTTTCAGCAAATACAAAGATTCTCTAATGAATTGATGGATATGGGTCCAAAGTGATGAACTTTCAATATCATACTGATGATGTGGATATGGTTTGAAGTTGTAATTACTGCATATCAGCCTCTATTTTTCTGACGTTTATATATCAGTTCCTGAAAAAAAAATGTACTAATGTGACGGCACACGCGTCACCATTTTAGTGCACTTTAAACAAATTTTTTTTTAAAAAAAGATTTCTTTTAAATTTTTTTTAAAAAAAAAAAAATGGTGACGGCACACGCGTCACCATTTTTTAAAGAGATCGATATGCAAACTTTTAAAAAGGGGCTGATATGCAATTAGTCTTTGAAGTTTTGAGCTGGGAGTGAAGCTGCCAACTTTGGATTCCGTAGCGCCTGCACGTCTATGTAAGTGTTAATTACCACCATTTCTCACAATTATATGGTGTTTTTCATGTAGAATTCATATGCATAATTGTGATTATTTTATTCTAAAAAAATAAAGAAGGCGCCTGTTGTTGATTAGCTGTAGAAGGTTTTTTTTTTGAGTACGTTAAACATTTAATGCATCCAAATTATTTGCTTTGCTTTGGAATATGTTGAAATATATTACACCAAATAAGACCATACCTTCTTTTTCAAAATTGGGTGGACAATGTAAAAGAACAGCAGTTATAGAGCTCACAAGAAAAATTAATTATTTAAACCTATGTTTATAGTGGATGAGACAGGTGATAATATTTCAACTTTGAATTGTAAATAAATAGCTTTGTGAATTGAATTTCCAGGGGAGAAAAGAGCTTTACATACATGCATATAAATCTGAGATAGGAATCCGAATTTCCCTTTGTTTCATAAATATTCCAACAAACATACAATAATGCCTTAATAAACCCTCATTTACATGAGCAAATATACGATATTTTGAGTAGTTTTATTATCGCTTTTTTCAATATTTGTATGGACCATCAGTTTCCGGCATTTCTTCTAACATGACAGAGAGAAGACTCCACGACAAATAGAAACGAGTTGCAAGTCTCCCTCAATTCATCTAAACTCGTTTAGAAATTGGTCTGAAATTCAGCTTTCCCACTGGAAAAATTCATTTTGAACGAATTTTCTCGATAATTTTGTAGTTCGTCGGCGAATTTGCTGGGCCATACAGCCCACTTACTTGATTGATGACGCAATTAGCGAGCGTTCATCCGTCTCCCAACGACGACCGTGGGCTTTATGTGGCCTATTTCTGAAGTCGTAAAGGCTACTTCCAACTTGGATGTAAAGACAACGACCAAATTCGTCAACAAAGTTATACCAAGGCGGGACCCACTTTGACCAGAATGAGGATGAAGTTGACTATTGGTTCAATGGATCTCAAAGTCAAACCTCGCAAAAATCCACTTCCTTCATTTTTTTTTATTTTTTTGATGCTATCTGTTTTTCTTTCTTTGTGAGATAATTATATAAAGTATCCAAAAGTGCACGCAGCACCAGCAGTGGGGTGGTTCTTTGTACAGTTATTGTTAGAAAATAAATTCAAATAAAGAAATAAATAAAATAAATAAATATAAATATTTACGAGCCTGGTAAGGAGAGGCGCGCTATCGCTACCCTAAGAACGTATCGTCCGCCTCCGTGTGGCGTTCCAACAATAATTCCGTTTCCAAGGTACAACTCTCTCGGCCCGTCCGACTCTCGAAGTAGGCACAGGAAATATCGACAGACTTTGGATCCAAATACTCCACAATGTCCAGCAATTAATACGAGAGAAAACTATGTTGAATTTTGAAAGATGTTTTAACATAAACTTTGCTTTGATCTCTGCTGTTCTTCCCGAAACATGTAAGAGTTCTTTTATAGCAAATAAAAGAGTGTATACGAAAAGTCGTGTTGCTTCATTTGAAGAGAAGCATCTGTTGGAGAGCAATAACAGTCCGTTGAATCAAGGTAGTTACCAGGATTTGAAACTTTTCAAATTAATAAAATAACTAACAATCCCCCACAAAAATTTCAAAATGTTTATTTAAAAATAAAAATAAAACATATTATATGCCGGACATTTTAGTAATGTGAATTCGGTGCAAATGAACTTCGCCTTGAATTTGCACTTAGTACTGAATATATTGAACTAAAAGTTCAATAGTGGACTTGGCCTTAAACCAGACTCTTTGAATAGTTCTCTACAAAACAGTACACACATTACTGGAGTATATTGAATCATCTATAGCGGGTTGCGCTTTAATGGCCATGCGCGTACCTTGATTTTCATAGAGTAACTAGGGTTTGCCCTTGACCCCCGGCCGCGACCTCACGGCACTCTATATAGGTGATTGCCTCCAAAGATACCAGCAGATGACGAGTACCTTGCGAAATTACGCCTTGGCAATCATTAAGAGTATAACACTCATCCATATCATCTATATAGAGTACATAAATCGCCCTAGGGATGGAAGGTAAATCTTAAGTATTTATACCAAATAATGTGACTATAGATTAGCATGAAATTCTAACCTGTTCCATCCTCTTTCTATCTCAGGAAAATAATCATTCATATTCATATGTTTGTCTAGTCTAAAGCTATGGGTTCATAAAACTGGGAAGCAATTTCATTCTAATGGTTTGCTATTCAGACGCCCAATGTGCACGCTGGCAGTTGCTAGGGACTTTTGCGGTGCGATGTCCAACTGAGTGGAAGGAGGGATTTTGTGGTGTTATTATACTCACTTGTTGGTGTGAGATGAGTTTATTAGGGCATTAACCATCACTACCCCCTGATCGACGAGCTGGCTACGTCATATAGAGACATTGACATGATCTTATTTTTCTTGCTCGACGCACTGTGAGTAGGTAAGTGTCAGTGGAAATGAAGATGCAAATTTACTGTGAGCAGAAGTAAATATCCATAAACAAATAGTTTAAGGACGTAATTATTAGATACACAATACCGTAACTGCCGCTATTTACCTAGAATCTTATAATGAAACGAGTCAATTCCTGTACTGAGAATTGTTCTACTTATTTATATGATTTTTTGAAATTAATTCGAGACTAGCAGAGAATATTCTTCCACTCATGTATTAGCGTTCTTACTCCTAGCATTTGTGAGTTATCGCACTCACACACACACGAGATGATATGTGTGAATTCACCACATCTGCAGAGTAGCCACCTGAGCGGACTGAAGGTACATAATAAGTGCCACTGATTATCGCTTGGCGCGGCTCTAATGGCCATGATAATATAGAATATGGTAATTCTTGAATAATAAAATGATTAAGCCGATTCTGGCAGTACAAGTATGTAGTCAAGCGCATATTGTAAGTTAGCTCTCAAGTGTGCTTCTAAGCAATTACATATTGTTTCGTTTTGATCCGCAGGTAACTAGCAAGTCGACGTTAGGTAGAAAAAAAAACCCCAATAAGTTTGTAACCTTGACCGTCGTTTGAGTCGTCACACCCAAATTTGCATCACTATTAATCTTACTAGAAATAGATGAACATCAGAATATGAAAGATATTATCTAGTAGTGATATTCAGGAATATTCGGCTGAAAGACTCATTCTAGATGGCAGTCCATTGATGTTCTTAGGTAGGAATTAAATAGTATATTTTCCTATTAAGTCTAAAAACGTGAGTATGCAAATGTCAGATTATAGTGGCTGCATATTAGGTCGCAGGAGTATAGGCTATCGACAGTAAGAGGGAAATCCCAACGTATCATTGACAATAATTAATTGTCTGTCGCTATCGATGAGGCTGCATCTTTATTTTGGATAAGACTATTGCAATTGTATATATGGTGTGGTAGTAGTACTGGTCAAATAACCAAAGCGTTTTAACATTTTTCCAATAGAAGAGATAGAAGATAAAGCAATAATATTTTTATCATTCTTAATCAGTTTCATGCCCAAGAATTAAGTCAGCTTTCACCTAAGTCCTTTCATATCAAAATGTACTTGATAAAATAGCCTTAAACTTTATTTATTACTTGACATAGTAGCTGGTATCTCGTCAAAAGGAGTAAGAGATGGCGCCAGAATCAAATAAAGGCATAGAAATGTGACATTCATCATTATCAAAATTTTAGAATAAACACATTTATAGCACACGATTAAACATAAAGACCATAAGCTAAATCAACTTGATCATCATTGGTAAGATAAAGTAGGAGCTTGTTTAAGGCCATATAAAGATTTAACTAATTTACAAACTTTATTCTCTTGGCCTTTAACAACAAAACCTTCTGGTTGATCCATATAAATTTTCTCTTCTAAATCTCCATTTAAAAATGCGGTTTTAACATCCATTTGATGAATATGCAATTTATAAATAGACGCTAATGTTATAAGAACACGCATGGTAGTAATTCTAGCAACCGGAGCATAAGTATCAAAATAGTCAATTACTTTCTTTTGAGTAAATCCCTTAGCAACTAATCTAGCTTTATATTTTCCTATACTACCGTCAGCTCTAAGCTTTTTCTTAAATATCCATTTGCAACCAATTGTCTTAGAATCTTTAGGTAAGTCAGTAATAATCCATGTCATATTTTGCATTATGGAATCTATTTCATTTTGAATTGCTTCTCTCCAAAGAGGAGCTTCAGAACAAGACATAGCTTCTGAAAAGGATGAAGGCTCACCTTCAACTAAATATGTAAATAATTCTTCTCCAATTTTTTTTTCTTTTCTAATTCTTTTACTTTTTCTTAATTCGGGCTCTTGGTTACTATTTTCACGATCTATATTATTTGAACTACTAGAAGCTTGACAATTAAATAGATGAGATTGGCAAGATGATTTAGATTTAAAAGGAAAATTATCTTCAAAAAATATAGTATCTCTTGATTCTACAATAGTATTGATAAAAATCTCATGCATATCAGAATTGATAACCAAGAATCGATAAGTATTACTATCTAATGAATAATCAACGAAAAAACAATCAATAGTTTTGGGTCCTATCTTTTTTATTTTAGAATCCGGTATTCTAACTTTTGCTAAACACCCCAACACTTTAAAGTAATCTAATCTTGGTAATCTACCTTTCCAAATTTCATAAGGTGTAGTGTCACTATATTTTGAAGGAATTCTATTTAGAACATAACAGGCTGCTAACAACGCTTTCCCCCATAAATTTTCAGGCACTCCCGATTTACATAACATAGAGTTAACCATATCCATTATAGTTCTATTTTTTCTTTCAGCTACTCCATTAGATTGAGGGGAATAAGGAGTTGTAACCTCATGTATTATACCAAATTCTTGACAAATTGATTCATCTCATTTGAGGTATACTCCCCACCACGGTCAAGATCTTCAAAGTCCTAATTTTTTCTTTGCGATCTGATTTTCTACTTCAGTCTTGTATATTCTAAACCTACTAAATACTTCATCCTTAGATTTTATAAGATATACATAACAATATTTAGAATGATCATCAATAAAGGTAACAAAATATCTATTACCACCTTTTGTAGGTTGTCTATTTGAATCACAAACGTCACTATGTATATAGGAAGTTCGTTAAATCAATTGGAGTATCGTCTGTTTACAGACTTAAATGGTTTTCTAGTTATTTTAACTACTACACAAGTGGGGCAACGACTATTGGAATCAATATAAGTCTTTGGTATAAGATTCATACTCATCATACGTTTAAGAGTATTATAATTAACGTTTCCTAATCTACCATGCCAAACATTTGAAGATTCAACATTAAGAACAGTAGAAAATTTATTAGACATAACATAGTTCGATACAACATCTAATGCAAATAAACCATTACAAATAAAACCTTTTCCTAAAAACACATTGTCTTTAAATATCGGGTACATAAAGCACATCGTACAACAACAAGGAGTTTCCTGATGTCATAGTTAATTTCACGTTCCCTTTGCCTTGTACTTGTATATGCGTATCATTTCCAAGAATCACAGTTCCCCCACATTGGTCCTGAAAGGTAGTAAACCAGGACTTGTCAAAACAAACATGTATATTTGCCCCGGAATCAAACCAACAGGTAGAATAGGACTTAATATTATTTATTTCAGCATTGAGAAAAACTGACCTGAGGGAGCTTTCATTTCCACTTTCAACAACATTTACTTGTGGCTTTTGATTCTTTTGTATAGGTGCCTTCTTTCGATAAAAGCACTTTGTTGCCAAATGATTTGTCCTCCCACAGACATCACAGTATTTCTTTTGCTGCTTGGGGTTGTGACTCTTGCCATGATCAAATTGACGTTTTGGAAAATTATTCTTCTTCTTGAATTTCTTTCCGTTTGGCTTGTATGGGTTAGGAACTTGGCCCAAATTAATTTTTCCACTATTTTGATGTGACTTCTCAGAAAGGTTAACATTATGACCATGTTCATTGTTGGTACTTAATTTGGTACGACGTTGATCCTCAACTCTAATAGAATTTAAGACTTGAAATAATGACAATTTTCTTTGGGACATCCTAAGGTTATTTGCAAATAATTCCCATTAAGGTGGAAGACTATCTATAAATGCAGTAACCTTAAATTCCTCAGAAATTGTAGTTCCTGAAATTTTAACTTTTCTAATAAGTTCTTGGAACATATGAAGTTGGGGGTTAATAGGTTTATTATCTTCTATAACAAATGAACGGAAAGATGAAATATTAAACCTATCAATACCAGCATTGTCATTACCATATTGATCCTCTAATGCTTTCCATAATTCCTTAGCACTTTTTGAAAGAAATTAAAAAAATTCTCATACAAAGGTATTGTATCAAGGCACTAAAGAATCGACTTTTTTACAATGATAATCATTTCTGACAGGAACTTTTTATTTTGAATTTCAGCAGTCGCTTTGAGAAAACGAGTTGACGTATAACATTATCATTAGATGAAAAATTATCCTCAGAGACTTTACTATCATTAATAATAGAATCCGAATTTGATGGAACATCTAAAATGGCAGTTACCAATCCTAAGATAGTAAGCCAATTTTCAACTTGAGTTTGCCAAGTCCTAAACCCATTCGTGCCATCAAATTTTGGGCTTAATAGTCCGTGATTCTTCACTTGTAGCCATGAAATAATTACTGTAATAAACACACAATATATTACTACGATAAATTTAAAATTTACGTTCTTAGAATGTTAGAAAATAATTTCAACTAAAGAAATAAATAAAATAAATGAATATAAAATATTTACAGAGCCTGGTAAGGAAGAGTGCGGGCTATCGGCTACCACTAGAAAGAACGTATCGTCCGCCTCCGTGCCGGCGTTCCAACAACAATTCCGTTTCCAAGGTACAACTCTCTCGGCCCGTCCGACTCTCGAAGTAGCACGAATATCGACAGACTTTGGATCCAAATACTCCACAATGTCCAGCACAATTAATACGACAGAAAACTATGTTGAATTTTGAAAGATGTTTTAACATAAACTGATGGAGACTTATGCTATATTTGATCTGCTTGCTGTTCTGAAACGGCTGAAAACATGTAGACAGAGTAGTCTTATATACGCAAATGAAAGAGAGTGTATGACGAACAGATCGTCGGTTGGTCTGCTTCATTGAAGAGAAGCAATCTGAGTTAGGAGAGCATAAACGAGGATCCAGTGGTGAATTCCAGGTTAGTATCACCGCAGGATTTGAAACTTTTCAAATTAATAAAATAACTAACAGTTATCATATTTTAGGATGGCATACATGATAAAAAAATATCCATATCAGAGAATTCAGATTTTATACTCATATACCATTTTTTAATATAGTATAAGTATTTTACAATTACCTTACATATATTTTCATTACACGCTTATTTATTAATAGGCTAATGTGCCCTTAACTAATTTTCTGATCAGTTTGGATAAGATTCATATGTGATTTCATCTAGATAGGAGACACTGTTTGAGGCAGTTTCTTTTAAACAAAAAATTGCACTACACT
Source organism: Xerophyta viscosa (assembly GCA_002076135.1). Classification (NCBI taxonomy): domain Eukaryota; kingdom Viridiplantae; phylum Streptophyta; class Magnoliopsida; order Pandanales; family Velloziaceae; genus Xerophyta; species Xerophyta viscosa. The sequence goes on from MJHO01000157.1 coordinate 120,720, forward strand.
ATCTACATTAAGTTTCAATATCACTTTAATCTACACTTACTAATAAAATTCACTACAATCTCTTACATTAACTATTTTTTACATGCAATCCCTCATTTCATTATTTTTTACATTATTTTCAATATCTCAAAATAATTATTTAGACGTATTTAAGAAAAAAAACTTTCAATATGGAAGTTGTAGATTTTGATGAGATCTATAATTTTTATATTACAAGTGTTTCTAAAAAATTCATATAAATAGATGTTTTGAGGCTTCAAAATTCATGTTGCAGTTTTAAATTATTTTAATTTTTAATTTTTTTTTCGCTATTTTTGACACTTCAAAACAATTGCTTAAAATCATTTTTTGAGAAACTTTAAATATAAAAGTTGTAGATCTCATAAAAATCTATAACTTTCATTTAAAATTTTTTCGAAGAAATACTTCTTAATATTTATTTTGTGGTGTTTAAAATCATTAGATCTAACTACAATTAAAATTTAGGCTTGAATCCAAGTGCACAACTTATTTTGGGACGGCCGTAGCTGCTCTTGTGATTATGCAAAACCATTTTGGTCCAAACCGATCTTGAGCTCAATCATACTTTTGCATTTTAAAAATTAATATAATTAATTGTTTTTTTCTTTTATCACAATTTTTACATGTGTATCCAAATATCAAGTTATGTTCATTTGTTATTTCTAGTTATCTAAGTCTCCTAAGACGTTACAAATCAGTATCAATAGTAACAAAATATCCATATCGTCAAGTTTGAGTCAATTGCAAGCTGAGATCGTGTTGCCAACAAGTAGCTCGACTTATTTACTTTCTTCTAAGTACACAACTTGAGTCTCATTGAATTTACTTGATCTCAAATTTTAAAAGAAAAGGAAAATTCATTAACATTTAAGAGAATTGTACACTTTCAATAAATTATAATATAAACATCCACACACAAAATACAACAATCACTCAAATATTCCATATGCTTCTCCTACGGATCACAAGCTCTAACTAGCAGCTGCCTTAAAACTTAGTACAAGCTCGCGGCCGTTTGTAGCTCCTTGCCCTTGGATCATAATTCTTAGCCGACGAGGGCAGAGCAACCCTACGTTATCAGAACTTGTTGAGCCGCTTCGCCTGCACCCAAATGATTAGAATTTTTTATATGTTAGATAGATAACTCCATAAATCATAGATAAAAGTAAAGTTTTAAGTACCGATAGGTACGGCCTGTACTGGACTGCAAGTCTTTGTTCCAATAGTTATTGACAAGATATAGACTGACACTGACATATGCCAAAAACCTTATATATATCGGCAAACTAATATAAAAATAATTTTAGCGAAATTCAGTTTGGTTCGGCTTTTAATGACCTTAGCTTTTTTAAATTAACCTTCTATTTTATATATATATATATATATATAATTTAATTAAACTTAACTTTTTTCAAATTCAATTTATAAAAATAGCAAATTATTATATATCGGCAAGGTCAACACGTGCCGGAATCGGATTTTAGCGAAATTCAGTTTGGCTCAGCATGGAAAACTTTAGGTGAAAAATATGCATGTGGATATATGCAGTATAATAGTATAGAAGAAAAGATGTGGAAGTGGAACATACCTCCCATCAGGGCTCCTAGGATAGGAGCTCTAATAGAAGGCGCCAGTCTTGATGGCATCTTCATTAGCATCACCAAGAGCGGCCTCTGCCAAGTACTTGTCAGCCAACTGGACCCTCTTCACATTCTCCTGTTCCTTGACAAGCATGTTTCCGTACTCCATGAGCTTGTCCAAAGTCATCTTCGGCTGCTCGAACGTTGGCGGTCCTTCAATTGAGTTAACGAGCTTCTTCCCGACCTTATCTACTCCGACATTTTCGATCCACTTCCTCACTTCATCGTCGAATACTCTAGCCCTCAGAGCACCAAAGAAGTCTAAAAAGCAAAACAGAAGTTCAATAAAACCTTATGCAATAGTATTATAAATAAATTAAAAAAAAATAATAATAGTAGCATAGATATCTATGTCATTTTTCTCTATTTTATTCAAATGATAACTAAGAGATCGTCTAGATATTGTATAAACTTAAGTCAGCTTGCCATGGTTGACACTAATAGGGGGAGAAACGGCGAGCATTATGTAATAAAGATTTGACGATTGAAGTATTGCATCAGACTTCATATTGACTTTATAAGAACTTACCAATGGACTGGCCAGGGAAGGCATCGACAAGCTTAACGACGTCGTCCTTGGGAACATTGTCAGTCCTGAAAATACCCTGGCAGACACCAATACGGTCTTCTCTAGTAGGTGCCCAATAGAACTTTTCCATACGGCCATCACGGATAAGAGGAGCATATAAAGTTGAGAAATCGTTTCCTGTGACTATAATTGGAACACGGGCGTTTTCCTGCTTGTTGTACATTCCGGGAAGTTGGACATTGGTTGGATTGTCAGCAATGTTCATGAGGGTGGCATTGACCATCTGGTTATTGACAGTGTATTGGGTAGTTCCACCCATCCGTCCTGCACCCGCGTCGAGATCGTTGATGAAGAGGCAACACATTTTTCCCTTCCTGATGATGTCTGCAGCCTCACGGTACCTCTGTCTGATCAACTTGGCTGGTTCTCCTGCATTTCCGCTCTCTAATTCTCCCGCGCTCATCATGATCGGGCTGCACCGGGTGCAAACGGAAATCATCAGCTAATGGATTTTTATTTCATTTTTAATTTTAGAGAAAACTCTGCTAATGACTAAGTAGACGCAAAGTTATATGAAACTATGTGCAACCTACATGAAGAAAACACAGTTGCATATCGTAATTATAAGTTATTATGTCTATGTTTATAAAATTGCTCAAGAGCATTCTAGTTAGGACAAGGAATTCAACACATAATCAATAAATACCGGTGTTCTTTAATTTTAAATTGTTGAATTTCTGATATTCAGTAAGCAAAGCATGTACTTTGAAGAAATAACTCACTTGATGCCCATCTTGGCAAAAACAAGCTCACATTGGAATGATTTTCCCTGTCCTTTCCCTCCCCAAATACCTAAGATCAGGGGAATCTACACAAAACAATAAACTTTTAAACTATGAAACCGCCTGCTTTGTGTGATTGTATATATACACCCACATACTCAGACATTATTGTAGGTCAAAACGAGTTAGATCTTCACCTTAATGTTGGGCAAGTTCATGAAGTTCTTGGTAATATGGACAACAAGCTTCTCCATGAATGCGGGGGCGATGTACAATCCATCAATGGTATTGTCCAAGTTGTACCTACAAAAGAAAGACCATTCATCCGTCGGCATCAAAAATTCACATGATCTTTTCAACATCAAAAGCTCATACGCAAACATAATATTTTGACTTGAGCATTGCTAGGTCCTCTTGTATTGATGTCTGGAGAAATCTCAAAAGGAAGGTGCGAAACATCCCCACTGGTTAGACCAAATGTAGACAGCATCATACACTTTGTGGTGGAGATTCAATTTAGATATTTCTTCACAGTTCAGTTTTAGAGGTACAAACAAACTTACCTCTAAAAGAGAATTTTTTTGCGGCTCGTAACTCGAACTCTAAAGAAATATCTAAATTAGATGCAAGTCAACTCAATCACACATTTAATGTATAGTGAGACTTACCATTTGAAACTTGAGGAGATAAAAATGATGTCCTTTTGGAGATTTCTCCAGAGTTCAACTTAAAGTTCCATAGTGATGCTATTCTCTTTCTTTTCTAATAAGAAAGCTATCTATACAAAAATGTGGTGGACATGTTTCCATCTCACCTTAAATTGTTTTTTTGAGTTTAACTTAGAGACCCTAGCATTGTTTTTCTAACTAATCAATAACATAGAAACTGTTATTCATCACTCATGCTTACGTGCGAAGGCCCTGGCTGATGTACTCGTGGGAGCTCATGATGGGGATGTGAGTACCATCTCCCATGGGAGCCTGGAAGAGGGTGTCCACCAATCCCTTTCCTCTGGTGATATCTTGCTGATCATCTGAGATATCAGTGGCCAAATGGCCCCAGCGGTCCGCGTCGGTCTGCTTGCTCTCATCGAGATCAGCAGCAAAGACCTTGAAGTTACCAGTTATCTTCTTGCCATGGCTAAGGCTGCTGGGATTAGCCTTCTTCAAGCTCGCGCCAAAGAAGATTGAGCTCGGGGCAGTGGTGCTGGAGCTGCTGCCCCGCAGGCTCAGCTGGAATTACAGATAGCATTTGGATAAATTGAGAAACATGTAAACTTAAGATCACTAGGTTTCTATCGAGCAGTGCTAGAGATCCCAAATATTCTCCAAAATGTCTCCCAAATTTCAATCAAGTGGACTTTGAATCATATAATTTGATTTTGGTGGAGCAAATAGTTCAGTGCATGCAGGAAGTTTTGGGTTATCTTATGGGATAATTTTAAGAGATCTAGAATTTTTATTCTGGTTATGGAATATACAAGAAACACTACAAAAAGATTTCACTATCAGTGACCTCTGCGAATCAGTTGGTAATGTGATCAAAGCAGTCTTTAGTGATCATCCACTTTTAACATCTGCGTCAAAACGGTCTCTAGTGATCACTGAGTTGGCGACTAACTAAAGAAACATTCAGTAATGTCCAACCAATCAATGACCGCCGCCTTAGCACCCGATTTGTAGTCTTTTGCGACCGACGTGTGCCGCGCAAAAGATTGATTCTGTTGTAGTGAAAGGCTAATAATTTTCTAAGTTAAATGGATAGATTTCCGTAGAACCAAAACGATCTGTAACTCAGAGAAATTCAGAACAATCATTCTTCTTCCTGAATCCTGATTAACTAAATCTGGAACTTCCACAAGTAAATATTGGGCATACAATTTTTCTTTAAAAATTTAGCAAAAAAAAAAGGAAATACATGTGTTAACTGTTAATTAGTGTTTTATTCCTAGTTTAAAAGTCTTCGAAGAAACCCAGTCTAGTTCGGCGATTCTAACAACGATAAAACAAGCACGGCAAAAAAATAACGCTCGATCGAACCAATGCGAAGGCATATGATCACAGGTGGCGGGAAATTGATGGTACCGGGACTCTGTTGACGGCTCCGACGGTGGAGACAGCGGCGGCCATCTCTTCTTCGGCGAGAGATCGAATCAATCACCACCACAGAGAAATTTTAAGAGATCGCTTTGCGATTCCCAACGAGCTGGGAAATCGTTGGAAGCGATTATATAGACGAGCTCATTAACGCGCGAAGACAAGAGAGTGTGGAGTGGGGGGAGCGGAAACCTCACAGCGTATGGTTATCTTCGCGCCATTTCCTTTCTGTGGATTGGGCTAGCCGGATTCTAAACGCCACACACTCGAGATATGGTTAATTCTACGTGGCATAATCGGAGCCGGTGTTTTCTTGGGAAGATCAGGTGCGTCCAAAATAGGATGTTGATGTTGTAGTAAGTGTGGGCCAGCCGGCCTAAGAATGGCTGATGGTTGGGCTTAACGGGCTTTTCTTCTCCACAGGATTGGTCTGGTTGATGTTGGCCAGGTAAATTTGGTTATTATCCATGTACAATGAAAACCTTTTTTTAGAAGGGGAAAATTGGGAATCATTGGATTCTGATGAGAGAGAGATTTCATAGGTATTAGGGAATTGATGTTTCTTGGACGACAATTTTCTGGTAGCGAAATATATATTTTATGTTTATATAATATATAATAGCCAAATAATTTAAACAACATAATAAAATATTACTTTTATTTCACAAGTGGGTCTCGTAAGATAGTTAACTACATGCTATAGTATTCTGTTCAGCGTAATATCTCTAAAAGAATTTGATTCATGATGGATCCCGAGTGGTCCACTAAAACAAAGGAGGCAATTCTAAAGGACAAAATTGGCATTTAGGTCCACCGAATCTAGTGGACGTCATTCGCAGGTCATTTGAAATTCTGTACCACCTCAGAAAAATTCAATCCGTGCAAGAGGAGATAGTAAGATCCCGGCATGCGGCATGGATCACAATAGTGGGCATGTCTCTAATAGAATAAGAAGATAAGAATGGACGGAGACCCTGATACGAAGGGATACGCTGCTAGCAGCGCCACCCTTCTCAACCAATCCCATACAATCAGCAAACCACCCGAGCGTCTGTACAAGACGTTTCGTCTTACATTATTTTATGAAGCAACTAAAGCCGCTAAAAGCATTAACTCATCCACCAATTTTATTGTAATATCTTCATCTTCTACATCTTACCCTATTATAATAGCTAAAATTGTGAATAGTAATGGAGTTTGGTAGAATCTTTTCCCATGAACGTAGGCTATATAAGAATGTTGTCTTTCCAGCTTGATTTTTCTCTATTTATTTCCAGCGGGTCAGCTGCAACTAATCCAACTTGGACTAGAAATGCAAGAAGTACTGTATACAATTAAAATAAAATAAAGACAAAGTATTAAAAAAAATAAAATAAGAGGTTGCTTTTCAACTGCTTAAGAAAAAAAGAAAAGAAAAATAGAAAGGCTATGTGAACCATGGTCGTATCGCCGAGCCGGCCCATACAGTCACCAAAATAAAAAATAAAAATAAAAAAATAATATTTTTTCTTTATAAAATAAGTTATAGATACTTGTAACTCAAATTATTATTAAGAATTAGAGGTGTATCTATCTATTTTCTAATCATTTTCATAAAAAAGAAACTAATTTTCTTGGATAATGAAGAGGAAACGGAAACGCGCTGAACCCAACACTAATAAAATAATATTTTCACCACATCAACATGCACTGTTCGACGCTAAGCACATACAACATACGAATAGAATAGTTATTTATTCAATAATGATTATAAATATATCATTATTTTAGATTAGTCTTACTCGGTCATATTAATTAAGGATTAGAACTGCAGTGTATACCGTTGTCTCATTTTTCTTACTTTATATGAACGAAGAATTCATATACGAATAGAAACTGTAAAGAAGTAGTGTATACTACTTTTCATATCTATTATACGTATTGTAGGAAAATAAATCTCATTTAAATAACGGAAACTATGAACACATGATCTGTGTATACTGATCTAATATCGTAAATTCTATTATTTAAATTAATTTATCAAATACTAAAATGAGAAATAGATGTATACTTATTCTCTTTGTACGTATTTGGTAAATAAAAACGATATATCTATACATAACAAAATTCGTGTAAAAATAAATTTAAAATTATGTATAATCACTTATAGAGTACCCTCTTTTGAGGAATACTGTTGGGGTGTTTCTTCTTCCACACATATAAACGACGATCGAGTCCTAGAATCTCAATGTGCCTTATTTCGGTTTCCTAGCTTTCTATTAAATATCTAGGTGGCGACTCCAACCATTTCCCTCTCCGGAGGAATGTCGTCAACAATAATGACAATAATTTATAGTTACGTGGTCGATGAGTGCGATGTTTGTTTACTGGTTAAAAGTATATTATGATTAAATTTGTATTATAAGTTCTAGTGTTATGATTATTTGGACGTTTAATTTTGTGCAATATATATATTATTTCTTTCGTACTATAGTTATTACAGTTTGTTAATATTTGTCACGATTTTATTTGCAAAAACAAATGAAGCCACAGCCTGGACAGATTGATCGTAGTGTATTGTATCTCAGGATTAACACAGATCCGAAAGTGCATTTGCTTGACCATCACACGGCCGGGTCCCTTTGAAAAGGATGGACCCACTTGATAGGTGGTAACACTAGGTCTCCATAGTGTATGAATACAAACTATTCCCCCGCACACGAGTATGAGACTAATTTCTTTGCGAACTCATGTGCAGGCCCGTGCCTTACCCGCAACTATCGGTCGATCGAAATCTGGTATCGATCGATTGATGCTTACGCTGATCGGGCAAACTGGGGCATTGCAGTTAGGATAGCGTGACACTTGCATGGTTATACAAAAATTTATATAATATCAACGCCAAGGGGCCCTCAAGGATGGGCGGATGTGCGATCATCTTTCAGTACCGGGATTACGAGCACATTTGGTTTACTGTACCGTGGATCATCAGCATTCCATCGACTGCGGTAGTCACAAAGTGAGCTGGCGAGGTTAGTTAATAGTTCGTATGTCTTGGAGACTTTTCGATTTGAGCTGGACTCCACACAATAAGAACATGTATGGTAATTTTTAATTTAATTCTTTTAGTGATGTATGACATTTTATTTTGTAGATGATATGGACTCCGTATACTGAAAATATATTAACTCGCCTTTCTGACTATTGCAAAAGGAGTATAAATATTTGGCGGTGAAGGTGTTGTGGTTGAGTGGTATGCACCGGATCTTGCCTTTCTCAATTCGTATTTGCCCAAAATATTCATAAGGCAATAAATACATATATAGGATTATATAAATGTAATTTTACTTCGACAGGGGATTGTGATATATTGCACATGAGATATATTGATATATGGAGTAAAAGGCTTAATCGAATTGTCCAAAAAGTCGGGGACGACCTCGACGCTTACATGGAGTAGTATAAACGGATCATTAGAAGATTTATTTCTTGCAAGTGCCTTATAAAATGAGTATATGATAAAATTGTCTATTCTTTTTATTGACAATATCTTTATACACATATCTTATATGTGAAGCTTATATTTTCCTTCTTGAAATAACAGTTTTAGAACATACAGAACATTTAGAATGTAGCTGAAGATAATGCTAAAACAGGCTACACCCACGGAGCATATATTCAGAATGTCTGTAGCGAGATGTTTCGACACTATCACAAATATACTCTAGGAACACATGCATACATTCTTCCGATGGCCGTACCTCCTGATGTACATAATGACAAGATGTGTATGATGAATGACGATAATGTTGGGGTCCAGCACGAGGCTTAGATGAGATGCAATTTCAGCAGCCTCCATAACAAGAGCCAAGTCGGAATCCTGCAGCATATCTTAGATTCAGTCCTGCCATATACGGTACCTACATAGTATATCTACTTCTGTTATGATGGATATGAGCATGATCCTTCTAATTCATATTATGGGGATATGAGCATGTTACCTCTACTTCATTTTACGAGAGATCTTGTACCATTGATTCTGGTCATCTTACTCGGAAGATATCCCAATTTCAAGATGAATCAAAGCTACAACCACGGGAGGCAGAGTCGCTACAGCCACGGGAATTGGGAGCTAGAGCCACCTCAGCTGTAGGAGCCATAGCTGCAGCCGCAGGTACCACATCCGCCACAGGAGCAGCGACGTTTTAGTGCATTAAATTTTCCAAAGAGGTCAAAACGAAAAAAAAAAAGATCTTCAAAATCTGTATATGAACATAAATATTTAAGTTTTTACTATATTTGAGTTTGTACTAATGTATGTGTATTTATACTTGAGTTTGTACTTATTTTTTAATTTGCATTTATATTTGAGTTATATATATTACATTTTGAACTACTATTTAAATTAGTGCTTATATGTTATTATTGTGCAGAGTTATATATTTGATTTTATAATTATATTTATTTTGTACTTATATTTGAATTATAATTGTAGTTATATATTGTTGTTGTATGGAGTTATATATTTGAGTTTATACTTATATTAGAGTTTATTTTTATATTTGATTTTGTACATATATTTGAACTTATATGTTTGATTTTCACTTATATATTATTATTTTGCGTCCACATATTATAAGGTTTTGGGAACTGCTGCTGGGGGGTGGAGTAGGGGGGTGTTTTGGAGATGGGAGGGGGGGAAGGAAGAGCGCGGCCATTACAAATGCCAGTTTAACTGGAGTTTTTCTTCCACACAAGCACCACTTAGCCAAGTGTTGTCGCAATGGTATACGGTCGCCAATTTAACTGGGGTTGTATTTTATTTTTGTAAAATTATAAAAAATAAGTAAAAAAATATAATTTTTAGTTAAATTAATTTTTTTCTTTTTAAAAAAAAATCCATCTACCGGCAGAAGCCATGGTTGGCAATTTAGGACTTTTTACGGCACCGCTACTATTTCATATATGTGTACATCTTTATTTTTTGGCAACACCTAATTTTTCATGCGTAAGGTGCGCAGAGAAGGGAAACAAATAGTTTGGTAGAAAAAGAAAACTTATGTTTTGCTTGTTTTATTCTTGAACAAACTTTAAGCAGAAATCTCACAAAATACTCCATATTCCACCACTAACTCATTATCATCATCATCTTCTTCTTCTTATTCTTCTCTCTCTCTCACTCTCTCTCTGTCTCTGTGTGTGTGTATTAGTGAGCTTAAATGGCCTGATAATACATATATACGCCCTTCTTGTCCCTTCTCTTCTGACTCTCACACGTTCCGGTCCGAAGAGAGGAGACAAGCAGGGCGTGCCTTCTGTGAAATGCATGTTGTGTTCTAACGATAACCACATAACAAATAAAATAAAGCAAACCAAAAAACCGTATGGCCTAACCAAAGAGAAACTATTGTACGCAGTGCTTTCATCACATCATTCCGTCCACTGTATTTTAAAAATCTCCCAAATAAAATGGTAGATTTGATGAGATATATAATTTTCATGTAGAATTTTTTTTCAAAAAGTAATTCTAATTAAATAGATATTTTGAAAATCCAAAATTCCCACAAAATATTTTTTTTAATGTCAAAATCTTTTAGTCCAAAATATCTATTTAAAAATATTTTTGAAAAACTTTCTACATAAAAATTAAAATTTTTATAAAAATTAAAATTTTTATTTTGAAATTTTTTTTTTAAGAGAAAGCTTGTAAGTGTATCCGGTGCACGGATGAGGTGGTGCACCGGATGCACGCAATAGTTTCTCCCAACGAAAAAGTCCAACCACCAAACTGACCATGTCCGGCATGCGGCGGCTGTAGAGTATTGAAAGGTCTAGCTAGGTCACTCTCATCGACTGTCGTCGCCTCTCGTCGAACCAACAAACGCAACTGAGACCGACGAGCACCTCAACGATCGCCGCCTCTGTCTTCTCCTTATCAGCGAAGTGCAGCGTTTGCAGAATGAGCGCCCTCGGCCGTAAGTCGAACCTTTGTCTTCTATCCATGTTACGCTCCGCCTGCCACCTTAGGGTGTCACGTGCCACCGGCCAAAGCCATACCATAATCGCCGCCACCGCTTCTCTCCACCCCGCCGCCAAATCGCCATCCCACGGTCCAGAATCCCTCCACGACCCTCTCAACTTCCCTTTCACCGCTGCGCGCAGCCCTACCGGAAGCATCCTGTATAAGTCCTCCCTTGCGGCTGCTTCTTCTTTCAACTCTTCGTCATCGTCTCCAGACCGAACTTCTAGAACTCTTTCAGCAAGTGCGATGACTTCTGCATATCGGAGCGCGAGGCCAGAGCCGCCGACTGTGCTTGTCGGCGCTTCCATCATCTTAGTCCGTGAGTTCTCTCCAATATCCCTAATAGGATTAAGAATAGGGCAAGAGTTGCTAACGGGCATTTCCATCCTCGCCGCAGGGGGCTGCCTTTCGATCGGTCCCGACGAGAATTTGAAGGGGAAAAGAGGGCGCAAATGTGAGCTTGCGAACGAGATACGCGAAGTCTCTTTATTCGTGATGACTGGCGGGAGGCCATGCACGACGGAGCCGAAAACCACGCAAACGCGTTCGAAAACTGTGCATACGGTACGTGCCGTCAGCGTGAGCGCCGCATCAAAACTCTGAAGCCATAACGACTCCTCCTTCAGCCTCTTCACGCGCTGTCTTTTCAACTTAATCTCTACCATGAGATCGTCGGAGTCGCATGACTGCAACGGCGCCGGAATTGGGCCGCTGTAACGACTCCACTGCTGTCCAATCCTTCGATCGGCTGCTTCCATCTCACCTAACGCCTCCATCTCCTCGCAAAGCTTCGACGTCGCCGCTATGTACTTCTCCATCTTTCTCACCTTCCTCTCAACAACCTTCCTGCTGCACGAAAGCACCAGACGATCTAAGGGGGCGGCGCCGGCCTTGAGATCGGAGTAGACGCGCTGGAAAACCTGAACGAAATGCTCCCGGCACCTGATCCCTAGGCGAGAGACGACGGCGGCGGCTCGGTCGAGGTCGTCCAGAATCTCGGCGCTTGCCAAGCGAAGAAGGTGCGACTGATTGGTGGAGATTAAGTAAGCCACGCCCTGCGATCGCATCGTGTCTGACCTGAGTTTCAGAACCTCTTGCTCTGAGAGTGTCCAATACAGCGATACGAGTCGCGACATCGTCGCCGCCACTTCGAAAGCGATGATTCCAAGCACGCCTTCTCTATCAGTCTCTAAACCACCACCATCGTCAGGCACACCGCGGAGCCGTAGCTCCGAGAGCCACCCTTTTGAGAACACCATGACAAGTAACCAGATAAGCCACAAAGAGAAGATTATAAGCCAGAAGTAGTTGGGTAATCTATTTTTTCTTGATCTAGTCGTATTGTTGTTACTAGTGAAGAAGTAAGTGGTGAAGTATTTGATGGATACAAAGAGGCTATTGATTTTCCGGTGAGGTTCCTCTCGACGCGCTTACACCAGAATATGGGTTAGGGCTGCGGATGAATAATCACCGAGTAAGAGGAGCAACAGTCCGTGCGCGATAGATTAAAGAACCTGAGTCAATCATATATACCGTAAGAAAGTCCTGCATTAGGGCGACCTCAGCAGCTTCCAGGAAGCTCATGCAAGGGCAATTTCGTCACAAAATTAGGTACTCTCTCCACTTATGAGTTGAACTGTTTTTACGTATCTGTATTAAAAAAGCTGCCGCAAGAAGAAGATAGTGCTCCTGTACCTATCAATCTATTGTAAATTAAAAATAATTCAAACCCCTAATGAATTAAGACCGTTGTCGTATGAAGAAAGAAATGTGAATCATGAAAGTTTTTCCTTTCCTGTACGTCATTTTCGACTATATGGAGCCGCAAATGTTTAGAAAATTGCTGCTTTTGACTGGTGAAAATCGATCCGGCGACTTTACGTCGTTCCAAAAGCTTCACGCGCTTGTTAGGACTTCAGCTGCAGCGAAGAAACAAACAAAGACAAAACAAAATGAAAAAAAAAAAGTAATCACTACAGAATTCGGCGGAGGTCCACGGGTAGGGGAGGCTACGTTAACGGCGCGTGCCAGCAGCGTCTCTGCCACGGCCGAGTGGACGAGTGGAAGTTATGTAGAGGTTGGTAAAAAATAAAAATGATGGCGATGTTGGCCGAATACGGGGAAGCGCGTGGGGCCGTAAATATATTGCTGTTGAACGTACGTAGATGTAGTAGTTAGTAATATAAACGTCGTTGAGATTGGGAAGCTGGACTTATTACGCTCAAGGGCCGGTGCAATTCAATGCAACAGGATATTCCTGTATGAATCAGATTGTCGTGCGATTGTACCTAAGGTTTGGTTCAAGCGCCAGGGAAGTACATATTCAACATAACAACTGAAGAAATTATTACATCCATCGCATTTATTACGTCATTTTATATACCGTATATATCTACAAGTATATTTTGAAAAAAAATTTAATATAAAAATTGTAGATATTGATTAGATATATAACTTTATGTAGAAATTTTTTCAAAAAATATTTTTAAATTGGATATTTTTAGACTCCAAAATTCTCATAAATTTAAAAATATTTTTTTAATGTTTAGATTATTTAGTCCAAAATATCTATTAGAATTATTTTTTTTAAAAAAAAAAATTTATGTCAAAGTTGTATACTCATCAATATCTATAACTTTAATTTTAAAAAATTTTCAAAATAAAACTTACGGATGCAAATAGTGCACGGATGACGGATGCGCCGGATGCGTGCAATAATTTTTCTAACAACTGTGGTTGTGGAACATCACTGCAAGCATTGTACTATAGAGTTTAACATATCACACTATTATCATTAAGTCTGATTGTATTAATAACTAAAGCAGTTCACACCTTAAAAGCACGCCTCACATCTGAATTCTAGCATCCGCTAAATAGAATGTGCCATACAGTGATATTACTTGTGGAAAATTAAATCATTAATTTATTCATGAGCGACCTAGATAGGATGATAGAGCAGAAATAAATGCCAAATCCATAATAACAGGATGACAAGCTCATAAAAAGATAATGAACACATGGCCGGAAAAATAGTCCGATTGTATTTATGTGCGCCTTAGAATCTGGTATTCGGGCTATTCGATCGGGTTGAATAGCATCTTTAATCATAAAATATGTTCGGCCTCCCTAGAAATGTCTCTGGGCTATTTTTAAGAAGAAAAAAGAGAAAAATCAAGAATCCGGTGCAACAAAATCGCCGCAACACACATATTGAGCAAGACCTGCAAGGAGAGTATGTGACTTTCATTTTTGGAAAGAAAAATTACAATAATTAATTCCATTGCAATAAATTACAGTATAAAATACATTTGCAGTTTAGTTTCTAAGCAATATCACATACCTCTAATATTTACTCTAAACGTATCTCTAAAATTCAAAGACACAGCATAATTAAAAGAGCACTGTTATATACCGTGAACTTTATCCAAAAATTATTACAAAGTCTGTTTTTTCGTTATAGTCTAAATTTTCTGGAAATTAAAAGAGTCAGTTACAAAACTGAACTTGGTGTATTACTGGTAAAATTTTGGAAGAATTTGGTAACGTAAAATTCTTCACTGATTGAATTTGGTTAGATAAAATTAAGTTTAAAGATTAGAGAAATAATTAGAGAAAACTTAGATGTATACAGCACTTCCTAATATATCAGATACTAAAGCACGCAAAGTAACATGATTTGAAATTTACTGGAAAGTGGCTTCTCAAACTTATGGAGCCCAATCCACAGGCTCCAGATAAAATTCCAGCACACATGGTGTTCATGATATAGAATCATCGAAGGGCAATCGGTGGTGTGATTCAGAGGTCGTGATCCTTCGCCTTGTCTTCAAATGTTGTGATCCCGACTTATTTCGTCTCACTTGTAGTGAATTCCCTTCGATATGATCGTCAAAGGGGCTCTCAAGTCTACTACAATCAAGTTGACTCCTACACTTAAGATAACTCCCGTGATGATCGGCTCCGTGACCCATTGTCTATAAATATGTAAGAACCTTGGAATATGTCAGACTCATCGACTCATTGCCTACAGAGAGGATCTTTCCAACGGGGATCGCTTGATAAGTCCAGTAGTGAACGCCACGGATCTTTCCAATAAGTCCTAAAGTTCCTAAAAAACCAAAGAGGTATCTAATGCTCACAAGATTGAACTCACCAAGTCCTTTTCATTGATACCCTCAAAAGGGTATTTATAGGGTACAAATAATCTAGATAGTAGAGAATAAAATAAAAAACTAAATCTCTTAAAGTCTAGAGAAATAAAAATTAAATCTAGAATCTTCCTAAATCTCCTAAGATTTAAAAAAGATTTGCTAGGGTGGTACAATTTTCTAGGTGGCCGAAATTTTTTGAGAGTTAAAACAAACGGTGGCCAAATTTAAGCTAAACAAACGGCCTTAACAAATTTTAAGGAGGCCAGCCCAGCTTATTAACCAACTTAAAACCAAAATTATCAAACTTTAGTTGGTCTTTAATGCATAACGAGTCGTCAATGATTTTCGATATTTTCAAATATGTTCAGTATCTTCAAGATCTTGAAATATCTCTAATATTTTGAGATTTTGGAAATTTTCGAATATCTTCAGATATTTGAATATCTCTAATATCTTGAGATTTTAGAAAATCTTGAATATTGGAAAATCTCACATATCTTGAGACCTTGAAATATTTTGAATATATTTAGATCTTGGAATATCTCCAATATTTTGAGATCTTAGAAAATCTTGAATATCTTAAAATCTTAGAAAATCTCTCATATCTTGAAATTTTTGAATATCTCGAAGATCTTGAAATATCTTGATATCTTATAACAAACTTGCATATATGTGCCCGACGTTTCATGTTGAACATATGGCCGAAATACTTCTTTTCCTCATATGAATAGTTTAGCGAAATTAGAAATATAATAACCATTTTGCTTGATTTCAATTTGGGCCAAATAGAGTTGAGTATGGCCCAACTAGTTGTAACGAACTTGAACATGGACTTGGACTTAAACCTTGAGTTGAGAACACTCCAACATACCTCATGTTCTCTTAGGTTGGTCCAAATACTCCGATTTAGCCCAAAAAGTGTCCTCATGAACTTGCTAACTTAGGCCCTTATGCGTAACCTAGCTGGGTCTCGATCATGCTTCGCAGTTCCTATGATCATGCCGAACGTCTTCACATCAATCGGCTCGGCGAAGATGGCCGTCAAGATTGTGCTTCCATTCTGGCCGTCAAGATTGTGCTTGCTTCCATTCTGATATTATGTTAGATACAGTTAGATTGAAGCACTGCAGGTGAAAACTACTATCTCGTGTGTTTATTTACTGCATTTTTTTTTCCATTGGAAACAGGTAGTTGATGCCATGCCTGCTAATTGATCTGCCACTGAATTTCTTGCCTACATAAGTGTATCATAATCACCTCCCATTTCCGTGTAAGTAGTGATCGATTCAGAAATCGATATGAATAACTTGTGATCGAAGGCAGAAGCGGTTAGGAAGTAGGCACGAACAATCACACAAAACACAAATATTTTTACGTGGAAACTCTCGACATAGATCAAAATAAAACACGGATCGTACGCGACCACCGTAAAAATGGTCCACTAAGAATAGAGAAAATACAATAGTTCTAACCTTGACTCGAGGATCGAGCTACGCAGAGCGTCGATATCCCATCTGTAGCCCTTAAAGTGGTAAAAAATGTGACCTCTATCATTTGATCCCAAGTTCCTCCATTTATTAAGGATATATGTAGTTGTAGATCCTACTTTTATTCGGTCGACGCGTCATTGTCCCGCCATGTGTTGCTTTCTAACTCGTTATGACTGATTATTCGTTTTGGAATTGACTAATCCTGTATCTCGACCTCATCTGACACGTAGCAGTCTAATTTCATGCTTTATCAAGTAGCTTTCTGTATCTTATTTGTAGTATCTCCGACCATATTGTATACTGCGAGTCAGCAATTGGGCTATCAAAATAGAGCCTTGATTCACAAATTAGCTTCCTTTTTCGTAACTCTCATGCTAAAAGGAGCCAAAGCTCAGCATCAGGCGCCGAGCACCAATCAGTATCCAGTGTGAACCCCTGCATCAATTCAACCAAAGGAAATTTGAACTTTATTATCCTTTTTTTTTTTTTTTTTTTTTTTTTTTTTTTGGCGCTTAGTCAAGTAGAGATTGATGGAGCTGTCGACTTATGGGCTTACAAGATTCAGAATTGGGCCAAATTAATTACTAAGTTTGTACGATGTTTTTTTATGGCAGGAAAAATAGGTTATGGGCCTACCTCGTGATAGTAACCTCTACTTTCTTAGCTGTTGTCAGGTCCGTTTTAACTTTGTAAGTATCATTTCAGTTGATTGCACAATGGGCTGCCTTTTTAGGGGAAGAGACTGACTTGCTGCTAGAGTTGAATCAGATTCCTTTAGCAGTAAGATTCAAATTGGCAACCCATACTTCGACATGTTTGTCTGCAACAATTTTATTTTATTATTTTATTATTTATTGGGTAAGATGGTTGTGTCGGAAAGTTTGAATGAATGCACAACAATTACCTGCAAGAATATAATTGCCAAAGATATGAGATCAGAAGGACCCTACAGAGCTGGCAATTTCTTCATCAAATTGCAGTCATTGACTCGATTGCAGTGGTTCGAAGATATAATTCTTATATTTTGATATTAAATTTTATAAACAATTTGAATTTTTGGACATGTCAGAGGCAGTTCAAGTAATTATCAATATCCTTTTTTATTAGCCAATTCAACTAAAGCAACTAAAGAAATTTTCACCTCAGTTTTTTCTAAAAAAAATAAAATAAAGATAAATTTCAACTAAAGCACCTGTAGAAACAACAAGAAAACTAAAATCCAACCATAAATCAAACTTAACCAAGACATTTTAAAGACTAACTGAAGCAATTCTATAGTTCAACCAAAGCAACGGCGTGAAGTTGAAAAGAGTAAGAATAGAAGAGACATGATAGTTGTATTTTTGTGTTAGAGGTGATGCCGAAAGCGTCGAGGATTTTTTTCTCAAATTTGGTAGCTCGTCTATAATAATTTCTTGAAAAAAGTGTAGAATAATTTAATATTCACATGATTTTTCAAAATCTCATATCCGAAACTTTATAAGATATTTTAATTGCAGGTAATGAATTTTGTGCTCTCACAATATATATGTATCACGTGCTTTTTCGCGTGCGTTGGGGGTGCATCATAGGCCATCCATATTGCTACATGTGTGCGAGTGCTGATGTGCTTTTTTTTTTTAAGAATTTATAATCTTGAATGTAAAATATGGAGTTGATATGTGTATTAACATTATTCTGAGTTTATTTGGTAAATGAAACTTGTATGTTAAATAGTTGCAAATTTTGATAAGTGTTTGAATTTGGAGGATCACTCAATGAGAGACCTTATTATCCCTAATACAATATGGGCGCCATTTAGGACGCAGCTTGCATGTGTTGGACCCTATAATTGACAGCTAATAACTCCCCTCCTCTATCTCTGAGAAAATTTTACAATTCTTCGGATATAAATTTCGTTAATTGTGCCTAATTTAACTAAAATTTATTCTTAAACATATTTTTTAAATAAATTTTAACTATCAAGTTATTTATAAAAATAAAATATCCAAAGATATCTTAAACTAATTTTAAAAGTATATATAAATATTATTGACCCAAAAAAAAGTATAATATAAATATTAATTTATTTGTACATAATATTTTTGTCTATTTATTAAATATATTATTTTAACTTCTTTTGAAAATATTTTGGACTATAAAGTTATGTGTTTTTTTTTTTCTGAATACTTTTGTAGTTACAATTTTTTTAAAAAAATCTCTAAGTTAATTTTTTTGGTAGATTAGGTATAAATAACAAAACTTATACTTGGAGCGTTGTAAAACTACCTCTAACTGGGCTATTCCACAAAAGATAAACTTTTTTCTTGAAAAAGAAAAACAAGAAATAAGACAAAAATTAAGAAATAAAAAGAAAAGAAAGTCAGCTGCTGGTTTTTAGTGAGTATTAGGACAAAATTCACCAAAATCTAATTCTCTTGTATATAAGCATAATATCGTAAGAGTGATGCTTGTGCTACCATGGTGCAACCAATAAAATCTACCAAATTTACAATATGTTTGATTAAAAAAAAAAATTTAGAGAATTTTTTTTGGAAAAAACTTTTAAATTATAAACTATGAGTATACAACTTTCATATAGAAAGTACTTCCAAAAACTATTTTCAAATAGGAGTTTTAGGATTTCAGAGTATAACGAATTTAAATATTAATTTTCTTAAAATCGTTAAATTTGGGAGCCCAAAATATCTACTTATATATATATATTTTTTAAGTTACATTAAAGTTGTAGATCATGTTAAAAAGTTTTTAAAATTAATTTTTGAATTAATTTTTTTTTTAATCATACAAATTATTAAATATTGATAAATTTATGGGTGGTGCGGTTGGGTATATGGTAACTTCTAAACCATGTTTGTTTCAAGGTAATGTAAGATCGACGCTTTCTAAGATGCACACGTCGACCTCGCGATGGGAGATAATGTCCCAAACATTAGCATCAGCTACGACGGTCCTTCAAGGTGTTATATATCACTGATATAAAAGAAAGTAAGACTAGTCTACTCTACATGAAGTACAACTTAAGAAGGCCATAATAAAAATGCCGCGAAGTAGTCAGTTTTTTAGGGACCCAAAACTCCGGAATTATGATTCTTTTCGTATAAAATTCTCAATTGGTTCATCCAGAAAGATATATATTTGAGAGTGCTCTGTCATACGCGAGAAGGTGTATGTGTGCGTATCTGTCATTATAATTTTTTGTTACAGTCGAAGGTATGAAAAATTGAACCTAAAAGAGAATGATTTCTGAATTTTCGCCTATTCTGCTTGATATCCTATCACTGCGTTAAAAAAGAAGTAGACTTCTCTGCTATTTCATTTTTTTAATTCTAAGACTGAATGCATGAAAAATGTCTAAAGAATTGAGAAATTATCGTTGAGCTTTCCATGTCTGGGTGTTTTCATGGGAGCTTGATTAGTACGGAACGGGCTAGCATAATTGATTGCCCATGTTTCTTCTGTCATGATATGCTATTTCAATTAAGAAAATATAGTTTTATACTTTACAATATATATATATATATATATATATGTATGTATATTTATAATTTCGAATTATATAAGATATATAAAAAAGCAAATATCCCAAAAGTAAACCTTCTGGAATGTGGGACGGCCAAAGAAAGACGTGTTAAGAAGAAGCTGAATTTAACGCTGGATAAAAGTCTAAAGCCGGCATCACATTATACTGGAATCGATCAACTGATTCATCGCAAGTTCTAGTAGACCTTCTCAATTTGAATCTCCTAACCCATTTATAAATTGCATATCTCAATTTTAAATTTTATAATTACTGTCAATAAAGTATGGAAAATTTATCTTTTGTGATTTTTTTTTTTTAAAAGAACGTACACGAATTTAGATTGTTCGAACATGTATTGGTTTTATCTGTTAATACAATCACATAAAATATAGGACGGGTATAGGCTTATTTTTTAACGAGTTTAATGTAAATTAGAAAATTTTTGTTAACATGTTTAATTTTTATGTCAGAGCAAATATTAAAAAAAAAAGAATCCAAGTGTGTTGCAGAAATCCAATATGTGCTAACAAAAAGAGCATTTTGCAGAGTCCAAATGAATGCCCAACATGAATGACTGCATCAAACCTTACTCATCAGTCGCCTCTCAAGTCCCTAATAGTACCTTACCTGTAGTTTGAGCCGGCTTGCTGCTATGTATGAGCAGGTACTTCAAAGCAAGCTTTTGCCGTGCTGAGTCTTGATAAATTACAAATTCGAAACGTACTGACCATACCAATAATAAACTATATTTTTATTTTTATTATATTGTTTTAATATTTATTATATTTTAAAAGTTATTTTTGTAAATTTTTTTTTTAAAAAAATAATGATTATGCGCTCTGCGCGTGACCACTTATGTCACGCCGGTGGCGCAACTGGAGATGGGTGATGCAAGTCCTTATTCACCTTATGGGCAACGTAATTAGGCAGTGCATTTTCTACACTTTCTGCTTGGTATTTTAAATTTTATTTTTATAATTTTTGAGGGTTCTATTGTACAGAGAAATCTCTCTCACTTCTCTACGTGATATATACGGTGAGATATCTCACGTTTTGTAAATTTTTATTAAGAAAATTACTATCTACCCCCCCTCAAACTATAAAACTTACTAATCAACCCCTTCCCCATCACATCTCCATACATCAACCATCATTACCAATTTCAACTGCATTCGGACAAAAATACTCCTTGCTATTTGGACACTAAGGTCATCTATCTAGAAGTATTTTTTGAAAAAATTTTAAACATAGAAAGTTTGTAGAATCTGCGAGATTAAACTTGCATATTCAAAATGTTTTCAAAAAATACTTCTAGATAGGTATTTTTCTTAATGTCGCGCTGTTTTCAGCGGATTTTCGGACCGGAGATTACACTTCGGAGCAAAATAATGGTTTGGAACAGTTTATTCGAAAAACTTTCAACATGCAAAGTTGTAGATCTCGTTCGAGATCTATAACTTTATGTTGAAATGTTTTCAAAAAATATTTCTAAATAGATATTTTTAGCGTCCGCACTGATAATACGTCGAGACATTCTTTGTCCGATAATTGTAGAAAAGTAAAGGGGGGGGCCTTACGTCATAGGGGGGCTGAACGCAAAAATGGAACTACGGGGGCTGATAAGTAAATCTCCCTTTTTTATTTCATGTACTGATATATAATTAATACCGGAAACACCTCATCCTAAAAAGAATGACTGCAACAACAACCTCCGATTTGCCTCTCTGATTTGAAAGGAGAAAAGAGCCAATAATTGAGGCAATAGAAAGCGAAAGATTCATGCACTCATCCATCAAATAACTGAACCCATCTTACTCATATTTTTCAATAAATTAGACGAATAATCCTCTCACAATCAAAATAATTGCAGCCCCGGAAGTCCTACTAGCTTCTGCTAAATGACGCAGTTTTAGCGGCTGAATAATAATTAAATTTTACAATATAATACAGTATTTATTTGAAATATTTATAAATTTTATAGTTTTTTTTTTTCAAAATACTTAAAAATAGCTCAAAATTTAACATTTTTTAAACTGAGACATTAGACACCTTCTGATGTATCTTGAAATAATTGTCTAAATCATAAAGTTGCAAAATATTTTATATGTAAAAAGTATTTAAAAATATGTGTTTTTCGCTATATATTTAGCGCAAGAGGGGGCTACTACAGTACACGCCCCCTCTTGTGCTATATATATAATAATTAAAATAATATATATATATATATATATATATATATATATATATATTTATACTATATATATATTTATATAATATAATATATATATATATATAATATTTATAAATAATTAATACTGTAATATTATTATTTTATTTCTATATATTTAAGCGCAAGAGGGGGCTGCTACAAGTCACGCCTCCTTTGTGCTATATATTATATTATATACTCATATAGTATATTATTATATATATATATAAATTAAAATAATAAATACTGTATATTTATATTATTTTATATAATATTTATTATATTATTTTAAAATAATAAATATGTGTTATATATATATAATAATTAAAATAATATACATATTATATATATATATATATATATATATATTATATATATATATAAAATAAATAACTGTATATATAATATCTTAAATTTTTAAATAATTAAATATTTTAAATATATATTTTAAATATTAAAAAAAAATTAAATATATTTTTTTTCATATGCATCGCAGGTGATATTTTCGCTAGTAGCTTACTTATATCGTATGCTATAAACACAAAACTGTACATGATCTACTCTATTCTATCCACCTAGCTGTAAACTTTCAACCATATCCTATATTACCATTCCATACAATTTATTTATTGGAAAATTTGGAAAAAAGCCTTTTCAATTGAAAATGTGAAATATAGAACAAGTAGAGAATGATGATATATCAATCACTTGTCATTTTTTCACTAAGTCAAACGATCCCAATACCTTAATAATGATCCCAATGCCTTAATATAATAATTTACCAATATTATATAACAATAAATTTATTTATCTGATCAAACATTTCTTCTCGAATAGAATACCGTCAATCCGTTCATATGCTAATTTGTAGGACATAATGTATTTTTCCACAAAAGACTTTGTATCACAGGTTTACTAGCAAGATAATTCTTTTATGATTTTCCTAATAAAAGAATATTCTTTTACCAAGAAACGGAGAATAAAATTGGAATTTTACTGTTGCTCAACTATCTGTCGGTACAACGGCAATGACGAGATAGATCTTAGATGTACTTCAAATTCATAATCAAACTTTTTGGTAGATCTTACATGTACTTGCGCATCCTTGATCAAACAAAACTGAGTATGTAAAATAGCTAGATGATAAATAAAAGGCAAGAACGATGCTGCAAAGGAGTTAAGATTATGAGATTTAAGAAACTTAATGGTACGACGGCGACGGAGCATGAACGCCGCCGCCGAATCTATCCCAGCCACCGAACATGCTGTGTGCGTTACCCATCAAGTTCGGTTCAAGGCTGTATACGTCCTCCGCTATCTGTCTGCCACCGCCGGAGCCTCCAGCGCTTTGCGGCCACTGTGGCTGCTGTTGTTGCACTGCCTCCGTCGCCGGCGCCTCACCTCCCGTCTCTGGCTGCTCGTCTTCTTCTAGAGGTAGCCTGTCGCAAGTAGCGCTGGCAAACATAGCGGCGATTATCATCACGGGCCCAGACGCCACCAGCTCGCCCATCACACTCCCGCCGATCACTCGTCCCTCCCTGCCAGCGAGGTACACGGTGAGCCCCGTTGGTCCTGGCAGCGACGGCGCCGAGAGAAATGAACCCGAGAGAGAGAGTATGTTGAACCTCCCTCTCAGTACAACCACCGCATCGACAGGCGCCGCCGGCCGCCGGAACGTCACGTTGGCGACGACACCGCAGCCACTCAGCACCGAGACTCCGCATTGCCGCCGGCGAGAGAAGGCGGAGATGGCCTCCACGATGTCCGTCCCGCTGGCGATCTCCAGCACGTGCGAGCGAAGCGCGTTAGGGCTTTCGCTTGTGACAATGACGGGCGGCTTCGTCTTCTTCTTCGACCCGGGAGGGCGGCCGCGCGGGCGGCGGACGGAGGATGCTGCGCCGTCGCCGGCGTTGGCGTTTTTGCCTCGGCTGGTCTTGTCGTCGGCGTCGAGGTCGTGGGTGTAGCTCCCGCTGCTGTTGGGAGTGGTTGGCTCGTAGAGGGTATTTCTCGTCTGACTCTGCATGGAGTAGTGATGGTGGTGTCGATCATCGGCGAGGGTGTTGCGGAGCTGAAGAAAATTATGAACCGCAGGGGAGGAGGAGGCGACGGGGTTCACGCTTCCCATAATTGTGCTGCCGCGGCACCACCTGTTTGCCAGCTCTCCTAACAATATTTGCAATGCTGAAGAGAGGAGTGATTTAACTGTTTGTGATATCTTCTGAAGCGAGTAACACTTAACGATTTAAGACTGCTGCTACATCATCAGTGACAAGGAAGAAGAAGAAGCTTCCTTTTTGTATCTCCGATCAGATTGAAAGAGACACTTTCTTTGATTGATGCTCTATTTCTGCTAGCTTAGCTCTCGCCTTTTTTTGTTTTAAAATTCTTTCTGCTTTCCCCTGGCTTATTCATTCATCCACACCTACTGAACAAAACAATATTCAGAAAACTCAAATTATTAGCTAGTGTAAGACACGATATACCAAAAGATTTCAAAGAGCGCATAGCATATAATGTGGAGATGAAGGTGATGGTATATATTAGGTTGGACCGATGAGAAAGAGACGATAAGGATGGTGCGTAGTTTGAAGGAATAAATGTTGGACAGAGACATGTTATGATGTTATGTGATACATATGACTATAAGTAGTAGAAGAAGAAGAAGATAAGAGAAAATTTAGAAAAGAGAGGACGGGAGGGATTGGAGTTGGTGGGAAGAAGGAATAGGAATGGAGAAAAATGAAAGAAATTGAAAGAAAGGAACGGAGCGGTGGTTTAGTATACGCACGAGTTTAGAATTTGCGGAACGGAGAAATATCTCCTCGGCACGCAGTTATTTAGTGGGAACGAAGGGAGAAATTCTGTGGCACGCAGTTTCACACTGATCATTTATTGTTCGTG
Organism: Xerophyta viscosa; assembly: GCA_002076135.1. Classification (NCBI taxonomy): domain Eukaryota; kingdom Viridiplantae; phylum Streptophyta; class Magnoliopsida; order Pandanales; family Velloziaceae; genus Xerophyta; species Xerophyta viscosa. Next base: position 146,063 of record MJHO01000157.1, read on the forward strand.
TACTTATCAATTCAGATAAATATGTGCTACCGTATAACCAACCATCCTACAAAAATCGATTATATTTTCGCAACAATTTAAAAAAAAAGTATAAAACAATTAGGAGAATATAAGTGGTATGCTTAAGGCTTTGAGCTTTTGATCTATTACTGTCGTCCAGTAAAAAGTTAACAATTTTTTGCTACCACGCCTATATTCCATCTATTAATCCACACCCATGTAGTGACTCCTGTAGCTTTGACAATTACATGCAGTAAAGACAAGCACACAGAGTATTATCACAAGCACCAGATAATGGTAGATTATGTGGTTGGACCGCGTCCACCTTTAGCGTGGCTATTTTGTTCGTGGAGTCTGAGCGACCATGAGTATCTTTGAAAGTAAATGTGAGTTAAGATTTATCTTCTCATGAAGTTGAGATCAAGATCATCCAAAGTATTAATTACGAAAAATTATGGATAAGTACTTAATTTTTAGAAAATTTATTTTTTAGCCCTTTCGATTTTTATATTTAATAATAACCCCTTAATTTTAAATTACTTATTATTTAGCCCTTCTACATATAAAATTGACTATAATATCCTTAACCGTTTACTAATTTTTTTGCTTAATTTTAGTGATGCAACTCGATGACCGGCGCGATGCGATGAAACTCGTTTTCGGTGGTACGTAAAAACCAAAAAAAATACAAAAATATAATTTTCTAAGTAAACCTGGAGGGGTTAAAAGAAGACGTTTGCCATGGCGATGGAAGAGAAGATTAGATAACAAAATAAGAACAAAATATGAAATATGTATTACGTTGACTATGGAAGACGGTGCGCCGGACGACGACTAACAAACAAATAAGAAAATATAAAAAAAAAAAAATTATATTTGTCATGGGGGCGATTAACCGTTGTTTAGAACCCATGAACCGGCCCGACGTGCGACACCAACAAGAATGATTTAAAAATAGGATGACACAGCAAATCGTGCACCTGCCATCATGCTTGACAAAACTACGTAAAACTTCGATAAAATTATGGTAGTTAGAAGAAATTAGATGCAGTGCGCTTAATAAAATGGTTGCATTTTATATATCCTATATAAAGTGATCTGAAGTAAAGAGAATTACAAAAAAGAGTGAAGGTTAATTTGGTGCGTATTGCTTATCTGTCAAATGAAAATTCATTGCAACGCTAATTTCCAGACTCTGAATGCAACAAGATCCCTAATTGTTTAACCACAGGAAGTTTGTCCCACTTCTACAATATAATTAATAGTGTAGAGAGAGAGTAGTGTGTTTGACAATATATTTAAGCCACCTCAGTCGTGACATTGGAGCTGATAGAGACCGTGTGGCTTTCAACACAAAGTACATACCATGGAGGCCTGTGCCCGAGGTAATCTCGGTACTGGAGAATACTTTATATGATGTCCATCGTCGGAGTCCGTTACACTCTTGGACGAGTGGTATATTCTGAAAAAGAGTAGCTCACATAGAGCAATTGATGACTAAATCACAAGGTTTCTGATTGTATTCTCTGTATTCTATAAGATCAAGCTGTATGCACACACTATGTATTGGCATACCGGGAGCTCTCTGTCACAGGCATATGTATATACAGAGGGGATCTACTTTTGTTAGATTTACTTGAAAATCTAAATAGTAAAGAAGACTACATCATGAAATTTCTAAAATTATAAATAAAGTATAAAAAATCTCTGAACTAAAAAAAGAATAATATAAGAAACAGAATTCAGAACCACACTTCTTATCACTTCAAAGATGAAAAGAGATGGATAGTCCAAAAAATCCCGAGAGTCGATCTTCCTCACCACTCTTATTTTGTTGCTAAATACCGGATCGACTCAAAGCAAGGTCAGAGTAGGTTTTCTAAAAGCACACAGCTCTTTGGGGTGTGCTAAACAGGATGCGCATCAATTAAACCTAAGGGTCCTGTTGAAATATCACACAAGGGTGGCCTCGCTAAACAACCTTCGTTAACCGTCAGGTTAGGAATTACGGAATCTTATGTGACATGCAACATGTATTTCACGTTAGATTAAGGAGTAGCTCCAATCACTATATATATACGAAGTCCCATTTTACACGACGAATTGTTGCGATTCACCCATCCATAAGTTGTAGCCATTTACGACTTTTATTCTTAATTTATAATCTACCTACCTTGACTTTGTTGTATAGGTTCGTTATTTTAACACTTGCTTATGGCTTAAGATCCATGACGTGCTTATTCGTGGCTTATGGAACCATACCCCAGTTCGATAGGCAGATCTTTCACTGCAAAAAAAAAAAAAAAAAGAAACAGGAGACATTTGGATACTAAATCTTCACTAATCTTATTAAGCAACTTGGATCAGTTCATTCTACATGCCATTGTTATTCATATTATGTGTCTACTACAAAAAAATTTCTATTTGTAAGTAATCTTCGGTGCATTTTGCTATTGCCCGAGATACTCTTCCGATTGTTTCATGTCTTATAGATTGTTATGAATTTGTACAAATAGATGGCATATATAATACTCTGTTTTGTGTCGGTTGATGTGCTTCAATAATGTTGCAAGAGTTGGTTTGTATGCGGTATCTAAATTATCAATGTTTATTGTACTGCTACTATATTGGCATGTTCATAGTGGATTCTATCTCATATAAAATAACTATATTTTACTATGGTATGTTTTATTTCTAGTATTACAATCAGAATAAGTTTGGTTTGAACCACCGTGAAATATATTTAATATTACAAATATTACTAGCATTTTGGATATAAAAACTGGCATGGTCTTACGAAGGAAACATAAACACGTATGGAATGCTGGTTATACATATAGCTCGAAAATTGTAATATATATACCTTATATACACTGACTATATGTATTGCACCTCGGGCTTCTTCCCTTTCTCTGTAATAAGGTGTGAGATTGGCAGAAATATGATTAAACTAAATAAAAAGTCAATTCTAAAATCAATCTCTCTCACCGGTCACATCATCTTGCTTCATTTAATACTCAGACCCTACTTTACAATTGTATTCTACCGTCTAAATGAATCGAGCATGAATTTTATTATTTCTAAAATAAATCTCACATCAATCCGCCGATCTTAGATAATGTTGTACCTGTATATTCCTCAACTCGATGGCAACGTTTTGTACTGTTTTCTACATATACCCGTCCGACATCGCCGAGCAAAATGGTTGCTCTGTTTACTTTATCCTACTTTCTTCTCTCTCTTATTTCTGACTTCGTCGGTGGGATGGTGACGGTGGCACGAGAGCTAGCGGAGGATGCAGACTCCGACAACGGTGCCATCATCATAGCGTTGGCACTGCTCTTGGTGGTCTCCTGCGCGATTGCCGTGGCGTTACTGGCGCGCTGCCTTTTTTGGCGTAGGAACTCTACTCCGCCGCCGAACAACGCTCCCTCCGGCAATTTCCTTCCATAGTTCCCAAATCGTAGTAGAATGTAGCTTTTTGTACTCTCTTTTCCATACCATTTCAATCACCAGCAGTGCTGCAATCTATGTAGTAAGACTTGGCAGTTGTAAGCAGGGTTCTAGTAGCTGATGCAAATATTGGAACGTGCAATCATGACAATCGATGGAATAAAGATAAACTTCAAACCATTTTATAGTCTTTTCTTTTTCTTTTTTTTTTTTTGGAGAAGACTTTAACCGTGCTCGTTCATCTTGTAACTCCAGCTATGCCAGCAGCATCTGTTACAGTCTCATAAATCAGGTGTTTGAATGCCACCCTGCTTATATTATGTTGAAGTCTTGAAGATATTCAGCCAAAAGTTAATATATGGATACATGATCCATGGGAGATTTTGGTTCAAACCCACTCTAACCATTCATCCGTTGACCCACGATATGTACGAAGTACTAACCCTAATCCACACAACTCACCGGCAGAAGGGACAGCATGAATATGGATTAATAGCGTCATGCATGGAAATGATTTTGGTTCAAACCGAGTCGTCTTACCCTTTCATCCCTTGATCGGCAATGCGTATAATGTACTAACCCGAATCCACACCACATACCAGCAGAAGGGACACATAAATACATAATAGGGAAGACAAACATTGTACTCTATATCAGTGCTCCAATCTAAAAGAGAAGACCAATAATTTATAGACTAATCTTCTCGGTCATATACAAATGTGAGAAGAGACCGCTTATTGCCAAAGTTATTTAATTACATTTTTGGTATTCTGTCTTATTTGAGGAAACAAATTTGTGGCACTCTTATTTTCCATAACTGTGAAACTTGGGTTCACTAGGCTAAAATACATTTTTGGTATTCTTTCTTATTGAATGATTTTTTTTTTTTGAAAAATTACGAGGGCTAAGAGTGAATATATTAAGTGTTAGTTGCGTATCAGTCCTTCTATTTTCAGGAACTTTACAAATTAATCCCTTAAAATAGAGATACGCACTGACGTTATGAACTAATTTGTACGTTTCTAAAAAATAGGGTCTGATACGCAAGTCTCCCGTATATTAAACTTCCTTCCCCTTCAATTTTATTTCACAAAAAAAAAACAAGAGTGAATATATTATATCAGCATTATTGCTAAGCCCAAGACCTCGGCCTGCTATATTAATTTATTCAAACTGTAAACTACCATTGTTTTATTATTATTATTATTTATTCAATTAACTAATATTAATTTAGAAAATTTTAAAATTACACGGATGCTGACAAACTTTTCTCATCTCATTGCATTAATCATCCAAAATGATCATCAGTATTTTGCTTCTAATTACATGTTAATCAAACAAAATCTACAAACATTCCTGGTTAACGAAAAGACACAAAAAGCTAGTCATCATGAGACCTTACACGGATGACTACAGATCTCTTTGATCACAATGTATACAATTTCCATGAAACAACGTATATACTTGTGATCTGGTAAAATTTTCCCCTTCATATTTCTTTTAAAAAGAAAATCTACTCCTTTGTCGAATGGACAAGTTATCGGCGACTCGATGAACCGTCTGACGTCTCCGACCACAATCGGCAACCCTAGAACATCTGACTCAGTTGTACCACCGTTAGATCTTTTTCCCTTAATCTTCTAAGGGGCGAGGCGAACAAAGGCAATTGAAGCTGTTCACAATCATGAACCTTTCCATCATTTATTCAACTGCTAAAACTATAAAATGAGGGTTTTTTTTTTTTTTGGAGAAGAAATAAAATGAGGGTTATATGGTTCATTTTCCCAAAAAGTGTCTGAGCAAAATTCAAATTGGGTGCAAGGTTCATTTTCGTGCATGGACATCAACCTTGCACCATTTCCAGACTCTGTAATGCACAAGATCCCTAATTTACCTCGGAATCTGTCCCATTCACAATTTTAAGAGTGTAGAAATAGTGTTGCAATTTTAGCCCAAGCCTGCTGACTGAACCGTGGCTCAAAAAAATAGTCCATGGAGGCTGTGTGGACTGAGCCGGCTCGTGGGCTAGAGCCAGCCCGGATGCCTTGGGCATGACGCAGGATGTGCCGCGTGCAAAGAGCAATGGCTAATCACAAGTTTTGTTTTATTTCTTTTTAAACCGTTGCTTTGCAACAGCACCGGCCCCAAGGGAGCTCTGTCCAGCAGCTGAAGGGAGCTTTTTGTTAGATTTATTGAATCTAAATAGTAAAAATATACATAAATAAATTTCTGAAATTATAAATAAATATAAAAAATTCTGAATAAAATAAAGACTAAACAAGAATTACCAACAACTTTTATCACTTCAAGATAAAAAAAAAATAACCTACAAGATAGTAACACAAAATAGAAAGTAAGATTAGACATTTCGCCAATCGAGGTGTCCATAGCACTTGTCGCAATCCAATATTTGCCGTTCCATATAAGGATCTCTCTAGCAAATTCGACGGAGATACAACGACCTTTTGATTTTCGATTTGCACGTTTGGAGCCGAGTGAAACACCAGCTTCTTCTTTGAAAATGAACTTGTAAATCACAAAATAGAGCTTAAAAAATAATGGAGATGAAGTTGGAAGATGAAGATGTGTCAGTCCAGTGAGAAAGAGACGAAAAAGGAGCACGGTTGTTAGAAGGAATTCAAATAACACACCCAAAGCCTTCACCACACTTGCTGGGATCTTTTTTTCATATACATTAAAGAATGATTATCTTTCCCAGTCAAAGAATAACTTGTTATACAAGTTCATATAATGATATTTTATTGAAAAAAGAAAAGAAATCCCAGCAAAAATTTGGCTGGAATATTTAGATTGTGTAAATTATCTAAAATATCATTCTCGACAATTAAAAATAAATAAATAAATAAAATAAACTTCAAATTTGATTTACGGTCAACACTTTTCGCTGATGAGCTCTCACTTTTTTTATTTCTTTTTCTGAATACAGCTACTTCGTACAGATTTTGTCTCAATGGACCACCAGGCCGAGCCGGCTCGGACTGTATATCGGACAGTCTGGCCAGCATGTGGCCATAGGTGGTCATCTAAAAGAAGAAAGGGCAATTTTTTTTTTCAACCCCTGCAGGGCACAACTTAACCTGTTTCAGCCCCTGTATTTATCACATTCCCAAATCAGCCCCTCATCGTTTAACGTGTCTTTTCGTTTTGACCATCGTATCAGTATTTTTTGAAAAAAATTTTAACATAAAAATTATATCTTTTGATGAGTTTTATAACTTTCATGTTCAACATTTTTCCAAACAATACTTTTAAATAGGTGTTTTGAAATTTTAAAATTTTAGTGGGTTATCGGGTCGAATCCATAATCCGTTAACACTTCAGAGCATCAAAATATCTACTTAAAAATATTTTTTAGAAAAATATTGTACATGAAAATTGTAGATCTCATCAAAATCTATAATTTTTATATTGAAAATTTTTCAAAAAATACTGATACGGTAGTCAAAATGGACGAGCACAAAAAACGAGAGAGGGGCTGATTTGTAATGCAACAAAATACAGGGGCTGGTGGGATATAAGTTTCAAAAGCAAGGGCTGGAGAGACATTATCCCAAGAAATAATAGAAGTGTGCATGGTTAACAGCAGTGAGAGCTCATTCTCAAACTAAAACAACAGTATTACTGATAGCTCTTGAAAACTTCGGCAGAAACATAGTGCGTGATGGAGACATTTGGCATTTAGCCGTCGTTACGTTCTGAGTAGCTCACGGCAGCTGCCGTGATATCAAGACGACAAATCATGACATGTACAAATACAAGGAGCCACTGCCTTATTAAAGTTTAGTAAGCGGTTTACATGTTACTTTAATTGATTCTTTCCTTTAGAATGTAACGTGCCTCTTTCTGCTCTGTCTGGTTGTGAATGGAAGGTGGCGGCCGCCTGCCGAGTGACTACATCCGTGCACATACGTCGATATGCACAGGTTATCCTCTCGACGGAATCGTCTTCTTCCGAGGACGGCGATCCTTTATTTCTTTGCTGGTTAATTATTTATATAAATGAAATATCACTAATCTTGCACCTTGCAGTGTTGGAAGGAAAAACGAAAGAGTAGAGTAGAATTTTGTATAAACAATGGGGGATATAGCCATGGAGGAGAAGATAGACTGCGGCAGCAGACGGAAGAGATGGACACTACGTGGTGCGACTGCATTGGTCACCGGGGGCTCTAAAGGAATTGGGTACACCCTAGCGGGTAGCCGCGGAAATAGTGGCTCATGAATCATCATTATGAATTTGAGTTTTGCTACGGATAGGAATTTTTTCGTATTTTTACAAGCTTTATATTGTTTATTTACATTTTTGCAGAAATTCGTAAATATAGATTGTATTTCATTCTCTCTGATGGTTGGACTTTGATTTCCAGGCATGCTATAGTAGAGGAGTTGGCAGAGTTTGGAGCATCTGTATACACATGTTCGCGAAACGAACAAGAGCTTGATGAGTGTCTACGAAAATGGAAGGAAAAGAAACTTGATGTCAAAGGATCGGTTTGTGACGTTTCTTCTTGGGAGCAAAGAGAGAAGCTAATGGGACACGTGGCAGCTTCTTTCAATGGAAAACTTGATATCCTGGTACCTCACATAAATAATACATAAGTGCAGGGGCGGATCTAGTATAGAAGCAGGGTAGTCAATTGACTACCCTGCTTCCTGGTATGTATATATATATATATATATATAATATATATCTAACATCTAGTATAAAGTGTTCCCTCTCTTGCTGCTCGGTGAATTTGTCGCAGCGGTAAAGTTGGTTTATAGGGAAGCGCAGGTGATGGGTTTTCGAACCCCAATGCCACTTTTTATTGTTTGTTTTAGCGGAATTTGCAAATCAGTCCATATGTATTTAAATTTTGCAAATCAATCCTACGTTTTACCACCTCAAAATAATTATTTAAAAATTTTATTTAGAAAAAATTTTAATATAAAAATTATCTATAAATACTTATATATTGATAAAAATAGATACGGTATAAATACTAAGATAAAATTTTTTTCAAGCTCAAACAGTAATTAAAGAACAATATATGGACTGATTTTACAAGTATTGAGAATCTAGGGATTAATATGTAGTTATTCTATTTTTCTTGTAGACGCCAGCGTAAATTTATGGTTGCTTTAATGTATACTATTTTGACTACCCTGTCGTAAATTTCTGGATCCGCCACTGCAAAGTGGCCTACTTTAATATTAGCGCTATTTTTCGTGATTTTCTTGTTGACTCTAAAAATGTGTGTTGAGTGAGATTATCCAGTACAATCAATGACTAGCTTTGCATCAGATGAAAGGGCCAAAATTTAGTAAATGTCCCTCTACTATATATCTTTAGGCACTCATACCCCTATACTTATTTTCGTGACTTTCATACCCCTTTACTATTAGTTTGGAAACGCGATACCCCTGAAGAGAATTTAGGTGTTAATTACGCTGATGTGGCACCAATTAAGTATTATTTAATTATTTTTTAAATATAAACATGGGTATTTTTTAATGTCCAACTAATATTAAAAAATAATTAAAAATATTAATTAGTGCCACGTCAGCAAAATTAGTGACGTGTCCATCTAATTAATCGAATAAGGATATCGCGTTCCTAAATTTGAAGTAGAAGGGTAGGAAAGGTCCCAAAATAAGTTGAAGGGTATGAGCGCCCAAAAGTTTATAGTAAAGGGGCATTTACTAAATTTTGGCCTAAAAAAAATAATGAAAGTATCTTTGGGAGATCCCTTTGTTAGATGCCCAAATTCTAAAAATAATTTTTTAGTTAATTATTGTCTATTAGTGACGATATGATGATAATTTTGGATCCTCTAGTATTTTTTATTCCAAATTTAGATCTAACGCAAATAACAATCAAAACTACTCCAACCCATGATTCTATGATATTTCCAGAATAAAAATACATCTGAAGCCCTTTATTTTTATTCTTTATTTTATATTTTATATTTTATTTTTTGTAGATCAACAATGCAGGAAGAGTTCTGTTCAGATCAGTTGAAGAAAGTAGTCATGAACATTATTCGATGATCATGAGCACAAACTTCGAGTCAGCATACCATCTTAGCCAGCTCGCTTACCCTCTTTTCAAAGCATCAGGATCCGGGAGCATCGTCTTCATCTCCTCCATAGCCGGGCTTGTATCTTTCAACGATCTCTCTGTTTACAGTGCAACTAAAGGTAAGGGCTGCATACTAATCGTGCAGGCTCGCTACTCAGTTTAAGTTCGATTCTAATTTGGATAACATACTAGCTTACCACAAAAAAATAAAATTAAAAAAAAAAAACAATGCTAGATATCTAAAATCTTTGACCCAAAAGAAACACACCCTAATTCCTAAGCTAGTGTAGTTTTATTTAAGCATCCCAAAACATATTTTCGGGATATTTTGGTAATGGTTATTGGTTTCTTTTTGTCTTCATTAACATAACAAACGGACTCTATAACAGCAGGAGCTGACAATGGAGTCCGGATATGCAAAAGTCAGAAAAGTACATCTATTTGATACATAGTATAGTCCATATATACAAATATAAATCGTCAAACAAGGTTCAACTCATACAAAATAAGGTGATAATAGCAGAAACGACTTCAATATCAAGTAATTGACTTTATCTCAAGCTTATTTGATCAAGTCAAGCTTAAGCATGGGCATATCCGGCATGAGCTCGAGCTCGAGTAGTCGACTCCTCCAATTAAAGGAACATTATATACACTAACAGAAAATGTTAAAAAAAAAAAGAAGAAATGATATGCTTTATTTGGTCAATTTCACAACAAATTTCATGAATAAGTATTTGGTCTTTGCTGCATAGGAGCCATGAATCAACTGACTAGAAGTTTGGCAACGGAGTGGGCCAAGGACAATATACGATCCAACTGCATCGCTCCAGGTCCTATTAAAACTCAAATTAGTAGAGACCATGTATTTACCGAGGAGATGTCGAAGGCGATCAACACAGAAAGTGTTCGAATCCCGCTCGGCCGCATCGGTGAGCCAGAGGAAGTTGCATCTTTGGCAGCATACCTTTGTCTTCCAGCCGCATCATTTATCACCGGTCAAGTGATCGTTGTTGACGGTGGCCGGACAATCAATGCTTCCTGATGCATGGTATTCGAACTCCGCCTGCCTGACGTATATGTGGCTTGTATTCCAACCATAAGATCCGCGGAGTTTACACCTGCTGCATGAATCTTTATCTAGCATCTCTTTATATTGTTTCTGAAATTATGTTATGGATTGGGCAGTGCTTCTTAATCAAAATTATTTGAGCTAAAAAGGAAAAAGAAATGTTTCTTTGTCTCTCCAATTAGATGTGAGCGTAAGGTAGTTAAATAATTCTCCAATAGTTTTTAGTTCTTTTACTTCGATACCAATCGAGCAATGAACCCGATCCCTATTCAATCAACTGAAAAATGAGAAGTCTATATTTTGTCCAATATTTTTTTTATAGCATCATTTTTTAAACTCAATAATAGAACAATAATATCTTGGAATTATTTAGCCTGTTTCTAGCTGCATACTATATTAACAATAATATCTTGGAATTAAAAATAATTATATTACTTATATTTTAAAAAATAAAATAAAACTAATTTTAAAATTTTATTATCTTACCTCTCACCGCTCTCTTCTTTTTCACGATACTTATCATGTTCCGTCAGTGTTATTAATTCGTAATACCTTGAGGACATAGCCATTGTCGTTACTACAGCCTTTCCAACCATTGCCATCATCATTTCAACGCCATTATCATCACACATCGTTTTGGTAATAATATAAGGTGACGTCTAAAATATATGAAAGTAGAGACAATTGCACATTCTATAGTTTAGGGCTATATGGCGGCGGTGGGGATGGCAAGAATGGTATGCTTGAAAAAAAATATATATAAAGTTATATCATTCAATTAATAAAGTAGAAAAATAAGTAATTTTAAAGTAGTGGATTATTTTTTCGAATGAAAATTTAAGGGCTAAAATTTAGTATTAAATATTTAAGGGGTTAATCATACTTTTCTTTTCCTTCAATCAAACCAGCATTGCCCACTTACTCTATGTCTTACTTAATATGGGCCACATATAAGTATATGACCAACCTCCTTCTAGAACAGCATAAAAAAAATACGGAATTATCCTTGACAGTAGCTTTTGTGTGCGTGTATAATATATATATATATATATATATATATAATATATATATTAATTCTCAGAATTTTACGTACTGAACTAGTTAGTGGCGGATCCACAAATTGAAACCAGGAAAGTCAGATTACATTGAGAGAACAAACTCTAAAAATACAAGTGTTTGATACTAGATCAGCAGCGGCAGCGCTGGCGAGACGCTGAACAGCAGCGGCGGCGCGGACGAGAACAGCAGCGGCGGCGCCATGGGCCACACTGGCGAGACACCGAGATCAGAAGCGGCGGGCCGACGGCGCGGGCGAGACACAGGAGAGCTCGGCGGTGCGGACGAGAAGTCAAAACAGCAGCGACGCTGCGGCGGCGCGGCCCCAGCATGAGAGACACCGAGATCGGAGATCATAAGCGGCGGAGCGGACGAGACACCGTCACACCTAGATCAGCACGGCGGTGCGCAGCGAGATCAACAGCAACGGAGTGGAGTGGCGCGATCAGATCGAGCGGAGCGGCGGCGGAGCGACTCGCAACAGATTAGGGATTTGGGGGGACACGGCACGGGAGGGGCGGCGGGGGGTGGGGTAAGACTATATTTAAAAAAAAAAAAAAGAAAAAGAAAACCAAAAAGAGGGGGCGGCGAGGAGTCGAACTTGCGACCGAGCCAGCGCGAGCGCCGCGTCGCTGCGACAAATTCGCCAAATGATATCAGTTCGCATTTATATATATATATATAAGAGAGAGAGAGAGAGAGAGAGAGAGAGAGAGAGAGAGAGTTCACAGGCGGCGATTTGAGAGAGAGACGAAGCTGAAGGCACGTCTGAGCTCCGTTCTAATGCCTGCAAATCGCATGCTTTTTGCCAGCACAGTTTCGTGAATTAATCAAGAAGTGATCCACTGTTTTTCACCTTCATATCGCTTCAGGTATACGTCGCTCACAGATCTCCCATATCTCGCAGGTAACCTCGCTCTCGCCCAACTCTAATCCAATTTTACCACGTACGCCATCCGCTCGCGACATTCTAACAAACAAACAGCACTTATATTTTTATTTCTTCGCTGATCATTTATATAAATGAAATTAGTACTAAATTTGTACCTTCAGTGGTGGAAGGATAAAAAGGCAAGAGAAGCAGAGTAGATATTTGTAGAAACAATGGAGTATGTCGCCATGGAAGAGAAGATGGACGACGGCGCTAGACGGAGGAGATGGACACTACGTGGTGCGACTGCATTGGTCACCGGGGGCTCCAAAGGAATTGGGTACACTATACCTCCTTCCTTCTTCAAAATGGCCTGTTTAAGACTATGAAAAGAATAATTCTTGATGATCTAACTAGGGGTAAAAACAGCCAACTCTTGCCAAAAAAGCTGCTTACTCGTGCCAAGTAGTGATCCCAAGGGACAATTTGTATGGTATTATTATGCAAATGATCCCTTACACACTTAAAAGGAGTCATTTTTTGAATCTAAATTTAACATAAATTTACAAATTTTATTTTCAAATAATTTTTAAAAATATTTCTAAATAGATATTTTGAAACTCTAAAATTTAACGGGTTCATAAATAATTAGTTTTAAAACTCTTTTCAAACGCGTTAAGTTAGGAACCCCAAAACATCTATTTGGAATTCTTTTTTGGAGAAAATTTCGAATATGAAATTGTAAATCTTATTAAAATCTATAACTTTCACGTTAAAATTTTTTTTCAAAAAATGACTCTTTTTACGTATATGAGGGATCGTTTGCATGGTATACCATGCAAATGACTCCATTGGATCAAAATTCACTCTTGCCAACCTCAACCCAAGTTCGAGTACAAATTAAGACTCGATTAACTAACAAACCTAAACGTCGTATGACTCGATTCGTTAGACTCACGAGTCTAAATAAACTTTTTTGTTTGACTCAAATATCTTTTACTATGTGATTATTTCAATGAGTTTCAGCTCAAATTCAATCCTACCGAATCTAATAATACAATGGAGCGCAGCTCGAGTCGACTTAAAAAGAAGTTTTTTTGAATGGAGCCCTAGTCAAGCTCGACTTTAAACTAACGCAATCAATCTGATCTTACTAAGTGGTACTCAGGCTTGAATTTGGTTCCTTTCACCCCTATGATCAATCATGTTAACATTTAATAATGGGAATGGCTATTATATTTGCATACCCTTTCAATTTCATTTTTGGGAAAACAAAATAGCTGCCCCAATCAAATACCCATCACAATGGTTTTGATATAGATTGTAAATTTTGATTCTGACTTGATTCTTCAGGCATGCTATAGTAGAGGAGTTAGCTGAGTTCGGAGCATCCGTATACACATGTTCGCGAAACGAACAAGAGCTTGATGAGTGTCTACGAAAATGGAAGGAAAAGAAATGGGATGTCATGGGATCAGTTTGTGATATTTCCTCTTGGGAGCAAAGATAAAAGCTAATGGAAAATGTGACATCCTCTTTCAATGGAAAACTTGATATCCTTGTGAGTATGATGGCATGATATGAACAATAGAAGTGCTCTACTTTAAGAGTTTGCTGTGATTTTGATGGCATAATTTTCTTTGTAACTCTAATATTATGTTGGCAATTTGGTGTAGATATAGAAATTAATATATGTTTGGTGTAGAAGTACATCTAAAGCCCCTTTATTTGGTTTTTGTAGATCAATGATGCAGGAAGAGCTCTTGTCAGATCAGTCAAAGAAAGTAATCGTGAAGATTATTCGATGATCATGAGTACAAACTTCGAGTCAGCATACCATCTTAGCCAGCTCGCTTACCCTCTTCTCAGAGCATCAGGATCAGCGAGCATCGTCTTCATCTCCTCCATAGCCGGGCTTGTATCTTTCAACAATCTCTCTATTTATAGTGCAACTAAAGGTAGGGTTGTATAGGACTCCGGAACACAAGCTCGCCACTTCTTTAAGCTTGATTCTAGCTCGGGTAACAGACATACCAACTTAAAAAAAAAAAGAAGAAAAAAATTCCAAGATATCCAAAATCTAATTCAGAACATATGTAGTTGTGATTTTTCGTTCAATCCAAGACAGATGTTTTGAGATGATTTGGTAAAAAATTTTGGTTGTTTAATGTATCTAATTCAAAATACATATAGTTGTGATTTTCATTCATTCCAAGACAAATGTTTTTGGATACTTTGGTAAAAGTTTTTTGTAGTTTATTATAACAGACATGCCAATTTTAGAAAAAAACACCAAGATACTCCAACATTTATTCAGAACATATATTGTTGTGATTTTTTATTTATTCCAAAACAGATGTTTTTGAATGCTTTAGTAAAAATTTTGTAGTTGTTTGTTGTAATAGACATACCAACTTTAGAAAAAAATAAGAAGCTATTCCAAAATCTAATTCAGAATACATGTAATTATGATTTTTCATTCAGTCCAAGACAGATGCTTTGGGATGTTGTGGTAAAAGTTTTGGTATTTAATGTATTAGATATACAAACTTTAAAAAAAAAACCAATATATTTTAAAACTAATTCAAAACACACGTAGTTGTGAGTTTTTATTCATTCCAATACAGACATTTTGGGATGCTCTGATAAAAGTTTTGGGTAGTTTAATTTAACAGACAAAACAACTTTAAAAAAACACCAAGTATTCTAAAATCTAATTCAAAACACATTTAGTTGTGATTTTTAATTTATTCCGAAACGGATGTTTTAGGATGTTTTGGTAAAAGTTTTTTTTTTTTTTTTTTTTGGGTACTTTAATGTAACATACATATCAACTTCAAAAAATATACCAAGATATTTCAAACCCTAATGCAAAACATTTGTAGTTGTGATTTTTTATTCATTCCAAGACAGATGTTTTGGAATGCTTAGATAAAAGTTCTTAATAGCTTAATTTATCAGAAATACCAACTTTAAAAACACCAAGATATTCCAAAATCTAATTCAAAACAGTGTAGTTGTGATTTTTCATTCATAGAGTGCTTTCGTAAACGTTTTTTAGTAGTTTAATATAACAAACATAGCAACTTTAAAAAAAAAACATCAAGATATTCCTAAATCAAATTAAAAACACATATAGTTGTGATTTTTCATTCATTCTAAGACATATGTTTAAGTAAAAGTTTTTGGGTAGTTTAATATAACAGACATACCAGCTTTAGAAAAAAAAAAAAACACCAAGATTATATTCTTAAATCTAATTCAAAACATATATAGTTGTGATTTTTTATACATTCCAAAACATATATTTTGGATTGCTTTGGTAAATTTTTTTTGAAGTTGAAATGTATTAGATGTACCAACTTTGTTTTAAAAAAAAACACCAATGTATTCCAAAATCTAATTCAAAATACATATAGTTGTGAATTTTTCATTCATTCGAAAACGGATGTTTTGAGATGTTTTGATAAAAGTTTTTTGGTAGTTTAATGTAACATACATACCAACATTAAACAAATATACCAAGTAATAGACAACAAACATTTAAAAAAAAAAAAAAAACAACAATATATTTCAAAATCTAATTCAAAACACATGTAATTGTGATTGTTTATTCATTCAAACACATGTTTTGGAATGCTTTGGTAAACGTTTTCTGGTTGTTTAATATAACAGACATATAAACTTTAAGAATAAAACACCACGATATTTCAAAATCTAATTCAAAATGCATATAGTTGTGATTTTTCATTCATTTCAAGACATGTTTTTGGGATGTTTTGGTAAAAGTTTTTTGGTAGTTTAATTTAACAAAGATGCCAACTTAAGAAAAAACACCAAGATATTCCAAAATCTAATTCCAAAACACATATAGTTGTAATTTTATATTCATTCCAAGACATGTTTGGGATCAATTGGTAAAAGTTTTTTTATTTTAATGTATCAGACATACCAACTTTCAAAAAAAAAAAAAAAAAATACGAAGATATTCAAAATCTAATTCAAAACATATAGAGTTGCGACTTTTCATTCATTCAAGACAGATATTTTTGGATGTATTAGTAAAAAGTATTGGTAGTTTAATATGTCTGAAATATAATTCAAGTCACTTCGTCACAAGTATAGACACAAGTAGTTGAGGCTATCTCAGACTTATTAATCAAATCGAGCTTTACATAGGGATACACCACTCTGGCTCAAGCAGGCTCAACTCTTATAATTAAAGCAACATTATAATATTCTATTACGGAAAAATGTAAAATTATTGAAGCATATGTTTTTTCCATTGATCAATTTCAGTATAGACTTACATGAATAAGTTATTGATCTCTGTTTCATAGGAGCCATTAATCAGCTGACAGAAAAATTTGGCGAACGGAAGTGGGCAAGGGACAATATACGCTCCAATTGCATCGCTCCAAGGTTCCTATTAAATCTCAAATTAATCCAAGATAAGGTACTGCTCCGAGGAAAAAAAGACGGATTGACCAAAGAAACTATGCAAATCCCGCTTGGCCGCATTGGTGAACCGGAGGAAGTGGCATCTTTAGCAGCATTTCTATTGTCTTCCAGCCGCATCATTCATAAACCGGTCAAGTGAATTGTTGTCGACGGTGGTATGACAATTAATACTTCCTAATGCAATTAAGCAACGGGTATGGTATTCGAACCTCTACCTTCCTGACTATAAATGTCTAGTAGTATAGACACAACACTGGTGTACTCCACGAATCTTTATCTAGTGTCTATGTAAGTTATTTTTGAAATAATGTTGTGTATCCGGATTTACTTATTATCAAATCTTTTGAGACAAAAAGAAAAAAGTTTATATATCATCCCTGTCCAGCTTTAGCCTTTGGCCATTATAGGAATGGCAAGTGACCACGGGCATGGACGTGGAAGGGGAGGCATCTGCATTGGAAAAGCGAAGGGATCTCGTTCCGTTATGCTTCCTAGAAGATATTCCCATCGCCGGACCGATTCTAGGACGGGAGACAAAATCATCCTATTTTACAATGATTCTAGTAAATTTTCATGTATTTAACTTAATTACAAAAAATATTTTAAAGAATATTAACATAATTATGTCGAATAAAACCTATTCGTATAGGCAAAGAAAAATTCGTTAACCAAAATACAAAAATAAAGATATACAAACTGATGGTCCCTTTTTTTATTCTCAAAAAAATAAAAAATAAAAAATAAAAAATCCTACACATGCCATATATTTTTCAAAGAAAAAAAAATCGAAACTAAAGCCAATTGAAGCAGGACACAGAACCACACCATCAAAATGACCCCATGTCCTTCCCGACGGCCATCAACGGAACCTGTATTAACCATTAAAAATAACTAAATTAAACCATCACTTCTTGAAAATTGGGAAACTTCTCCGACAACCCCTACAATAGAAATCTATCTCCCATTCAGCCTCTATGGTTTACTTATTTTCTTTTAGCCCCTCCTAAAAAATCGTGTCATTTTATTTTGATCATTATATCAGTATTTAAAAAAAAAATTAACATATAAATTATAAATTTTGATAAAATAAATAATTTTTTTATTCAACCTTTAAAAAAAAACTTCTAAATATGTGTCTTCAGACTTTGAAATTTTAACGAGTTAATAGATCGGATCCAAAAAAATATTTCTAGTTAGAAATATTTTTTGAAAAAATATTAAATATGAAAGTTGTAATTCTCATCAAAATTTATAATTTTAATATTAAAAAAAAATTCGAAAAAAGACTAATACAACAACCGAAAGTGACGTACACAGAGATCGAGACAGAGGCTAAAAATAAAGACATCAAAGTGCGGGGATTGAATAAGGAGAAATTTGAAAAATAGAGACCGAAAACGAATTAACCCTTAAAAATTCCTAGCATGTACTTTATATTTTTAGTATTACGAAGAAAGTCACAATTCTATGGACGCAGATCCTCTGCCTCCTCTTCCAGCGCCCGCTTCCTGCTCCCTCGATCGCCGCCGTTCATCAAAGCCCAACACGCATATTGACATAAGTTATAATTTTTTCGGCGGCTCATTTGATTTATTTTCAAGTATTTTTACGACAAATTTTTAACTAAAAAATTATAGATTTTGATATGACCTACAACTTTATAGTTGAATATTTTTCGAAAAAAATGTTAAACCATATACTGAAATGATAATCAAAGTTGTTACCAACATTTCGGCACACAGTTTGACATTTTTTCAAAATATATTCAACTATAAAGTTGTAAATTATATCAAAATACATAACTTTTTAGATCAAAGTTTCTCGTAAAAATACTTGAAAATAGATCAAATATATTATCGTAAGTTTGTATAATGTTCTATACTTTATAAAATTTTCAGCGGATTATTTGACCTATTTTTAAATATTTTTATGGCAATTTTGAATAGAAAGTTATAGATTTTGATGTGATTTATAACTTTATAGTTGTACATTTTTCGAAAAAATGCCAAACCATATGCATAAACAATAATTAGATCTTTGATCATTATTTTAGTATACTATTTGATTTTTTTTTTTTTAAAATTCAACTACAAAGTTGTAGATCACATCAAAATCTATAATTTTGTATTTTAAAATTTTTCTTAAAAATATTTAAAAATAGATCGAATTAATTTCCGAAAATTTTATACTGTGTCTCGAATTTGGTGCTAGGCTTGATGGACGGTTGGAATGCGGCAGCAATAAACGGCCGCAGGGAAGCGGGCGCAATGGATCCGCGTCACAATTCTATCACGAATTTTTTTCTAAAATAGAATAAATTTGACGTCATAATTTCAAGTTATATATATATATATATATATATATATATATATATATATATATATCTGTCTACCTGCATATGACTGTGCTATCTAGTAAATGCTATATGAATATCCAATTGATATGATTTTTTTAGTCTTTCTTCAGTTTATATTAGAATATAATTTGTTGACCCTAGTGTGATTTTGATGATAACAAAATAATAGCAAAAATATTAGCAAGTTTGTTTAAGTAAAAAAAGTGTAGGTGTTCAATGGAGTTAATGCTAATTATAGTCAAGCTTGATTAAAGCATTACACCCGACATTTACTTAGTAAATAAGGAATTTCTCTTTTATATGATATCCACATAAAGCAAAATTTGTGGTATATGAAAGAACACTCAAATCCTTTCCAACAACATATAATTTATGTGATTTGAATAATGGTACTAATACAGATTAATTTTTGAAGTTGATAGATGTAAAATAGTATGACATCTTGACAGTATTTTGCTATTTGTACTATAAAATTCTGTAGGAAGCTCCAATTGCAATGAAACTAATTTCATATGAAAGTAGACTCGAATACCTTTCCAACCATATATTATTTGGCCAAAACGGAGAAGAAATTAGAGAGAACGAGCCAAATGAATTCGACTGAAGTGAAGCAGAAATGTCAGTACAGAGCACATTTCGGTCGACCGATAATTGTAACGATCGCCGATATTCAAACAGAAACTAGCCGTTAAATTAGCCGTTGGAAGTGGTTTTTATAGTGCCTACATATACCCATGGCTTCAAACGGTCACAAGAACTATCATTACTAATTGGAAACCATTTCTAGAGTTCAAGAGCTCTTCTAACTCCACGATCAACGTATCGAATCAAATTAGACAAAGTATGCCCTTGATCTCTTACATCTAAAGTGAGATTATATTGAGAGATTGTATTTGGAATTTTTTAGTTTGTTTGAGAGATTGTAACGGCGGTTCTACTTGCCCGGAAAAGTAGAGAGACGGTTGTTTGGTGAGCCGCTAAAACCAAGGTGTAACGGTTTATAGAGCACTCCATATACATCGCTCTAGGGAGCCACCTCAAGTGAGAAGATGATGGAAAACTTGGTTATAGTTGCAAAAAGCCCGGACACATTCAACCGAATTGTCCACTATACAAAGGAAAACATAAGAAGAAGAAGGCAATGACGACTTAGAGTGATGAAGATGCATCATCAAGTTCTTCAAGTGATAATAACAAAAGTGATGCACATTTTGCCTTCATGGCTCATGTGAGGTAGTGATATGAGGTATTCTCTTCCTCTCTAGTTCTTCTAATAGTTTCAAGTTTGAAAAATGCTTTTGAAGAAGCTAGAGAGTTATAATAGTTTAAAAGCACTTCATAAGAAGAATAAGAAAAGTATGTCACAACTTTCCATTGAAAATGAGGAATTAAGTGTAAGTTGTAGGATACTTGCAGCAAAGGAGTGCTAACTTAAAGAAGTTGAGGACCTTAGTATCAAACTTGAGGATGCATGCAAATATGAAAGTGAATCTGCCACTTTGCAACTCAAGTGTGACCAAATGGCTAAGGCCAATGAGCTACTACAAAGTGAGTGCTTAGCTCTAAAAAATACAATATTGACTTAAACACCTCACTAGCTAAAGCTTCATTAGAAAAGTAACATGTTAAGACTATGCCTACACAACATAGAACCACTAAAAAGTATAGTTTTAAATATGTTCAAAAATCTTGTTTAGCTTATAGACCTAAGAATCTTCATATTATTTGTTTTTATTGTGAGGGATTAGGTCATATATTTCATTGATGCCCTTATAGGAAACAAAATGTCAAAACAACATGGGCACCAAAATGTGTGAGGGCTAACACCATTGGACCCAAGGCAACTTGGGTACCAAAAGCAAAGAATTGATTATTTTGATGTATGTGTCTTGGATTGATCGAAGCTCAACAGAAAAGGTAAAACAAAATTTTGGAAATTCGTTATGTAACCTCAAAGCGTGATGATTCCAGCAGCCGGGGATTGATCGAAGCTCAGTTGGAGTTGATGCTGTGTTGAGGCTGCGGCGGCTGCTGCGCTGAGGGTTGGAATTCTCATTCGGGGATCCGCTCCCCAAAGTGTTTAGGAAATGGTTCACGGTGCGTGTTGATCGTCGACGCTCGTGAGACAAACCCAACTCAGAGAACTATAAATTTACGCAGATAGATTTCAGTGCTGTTACCTTCAGTAAATGAATGCGATAAAAGCAACATCTTTTTTTAAAACAAATAAGTACAAACATGATAGAAAAATTATTACATCCGATCGACTGCACCGTAATACAATAAAAACAATATTTTTATTTAAAACAAATACATACAAATGTAATAAGAAAATTATTTCAAAACCGATTTCATGAGGTCGACTGCACCGTAATTGTATATATTTTTCGTAAAAATTTCTAATATGAAACTTATAGATCTTGATAAAATATAAAATTTAAATTTAAATTTTTTTTTTAAAAAAAATATTTTTAAATAGTTATTTTGGAGTTCCGAAACTTAACGTGTTCCGAAATGAACTTACAGAACCCATTAAACTTTCAAGCCCAAAATATTTATTTAAATGTATTTTTAAAAAAAAAAATTAACATAAAAATTATTTATTTCATACAAGATCTATAATTTTTATACTGAAATTTTTATAAAGAACACGTATTTTATGCATATATAGGATTAATTGCACCGGATCAGTACTCAAATTATTATACGGTGGCAATTGTGGGGAATCTATACGTGGTTTCATTTCAGTTGACCAAATTTCATTATTGGCGAAGCTTAAGTCGAAGAATTCCGAAACAAGTTTGATAACGAGCGAAGCTGGAATTTTTTTTTTAATTATTTATTTATTAAAATATATTTAATAAAAATTATTTGTTAAATTAAGGTCAGCGGCGCCACGTTATTACCACGTAGGAACAGCGTCTTTTGAAAAAACGCTTTTCCATACTAACTCACCAAGAGAAAGAGTATTTTTTCAAAACACGTATTTTCTCAGAAAAACGTTTTTTGAAAAAATACTTTTCCCTCACTTTAAAAAATTGTTATAAAAACTATACGGAAGTGCGTCAATTCTCTATCCACTTAAAAAAAAAAAAAAGTTTACGGTATTTATTTGACCTATTTTTAAATATTTTTAGAAAAAATTTTGAACTACAAACTTATAAATTTTGTTGTGATCTACAACTTTGTAGTTGAAATTTTTTCGAAAAAATGTCAAATAATATACCAAAAGAATAATTAAAATTTTGATAATCTTTTTAGCATAATATTTAACATTTTTAAAAAAATCTTTCAACTACAAAATTACAGCTCGCATCAAAATCTATAACTTTTTAGTTCAAAACTCTTTCTAAAAATGTTTAAATATGTCTATGAATTGCCGTTAAGTTTACAAAGTAAACAGACGTTATAAGAACTACGAAGCTCGTTTGATATGTTTTTAAGCGACTTTTACTAAAGAATTTTGGTGGTAAATTTATAAATATAACTTAAAGTTATTTATCCTTAATTAGTTCAAATTTTTTGTAAAAGTGCCTTAAAATATTCAACGAGCTGCCGCAAGTTCGTTATAACGTTTTGTAACTTTGTAAACTTACGGCAACCATTTGACATATTTTTTAAAGCAATTTAGAAAGGAGTTTTGAACTAAAGTTATTAAATTTTTGATGCGAGCTATAATTTTGTAGTTGAAAGATTTTTTTAAAAATATTAAATATTATGCTAAAAAGATTATCAAAACTTTAATTATTCTTTTGGTATATTATTTGACATTTTTTCGAAAAACTTTTAACTACAAAGTTTTAGATCACAACAAAATCTATAAGTTTGTAGTTCAAAATTTTTTCTAAAAATATTTAAAAATAGACCAAATAGATTAAATAAGTAGATATAAATTTATAAGAGTTCTCGATTAACGTACCGTAAACTGTTTTTTTTTTTAAGTGGATAGAGAAAGTGCGTCAATTGAAAAGACGCACTTCCTCCGTATAATTTTTATAACAGTTTTTTAAGTGAAAAAGAACGTTTTTTCGAAAAACGTTTTTTCGAGGAAATGCGTTTTTTAAAAAAACGCTCTTCCTCTTGGTGCAGCATGGAAGAGCGTTTATTCTAAAAACGCTGTTTCTACGTGGCAGTGATGTGACGCCGCTTGAAAAATAATTTTTTTTAACTATATTTTAATAAATAAATATTAAAATAATAATAATTTAAAAAAAAAAATTCGCGAAGCTGGGCATCGACCGCAACTGCAGCGCCCACAGATTTATCAATTTAGGTTCAGAAAGTTGAACGGTCAAATACCAATCAGTTCCTAAATTTTTTTTCTATACATCTAAATTAATTTGTAAATTTTTTAATTACTATCTAAATTTTAAACAAAAAAATTTATCTTTCGATATTCACGCTAAAACTATTTTAACTATTAAATAAATATTTTTTAAAAATATTTTTAATATAAATTATAAATTTTAATGAAATATACAAATTTTATGTTTAATATTTTTTTAGAAAATATTTCTAAATAGATATTTAAAAAATTTAAAATTAATCAGCTAAATTTTGACATATCAAAACACATATTTAAAAATATTATTTAAAAAAATTTTACTATTAAAGTTATAGATTTAATCAAAATCTATAATTTTATATTGACATTTTTTTAAATATTTTTAATAAATATTTAAAATATTAAAATTGACGAATAAAATTAAAAAAATTATTCATTAAATTTGAAAAAAAAAAAATATATATGATACAGAAGTCTTCCAAGTTGAACCCCCTTCCAACCAGTCTGTCTATCTCCTACAAGCAAACGCCTAGACGTGCACGCGATTCGTAAATCCAAAATTAATTAGGAAACGTCAAAAATGAGAAACGGGGGGCTGAAACGCAATTTTTCTAAATTAATTCCTTAATCGATCATCGGAATCGAGGAAAAAGGCAAGAAAGAGACAACTCCGAAGAAGATCTAGCGGAGATTTGAGAGAGGAAGCGAAAGGGACGTCTGAGCTACGTTCAAATGCCAGCGAATCACGTGCTTTTGCCAGCTGCGATTTTTGGTCATTAATCAAGAATTGCCCTACTGTTCTTCACCACCTACGTTTGATATCGCCCCAGGTCGGTCTCAAAGACGTGACTCACAGATCTCCCATATCTCGCAGGTTACCTCGCCGTCTCCTAATATGCAATCGAATCCGTCCACGTACACCCTAAGCTAGTGAGAATTAAAATTAAAGAAAAATTATAATCAGCCCTCTATTTTAAAAATTAATTTATAAAATATTTAAAAATAAAAATTGATATATAATTTTTTTCTAAAAATAGTTATTTGTACTAACTACCTTAATAAATTTTTCAAAAAATTATTCAAATAGATATCACAAAATATTTACATAGTTTATTTAATATTTAATATAATATAAATAAATAATAATGTAAAAGATTTTATATTAGTAAATAAATTTTTTATATTGGTGAAATTCTTTATATTTAGTATTGTTTATTTGTTTCAAAAAATTACCAAAACATTTACCGATAATTTGTTGTAACAAAAATACTACTATTTGGAAAATCATCTTCATAGTATATCCATATAATTTTTAGATACTTTTTTTATATGTGGGTAAAAAATTTCAAAATAAGTGAAAGTTGTATCTTCTGTTTAAGCAGTCTATTTGCATAGGAAATGTGCTGTAGTTTTTTTTCTTCAGTTTGATAGACCAAAAAAGATCGAATTAGACCATCAAATTTATAATAACTTTGTGAATAATAACATTGTGGCTTGTGTCATTTATATACACGGAGATAAATTACTAGCTATTGCAAAAATAGAAAAATATTGTAGTTAAGGATTTGTCTGTTGCATTTTGACACTATTTAATTATTTACATATTTTTCTTTATAATATGGTGTTATTGGACTTGTTTAGCATGGCGTTTTTTGGCACAACTTGTAAACGAACATGGAATACAATGTGATGTACATAGAAAAGCATTGGTATGTAACAACAATCATTGCTTTACATAATGACTATAATTACGTGTAAAACATTTAAAAACTTCTCGAAATTCAAGAAAAAATAACAAACAAAAATAAGGCCACTTCTCTAATTAAAACAGCTATTTATTTGTTAAAATTCAATTTTCCCATAATTTCCAAAATCACAGCGACAATCGTCGAAAGGATGGGGAAATTACCTCTCTTGGCTTGGTCTGCTACTAATCAATGAGTGTTTCTTTCTTATTAGACTAATAACAAGCATTTATTTTACCGCGCGTTGCCACGGCATGTTCCCTCGTACAGTCGCGGCTAAATATAAATCATTATCTATTTTGTTATCCATATTTAATGCATTGAAATTTTTTGTATTCATTCGGTATGCATAAATATATCATACATATATCTAATTAAAAAAAATTGACATAAAAATTATAAATTTTGATGATTTATAATTTTTATGTTAAAAATTTTCTAAAAAAGCGCTATTAAATAAAATTTCTATCACTTTACATTGTTAAAATATTAAAAAAAATCATATTATTCCATTATGCCACAAACGTATGAAAAATATATATTTAGATATAATTTTTGGAAAAAAATTTACAACATAAAGATTCTGATAAAGTCTATAACTTTCGTATCGAAAACTTTTTGAAAAAAAGATATTTAAATGAGTATTTTTGTTGATCCGAAATTTTAACGGGTTAGAATAAAAATAAAATCTTAACGGATTTTAAAAAAAATATATTCGGTATTCAACAAACGTATTGAAATGTATATGTTCTATAAATAATTTTTTTAAAAAACTTTCAAAATAAAAATCGTAGACTTCTGATAAAATTTACAACTTTTTATGTTGAAAAATATATTTGAACAAAAACTTTTTAAATGAGTGTTTATGGTGTTTCTGGATTACCTAACGGATTTAACCAAAATAAAATTATTCAGGCTTTCGGTAATGTATGCGACCAGCGCCAATTTTAATTTGCACCGAGGATATATAGTTAGAAATAATTTTTTAAGGGAAAAATTCTTTAACATAAAAAGTTTTGTGGTTAAAAATGGCTTCTGATGAGATTTCCGACAACTTTAATTTGAAATTTGTTTTCAAACTATATTTTTAAGGGTACATATTAATCTATTTGGTACCTCCGGCACCTTGTATCGGATATTAACTTTTTCATTACCCCATTTTGTTAAACGCACGCTCAGCGCATAGCCATGGGATCCAGCGAGATCCGCATGTATGCCGGCCCCGTGGTAGCAGAATAGTGCGCGCCGTTGACGTGGAAAAACGGTTTTTTTATCCGTTAACAGTGGCTTAGGCCCCAAAAGTGGCGACGAAGCATTTCACGAAGCATATTTAGGAGAAACGGTGAACATAAAAGTATTGGTGACGACTTCGATGAGATCGTTAGCAGGAACCTTTTCTGTTTCACAAAGTATATTTTCAATTAAATGCTTCGACCAGATGTGTGGTCATATTTGTAGCGGGCACTACCTATTTTATTCAAGGCCGCATTTGTGGCCTCAACTTGGACTCGACGCTATTGCTACACCCGGGTACACTTGAAGACTCAGAACTATAACCTATTGTGCCAACACAATTGTACTGAAAACACCTCTTGGCTCTAAACATAAATCTTACGAGTTGTAGATGCTTATCACACTCTACCCCCCCCCCAATTTTTAATATTTTAAATTTTTTCAAAAAAGTATTATTTCAAGGGAGGTGTTATGGAGGCGCCAAATTTTATCGAGGTTAAATGTTTTACTTATTACTTCCATACCCCAAAACACCTAATTAGAAATAATTTTTTGGAGAAATTTTGAATATAAACATTATATATTTTGATAAGATCTACAACTTTTATGTTTTAAAGTTTTTTCCATAAAATACTTGGAACATAGGTGTTTTGAGTCTTCAAAGTGTACCGGTTAATAAGTCGGTTTTAAAATTCGTTAATATTTTGGAGTCTCAAAACACATATTTCGAAATATTTTTTGAAAACACTTTAAATATAAAAGTTGTAGATCTCATCAAAGTCTACAACTTTTATGTTCAACGTTTTTCCTAAATATGCTTCTAAATTGGTACTTTTGGGCCTAAATGTTAACGGGTAAAAAACCTGTTTTGCCACGTCATCCATATTAACGGCGCCGTCACGGATTCTCGCTGGAGGTATGCGCTGAGGGTGCGTTTACAAAAATAGGTATCAAAAGTTAGAGGCTAGGTATCCACTATGGCGTACAACGAGTCGGGGTACCAAATAGGTAATTTACCCTATTTTTAAATGAGTATTTTGGTCCAAAATATTAATGAATTCAAAAATATTAAAAATAAAAAAAGAAAAACGAACGCACAGTGTGCGGTCAAAAGTTGCTTTTTGCATTTTAATTCTCAAACTTTGGAAATTGTATTTTAACCCTTCAAATTTCAGATCCACAAAACACCTACTTAGAGCTATTTTTTTCGAAAAATTTCAACACAAAAGTTATAGCTCTCATCAAAATCTATAATTTTTATGTTAAAATTTTTCGATAAAATCATTATAAATGGATATTTTAGCGGGCGAAAAATCGAAATTTTAAAAAAATTGGAGTGTTTGTTTTGCAAAATGTATGAAACTGTGGTCAAAAGTTACTTTTTGCATTTTAAGCCTCAACATTTTGAAAATTGTATTTTAACCTTTCAAAATACGGATCAACAAAACACCTATTTAAAGGCATTTTCTTGAAAAATGTTCAACACAAAAGTTGTAGCTCTCCTTAATATCTATATTTTTTATATTGAAAGTTTTTCGATAAGATACTTGTAAATAGATATTTTATCGGGCAAATAATTGAAATTTTAAAAATTCGGAATATGTTTTTTGCAAATTGTCTGACAATAGTGGATTTGTCGCTGCGTTTTTACGTTTAAACCCCGGAACAGTTGTTTTCACTCTTAATACAGTTGCCTAACTTTAACCCGTTAAAATTCGGACCGTGCCGTTAACGGACCACATTTCTATTTAAGAGGCATTTTGTTACTCTGGAAAAACTTAAAACAGTCAAAATACGGGGCGTTTATAGCCCTCACTGAGATCTACGATTTTCATGTTAAAAGTTTTTCAAGAAGACGCTTACAAATAGGTGTTTAGGCCGGTGCAAAATCAAATTTCTAAAAAAATTGGATGCTTTTGCAAATTTACGGGTCACTGTTCATTGAACAGTGGAAAAACCTCCTCTCTCTTAGTATATAGTATATAATAGTTTAGAACCTTTTTTGGGCGGCCGGATTCCTTGCGGACTCGAGGCCACGCCAGCATCAGCCACGCGTCTGGAAACGTTTGAACCGGCGCCTGAGATTTTTGCACGTCTCTCCAAGTGTAGGTGACCGGCACGTTCGCGCAGCAAACACCTGCGAGAAAGCACATAACAGCCGTTGGATTAGAATGCCTGATCCTGATCGATGCTGCAAAAAAATCTAGCGGGAGATGAACTTCCGTGCCGGCAGGTGGCGACATGCGTGTCGGAAACGTAAGGCCTTCAAGCTACCGAAGACGGTGTTCCTAGCTCAACACGTGTCCTCGTACCAACACGTGTATGACCATTTTCGTATTAAAGTGCAATGGACGGCGGTGATCAACCTGAGCTGGCGTGATCGCTCGACATCACAACCACTCTTTTATCTTCGCATTCCCCTATTCGTTCGGCTGCAAATTGGAGTTAACAATTGTCGAAGAAGAACAGAGGGAAATCAACTTGGGGAACTCAAGTGGTTTGCAGTTGAGGATTTGTTGATTGTTGATTGATGGCTGATATTTGCTGCAATGTGGTGAGCCCTAGAGAGGCCTCAGTGGAAGTATCGGA
This sequence comes from Xerophyta viscosa, assembly GCA_002076135.1. Classification (NCBI taxonomy): domain Eukaryota; kingdom Viridiplantae; phylum Streptophyta; class Magnoliopsida; order Pandanales; family Velloziaceae; genus Xerophyta; species Xerophyta viscosa. The sequence continues at coordinate 175,266 of MJHO01000157.1, forward strand.
GCGGAGCCCGCGAACAGCTCGCCGGAGGCGGATGGAGATCCGACGGTTCCGATTTGTCGGAGGAGCCGAGGCGATGGCATCCACGGCGCCTGCGGGGCCTACAAGTAAGAGGCAAAAACTGGAGTCGCCACCGCCGCCGCCAACGCCTCCTCAATCGTGCGTAGCGACAGGTCTGGAACCGGAGCCCGAGACCGGCATCTCCGATGGGTGGCCTAAGTACGGTATGAGCTCTATCTGCGGCCGGAGGAGAGAGATGGAAGACGCCGTCTCCGTTCGTCTCGACTTTTTCCGGCGAGAGAATAACTACCACTTCTTCGGCGTGTACGACGGCCATGGCTGCTCTCATATTGCAGCGTCGTGTAAAGATAAGATGCACGAAATGGTGGCTGAAGAGCTAGCAAATGGGGACGCCACCCAACTCCGGTGGCGAGAGATCTTGGAGAAGGGGTTCTCTCGCATGGATGCAGAAGTCGCCAACGATAATTACAACAGTAGTAGCAGCTGCAAGTGCGACGCTCAGACGCAGAACAGCGACAACGTGGGCTCCACCGCCGTGGTCGCTGTAGTGGGCCCCGAGAAGATCGTCGTCGCAAACTGCGGCGACTCTCGCGCGGTGCTCTGCCGCCGCGGCGTTGCGATCCCGCTGTCCGACGATCACAAGCCCGATCGCCCCGACGAGCTCAATAGAATCGAGGCAGCTGGCGGCCGCGTGATCTACTGGAACGGCGCGCGCGTGCTCGGCGTACTCGCCATGTCGCGGGCAATCGGAGACAACTATCTGAAGCCCTTCGTGATCTCGGAGCCCGAAGTCACGACCACGGAGCGATCCGACGATGACGAATGCTTGATTTTGGCGAGCGACGGGTTGTGGGACGTGGTGACGAATCAAATGGCGTGCGATATCGCGACGATGTGTTTGCGCGGCCGGAACGGATCTGCGGCATCGGATACCGGCGAGGGAGGACCGCAAAAGGCGTGCAACGACGCGGCGATGTTGTTAACGAAGGTGGCGATGGCGAGGCAGAGCACCGACAATATTAGCGTCGTTGTTGTTGATCTGAGGAGGTCGTCCTCGTAGTTCATTCACTTGGATAGATTGATAGGGTGGGGGATTTGAACGTAATTTTTTGTTGCATAATTTATTTTTATTTGCGTTTTTTAAGGATTCGCGTGGGTTGCTGCTTGCAATCCAATGAATCAACAGGCACCCAAATCTGCCTGAAACATCTCTTAAACATACCTCTTAAAAAGAAGGGTTTATGAATAATCAGTTGCTTTTGTTGATTGTTAGATGGAACGGCATCTGATCGTTTGAGGGCAAGGTTTATTTTGGTTCATTTTCACTCTTTTGGCATGAATGAGATTGTGGTTATTGATTTTTTTAATTTAATGGGGCATGTTCAAATTAACCAAATTTGGCAAGAAGTTTGGTCAATTCATTGCTAGAAGTTGGGAGGCTGGAGATCTAGTAGGGTAATGTCTGATCATCATTTTAGAGTATTGCTATGCTTTCAAGGACGGTCTGGATACAATCAGGACATTGATGGTCAGGATCTCTGAGAGAGATATATATATATATATATATAATTTTTATGAAATTATTTCGGTAACTATATATTACTCACAGCTTAAAAATATTCGTGTACGTCATACATGATCTTTTTTGACACGTATTAAATATCCTGTGTGGCGTGTCTAAAAAATAAGGATGCGCTTGTTGAACACGGCGTATGCAACACGAATGTTGGTATTTATATTATTATTTAAATGTTATTTTTTTAAGAATAGTTAAATATATTTGTAATAAGTTATAATATAATTATACACTCGTATTTATTTTGTTTGATTTTAGTTAATATAATTAAACTTAAAGACGTAAAATATTATATTATAAATATATTTTACTATTTAGTATTATTATTTTTTAATATTTAAATATTTTATCTAAGTTATTTTTTATTTATTATTAATTTTTCTGTAGTGTCTGAACTGTATCTATATTCTATTATTTTTTAAAATTGTCGTGTTTGTGTATGTGCTGCATTGCTTTCCGGGGATGCATCTGTTTCAGATGAATCTTTTGTTTAGCAGAAATGCGACAATGGAGATATCACGCATCTGCTTATCATCTTTAGGAAGGAAAGAAAAGAGCTAACCTTATGCTCTGGAATAAAATCTAATTAATTTTCAGTTTCAGCTATGTTCTTAAAAAGTTCCAGCGGTAGTTTTGGCAAACATGAAAAACGGAAGACAGAGCTAACGATAACACAGGTGTAAGTAATATTTCGCTTGACATGATTGATTTCCACCACCGTCTAACCACATTCAGAGCTCTAAATACTCTAGTGCATTCAGAGCTATAAAGAATTTAACAATGAATTTACCATTAATCAAGATGCCGAACGCGGCTAGCTCGACCTATTGGGAGACGCCTTAGAAAATGTTACCATCCGTATTTGAAGCCGTGTAGTGTTTCCCCCGGAGGACTTTCCAAAGAAAAATTCTCTGTACTTCATGGCAGGAGCCTCCGTTTATAGAAATTGCATTCGGATTCTAAAGCGTCGGTCGGGGCTGAACGTGGGGATTTTTTGCGAGTTTGAGGTCCTAACAGGATCTTGCACTCGCATTATGGGTTACACCACGATAATGTCAAAAAAACAAAAAAACCATTAACCAAGATAAGCAATTATCGGATTAAGTTTGTTTCTTATGTTTGAACAGTTAGCGAGATGAGGTTGAGAAAAATACACATGTTCCATGTAAAATGAACTAATAATATATTGTAGATCTACCAGTCAATGTACACAAAAGAGTTGATGCATAATTCCCCGACTTCGTCGTGTAAAGTAGCTGGTGATTGTATGAATCATGCATGAGAGATGTTCTCTCGTGACTCAGCTGGACATGAGCTAGTAACTCAACCCCCGTACAAGGGCAAACAATTTGACTGCGGGCCTCAACAGTCTCCATGTTTAGTCCACCCATAACCATGCGTAGGGGTGTTCATCCGGTCCTGTTAGGACCGGACCGGCATGGTCCGGACCGAAGACCGAACACCCATTGACTGGAGGACCACAGACCAAACCGAATTAGAATCTGTCTGGTCCGGACCGGACCGCATAACAACGGGACCGAACTGGACCAGACCGGACCGGTTTAGGCAATATTATAGTGAATAAATGGGCTTGTTTAAGTTGGCTTATTTAAATGTTCTTTATTCAATTATGTTCCTACTGTTTTGATCAGAAATCATGCTGAGCTTTAAATATCTTCGCGTTGAGTTTGCTTAAATGGGCCTCCTAAACCGGTCATCGGTCCGGTGCACCGGTTTTCCGATTGTGGATCGGACCGGACCGAAACCCGAACATAGGCTAATATTGGGATCGTGGACCATACCGACTATGTACCGGTCCGGAGCGGACCAGACCGAACCAACCTGTCCGGCCCGAACCGTATAGGAATAGCCCTAACCATGCGGACACATAAGAGATGGATCGTCGATTGTTGCAAAAACTGAACAATGTCTCAGCAGGATGATCATACGCTGCATCGCATATCTCCAAGTTCAATCCTATAAGAGAAAATGTGTACTGCATGCGCACACTGTGGACATGTTTATAAAACCGCTTTCTATGCAGCAATCTGTGCCCCAGTAGAATGTAAAAAAATCATCCAAAATGAAGTAGAAAAAAGTATATAAATAGTCATAAATTAGAGGCTTGCGATTACTGGATTATTATTTCCCTACATATAATTAGCAACAAAAAAAATATATTAATATGGTTTGAAAAATCGACATGATTCGTAAAGTTGAAACTACTTCAGCTATTTAAAATCAAAATAGTCCTGCATGTGCCTCACAAGCATACCTCTAGCGCTTCCCCTACAGGAAGATGCTTCGTAATAAGACACATAACTCAAGTATTCAATACTAAAAAATGTTGAAATATGCAAGTTCTCAGCAGAACTACATATTTTTGGCTCCTGCATGGTTCCTTTGCCCTATTTGCAAGTAAAACACCAGATGAGATTATATAGTTCATCGATTCGCCATTTAACCAAGAGCGAAGCGTTATTAGCCCGTTAATAGCGACTAAATACGGTGATTCAGCATTCCTTATTTTGAGGATACGATTACCTAATTAGAGGCAAATCTTATAGGATTTAGGATGGCTGATTCACACATGTATATATACTTAGAATCTAGCCCTAGAAAGACAGATCTTGTGCTCAGCTATCTCCTCTGGTATAATATCAAAGAGCGTTCTCCGTCCCCGTGAATGTAGGCATTTTTGCCGAACTACATAAATTTTGTGTGTTTTGTGATTGTTTTCCGTTCATCGTAGTCTTATTCCTAAATCGATCAACCCCCGAACCATCAATAGTCTAAACAGATAACTTGCATCTGAGATGTCACCTGAGAAACTGGCTAGCAGACCCTTGCAGATGCCACCATTCCTTCAGTAGTAGCGTTCATTCAGCATTCGGCAGTGGCCCATGGATCAGCCTATAGGCCAAGCCTAATGCATAACTGTTAGTCCGACCCATATAAATAAGAAACTACATCTGTGGTACAACTTTAGAATTTGGAGTGCATAGTAAGAGAGTGTCTTTTATTGTTGCTGAAGCATCGCCAACGGACATGAACACGACCAATGATTTGCTTTGTAAACCCACAAACTCGAGGTAATAAGATGTCTAAGGATTTTCGAATTCCATCAAATTAGTAGGTAATAATTAAAGAGGCACATAGAAATTTATATTTAGCAATAGATTTATCAGGTTTCAAGTTTCAACACAGCAACAAACCTGCTCTAGAACTGTTCTTTCTTTTTCTTTTATTTTTTTAATCCTCAAGTGCATTATCCGAGTTATAGCTTGGCTTTCCATAGGCTCCAATTGACTTATCTCCACTATGTCTCTTACTGCCGCACCTAGTGGAGGGAGCCGCGAAGCTTTTCAAAGTTAGTAAATGTATGACATATAGAATGCAATATTCTGGCTTGAGAGGCGCGGATTTTGCTTGCTTATAGTCCAGAGGAGTAATGTTTCCATAACAGGTTATACTGAGAAGTTAAATAAAAAATAAAAAAATCATTCCAAGTCCATGCGAGTCGCAAACGCAGTGATCACAAAAGGCACACGTGGGTAGATAGTATATCGGGTGTTAGTCGAACCTCCCCCTGCGGTCTGGTCAAGAGTTATCCTGCCTTAAGATATGCATATGCACTCCCACTAGCCGGGACTTTGTTATTGCACAGCAGTCTTATTCTTATCTTCCTTGCGCTAGGGCTTTGTCTACTTATCGGATAGACTGTGCTATCGAATACTGAATTTCGGCCGGAGTGCCAGACCTATCGGGAGGTCTGCTGAAGAAGATATCTACGGGACCCGGTGAAAGACGTGAAGGTTCACTGTGAATGAAGAAATTTGAACACTTTGAAGATATAATTTAGTGATCATGTTGCTCACAATGATTGTCAGATTGTGCACTAAGAATATAAAGTGTAGGCTCCAGGAAGACGCTAATTGCTGAAATCGCACACTCCAATATCGTCTGTAGGAGAGATTATTCCTTTTTCCAGAGAAAAGAAATTGTATGTATGTATCAGTGACGAGCCTCCCACGAGTGAAAGTTCGCAATATGTCATTCTGAGAAGGAGGTATTGTGCGTGTATATATGTTGAGGTATTTAGCACACACACAGAGAAGCAGAGAAAGACGCTCAGGTTTCTTGACGCAGACTTCGTATGGCATTTGAAGTCAAATATTATGATCGCACGGTTTTTATTTTATATTTGGTAGTTGATAACCAACTATAATATTTAAAATAAACAAAGGCTAATTCCTACCGTCCGTCACTTTTTTTAGTTCTGAATTTCGAGTTAATTATGATTTTTTTCCAATTATTATCATAGTCACATGATGTAAAAGTAGTACCTACGTGTAACGTATTCATAAAATAATAAATAAATGTTTACACTCCATGATTCAATTGTTGAATAAATTTGAAGTTCTTTATACATCTAAAAAAACCTTATTAAGAGCTAAATCCTGGTGCGCGTGCGTAAACTTTTCTGTGGGCAGCTAATTAAAGTTAATCTGGAGCTTAATCTAAAAATGAACGGCAGTACTATTTAGCCCAAATACCTTAGCACGAAAGCAGTCTATACACTTTACCGATCTCGAGGCACACGAAAAATACAATTAGACTGTTTTAGACTATCCGATCGGACTGGATAGTATTTTCCAAAAAAAAAAACAGAAAAAGAAAAGAGCGATGCTATCCAGTCCAAAAATAGTCCGACTTAGTGGAATCGTGGAATCCGGGATTTCGGCAGTATAATTGTGCGTTTTCCTGAGGAATTTTTTTTCAAGAGAAACACCAGGGGCGTACCTGGGGCCACGTGGCGTATCAAGGAGTAGATTTGAGAATTGGAGAATCGGGGGCGGGAATGGTTACCTAACCCTAGGAATTCCCTTGAACAAGCTAAATGGAATTTTTTTTTTTTTTAAAAAAAAAAAAGAAAAGGGGCAAATGAATAGGTAATGCCGTAATGGTTTTGGTTGTTACATCATGTCATGTTCTAGTAATAATCATAATTAAGACTTTAATTAAGGCATGGTTGAAATGATCATTGTACCAAAAACACAACTTCTTGTTTCAACTAACAAAGGTCATAAAATCAGGAGATCACTTGTTCGAACCCAACTATCCCGTTAAAGTTTTTTGTATGATTGAAATTTTTTTATCATTTATGTATCAGAAATATGGGCCCCGTTGGGATGTGAAACATAAAATTGGAGGCATCGGTAAATTTTTCTAGTACGACAAACATACAAAAAAGTTAATGAAATTAGTACTAATAAAAGTAAATTATAGCCACCTATCTATGCTACTACAATCAGAGTTTTCTTATATATAATATAACAAATTATAAATTTAGTTAAATAACTTCCAGATGATTCTCATTTAGATATAAGGGATAACCTCATATCATATGTATATATTGCACTGCTAGTAAAGCTAGCATAGCTCCGTCCGCATATTACACATTCTATGGCTCCACATTCGTAACAATATTAAGGTTTCCGTTTCGTGCCGTGCAGAGTTTCAATAAATTCCGAGCTTAAGACGTGCCGACCGTGCCATTTCGACCGTATCGATAATAAAAAATATTATTTTTAATTTTTTATTATATGTTTTATTATATAGTTTTAATATTTTATTATATCTTAAAAGTTATTTTATAAAATTTTTTAATTTTAAAAAATAGTGGCCACACATTCTGCGCGCGACTACGTACTTATGTTGCACCGGTGGCGCGATAAAGAAAAAAAAAACGTCGCTCCCAGAGGTGCTTCTGCTCATCGTGGAAGATAAACAATATTTAAAAAAAAAAAAGAGCTTGTGCCGGCCGGCCCGGTACCGTTCCGGTGCCAATCAGAAAGCGTGCCGACCAAAATACCTAACCATGATCAATATTACATTGCAACACTAAGATGGCATCAATAGCAAGCAGAAAGTTGATTTGTACACAAATTTTTCTGGGGGTTAGTTGTCACATATTTTTTTTTCATCATTTCTTTTAAAAAGCAACCATGAAATGCAATAATTTTTTTAATCTACTAATTTATTTATTTATTATTTTGAGTCTATAACTGTCCAGTTTAATTTATATCCTACGTCTCGGTCGTGAACTGGGTAAAACAATAATCCCTCCTAAATAGTGCTTATTATAATTCGAATATTCGATCTGCATATCTTTCATGAGGGACATACTGTCACCGTATTTCAGCTTCCAATTCTGTAAGTAAATGGAGCAATACTGATTAGCAAAAAAATTGATACCGAGATTTTTCAAACCTGCTGATATATCCTATCCAATTGTACATCATAGGTTTAGGTAAGATGTGGATGGAAACAAGGATAAGCTGTGTCAGACCTATGACCCAGTAAACCTTTGCTTCCAAGAAGACCTTCCAGAATCCCAGTTAATTTAATTTAATATAATTTAATTTAATTTAAACCTCATTTATCTCTTTCATGTCAGAGCTACAACATCACCTGTCCCTAGCTATTTAAACAAACATCATCGCCGTTACCACCTTCTCATTGAAACTTAACAGACTCTTCCTTCTTATCCTCTTCTCTGGCAGATTCATGGAAGGCTTGATACCGTTCATATACAAAGCTATATCTGATTACCGAAATGGCGGCCTCAGCGGCAGCCATGGTGCTTCATCATGGCAGTTCAGCGAGTCGCCTTCAGCTTCCTACGTGAGGCTGCCTGGTGATTCTGGACGATATCGGCTCCCGGATACTCAGCTTTGTGTTTCACTGGCGCAGTCCCAGACGTCTCCGGTCCGCCGCTCAAAATCCCGAAAACAAGCCTAGTGTATATGATCCCACAAAGGTGGTGTTCAAATCGATATCTGTCATCCCAAAAATGTAAGAGAAGACGTAGATTTTTTTTTTTCTTTTTTTTTTTTAATCTCTTTCTTTTAATGATTGTGAATAAAATTATAGGACCGCCAAAAATAGGTGCTCCTATAAGCTAGATCGATGTACATACATGTATTGCTCATGTGTTTGAGTTAATATAACGTATATTTACTCCTAAAATAGAAGTATTTAGGAGTTTGTATATATATGTTTATCTGACAGGTTTTATTTCGGTGAACTCAATTAGCTCTTTTTTTTCTTTTTTGCGCCTTTGCTTTTAGAGATTAATTTGATGGCAAATCCATGGTTAGCTAGGTCGAACCATCCGGTGACGCTCTTTTACGGCCATAGATCATCTTCCACAGACATGTGCCCATACACGCCCTCGCGAATAAATTCACGGACCGTGTAGCTTGAACTAGGGAGAATTGGAGCGAGGGCTCAATGGGTCCCTCTACAAGGATGACTCCACAAGTTGTTTTAAAAGCTTGAGGATTAATAATTTCTGATTCACACCTTTTATGTATTTCTTGCCCCTCGTTACCTCAATTGGACCAAACAGAATCTGACTTTTTCTAGAAATCAAATCTTCTTCCCAAACGATGGCTCTGGCGGTAACTGTCTCCACCCGACTCTTTCACAAGAATACTTTTACTTTGAGAATACTCCACCGCATGCGGAAGGGCGCGCGGACCCACCGGCACAATATTTAGAATAAATAATAAGAAGCACAAAAAAATCGGATATGGATAGAGAAGATTTTTGAGTCCGTCCATCTAGCTGCATAGTAGTAGCATATCATTCTTTCGTCTTTTAGTAAAACATCCGTCTTTTAGTAAAAGCATTCATAACTAAAAGTTGGGAGTAATTCTATTATGCGTGCAATCTACGCGGCGAGCTTTCAGATACTGCCACGGAGGGTCGGGTGGCGCGGAGAGCATAGGAGGAGGGTCAGGTGGCAACGCACTGCAGAAGGAGGGTAAGAAGATGCGATGCGTCCTGTCAGACGCGTGGCGATATCTAAAAAGCCTGTAGCTCTATTCTTCATTATTTCTAAAATTTTTATTATTATCATTTCAACAAGTAGCTTTTACACATGCTTTAGAATACTTTAAACGTGTTTTGAATTTTGATAAATGTGTTATTTTGTTTAAGATGACCTGGGAAGATCTGCTTTTATGTTTGTTTTCTGATATTATTCTCAAAAAAAGAAAAAAAAAAGGATTTGTTGTATGAGGTGGTGACAAACTTGAGCTAACTCATATGATAATTCATACATTGTTCTTGATGACAAACTATTTACCATTTTCTATTTAGATTCAGATACAAGAGACTAAATGAGTGTTAAATATGTCTCGGATTCACTATCAATTCGATTTACCTAATAATACTTTTCGATTGATACATTGATATCGATAAATTTCTCTACGATCGACTCTAATATCTGTGTCGGCTGTTGTCAGCTGTAATTATTATATTATTGATATATTCGCAGAAGAATAGTAATTCAATGTATTTATACATAGCGACTTCTATTTGAATTTGTGGTGGTCGCCGTCTCTTTGTTTTAATATATTTTTGTTGAATGAAGCGTATATAGTGGTTAACTTCTTTTATTCACCTCCTTTTTTTTTTATCTCAAAAATGAATGTTAGTCATAGCATACACTCAACTTTATCTAATAAATCATTTTCCACGCGAAGTAGGTTATCAAAAAGCAAAATATCGTCTCAATGTCAAAAGGCAAAATTTGCGAAAACCCTTGCTTTTCAAAACTCTCCCCGTTCAGCCTCTATTTTCATCTATTCCATATTTAGGCCCCTCTCTCAAAAATTATGTCATCTTATTTTAACCACTGTATCATATTTTTTAGAAAAACTTTCAACATGTAATTTGTAAATGTTATCATATTGATCTGATCTACAACTTTTATTTTAATATTTTTTTAAAAAATATTTCTAAGTAGATATTTTGATGTTCCTAAATATTAACGGGTTTTGGATCCGACCTATTGATCCGTTGAATTTTCGAAATTCCAAAATATCTACTTAGAAATATTTTTTAAAAAATGTTGAACATGAAAGTTCTAAATCTCATCAAAATTTACAATTTTTATGTTGATTCTCAAAAAAATATTAATACAGTGGTCAAAACGGAATGTCACATTTTTCAAAAAGAGGGCAAAACTGGAAAAAAAAATGCGTCCATGTCAAAATACCATAAACACTTGGGGCAGTTTTTTTTAGCCCCTACTTTTGCAAAACCCATTGAGTTAGACCCCTATATTTCAAGCATGCATTCTTTAGCCCCTGTTCCGATACTTTAAACACTAAAAAAGACATATTTTCAAGTATTTTTTGAAAAAAAATTCAACATTAAAGTTAAAAATTTTGATAAAATGAACAACTTTTATATTTAATATTTTTTTCAAAAAAATACTTTTAAACAGATGTTTGAAGACTTCAAAATTTCAGCAGGTTAACGAGTCGAATTTAGAATCCGTTAACAATTCGGAGCTTCAAAACATTTATTTAGAAGTGTTTTAAAAAAAAAATATCGAAAATAAAATTGTAGACCTCATCAAAATCTATAATTTTTATGTTGAAAATTTTTCTAAAAAAATACTGATACAGTAGTCAAAATAATATGACACGAAAAATGAGATGGGCTAAACACAAACATGACAAAGTTGAGGATAACGTTTTAAAAGAAGGGCCTGCTGATCATTTTGCCTAAGAATTTTTATTGGATATCTAGAAGACATTCATTGTGCCTTGTGGGAAACAAGCTAATTTATTCGTAATATTCTTGATAAAAAAATTATTTTCTTTTTTAGGTAAATATCGTCCTTGATGGCTTCTAACTTATCATAATGGCATAACTTACTAAAAAATTTATGTTTCCAGATATAAAATACATTAATTTATTATTTATTTGTACTTGTATAAGCACTACAAATACAGGTATCGCTCGCTCAAACACTTAAGAATATAAAGGCCAGGTAAGTATAGGTCCAAATTTTACCATCTTGGGCTAACATTATTGGACGGCCCATATTTGCATAGGGCCCAGGCCGAAGTGGAGTTTTGGAAGCTTTGTTACTGCAACTCCCAACTCCTAAGCTTTAAGTCCACGTGACAAATCCAAAATCAAACACCACTGGATAAGCTTTTACTTGGACCAAAGTTGGACTTTTTAATGAGCTGCTTCGCTGTACTCTTTGACTTTGAGATATTTTGTTGACTACGCGCAAAACCTAAAGAAGTCGTCTTTCATTACTGTCCCAGGGGTCCAATCCAGCTAGCCGTGACCAATGTCTAGGTGCAATTTTTTGTGTTATTGTGTATGGCTTAAACGGTCTGTACCGATGAAAATATAATCTGTGTCATGTAAACTTATCTGTTCTATAAATTGTACTTAGAAAAAAAAATACTATTTTAGAATTATTTTGATCTTTAAAAAATTTATAATTAATATGATATTATCCCCATTAGTACAAAATTTAAATTATATATTTAAAATATATATTTTTTAGTTTCAATACATTGAAAATGATTACTTCTTACTTTTTAAAATTATTAAATATAAAAGACTTCTTTCCTAAATATTAAAATAAATAAATAGACTTATTTGGATAATACTATATCAATTCTGAATTTTTTTTAAGATCAAAATAATACCAAAAAAAAACAATTCTCAACTTATATGAATTATTCAGCATTAATACAAAATTTTAATTAAATATTTAAAATAATAAATTTTTTACTTTAAATACTTTGAAAATGATCACTTCTTTTTTTTTTAAAATTATCATATATAAAATAGTTCTTTCCTAAATATTAAATATATATAAAAAAAATAGACTTATATGGACAAATGGAGGAGACCGCCCATTATTGCAATACTAGATCAATTCTCCTCCATTTTTGTTAGTGGAGTCAATTTTTTAGTTAGTTGGCTTCGTTTAGCTTTTTTTTTTCAAAAAAAAAAACCCATTGACTAAGTGGTTTTTTTATAAAACTATATTTAATAATCATAATATAGGCCTCAAAGAACAACCTACAACTAGAATATTAGAGATTCCTCCACCACTTCCCATTACCATACTTATTTAAATACATGAGTAATTATGCCCTAATAATTAAGCTCCCTGCAACTAAGTTAGCTCTTAATTAGTCAATAACAAATGATCTTAGCTATGGATACAATTAATTCAATAATTTAGTATTTATGCATATACATAAACAACTAAAGAACATAATATTCAGAACTAATCTTATAGACAAAGCGGCATTAAAGTCTGCTAAAATATATCCACACCGACTAATAGCATCATGCGGTAGCAGGACCAATATATAAAGTTTTATACGGAAGGAAGGGGTTATATGGGAGACCTTGTTATGAGATTTTAGAACAATTTTATCAATAAATATTTTTTTTTTGAATATATTTAGTTATAATGGATGATTTTTAAAAAAAATCTGTACTCTACAACAATATAGAAACTACTCGTAGCTGAATTTATCGGTGTTCCGAATTTTTTATGGTCTGACGTAAAGATTAAAATCCATCAGAAGAACAATATTATTATCGAGAATTTAACTTACTAATTATATTATTAAAAAAAAAAGAAATACGGCGTCAAACGTTTCACAAGCCATTGTCCGGCAGTCAACGGTTGCGGCGTTCAATAGATAGTTGATATACTCCCACCCCTTGCGGAAATTCACTCTGACCTCTCCAATGGCAGACAAAATCCTCCTCATCATCTTCCTTTCTCTCTTCTCCACAGCCGTGCACGGCAAGGTATGCCCACCGTGCGGCAACACAACCGTCCCTTACCCACTGAGCACCGCCACCGGCTGCGGTGACCCACTCTACAAGATCCGCTGCGACACATCCACAAACTCTCTCTTCTTCGACGCCCTCAATGACTCCTCCTATCCCATCACCTCCATCTCCTCCGCAACTCAGCGCCTCGTCATACGCCCGGCGCCGTTCATGTCGTCATCCGTCTGCGCCACCACCGATCTCCGATCCCAAGGCATCATACTTAACAATTCTTTGCCGTTCAACGTCACAAGCAGCAACACGATCATGTTGTTGAACTGTACACAGAGGCTTCTGCTCTCCCCGCTCAACTGCTCAGCGGCCAGCGCTTGTCATACCTACATCGACAGCGCCGCCGCCAACGACGGTGCCGTGTGCAGATCAGCGAGCATATGTTGCACCTTCGTCGCCGGCGGATCGTCCACGTCGTACGCGGTTCGTGTCACCGGCACGGGATGCAGCGCGTACAGAAGCTTTGTGAATCTCGATACCGCCGGAACACCGGTGGCGCAGTGGGGGAGAAGCGCCGGTGTCGAGCTGCAGTGGGCTTCCCCGAGAGAGCCTCTGTGTACTTCGCAGACCGACTGTGAGTCCGACGCCACTTGTCGCCAAGACCTCGCCGTCGGCGGCGCCTCCACTGGTCTCCGTCGTTGCTTTTGCAAACCCGGGCTTCACTGGGACCCTTTCAGCGGCAAGTGCGCCAGCGGTAAGTTCGCCATAGCCAATAAATAAATAAAATATCTAATATCTGTGCGCCTTCAAGTTTGAGTAGAGGTAAATCTACTCAAACTATAGTTTGAGTAAATCTATAGCCAGTAAATCTATAGTTTGAGTAGAGGTCAGAATGAGCTTGATCTGACTCGAGTAGCACCAAGCTCGACCTCAAGTTCGATTCAAATTTTTTGATCGACAAAGGATGAGTCAAAATCCAGTAACTCGCAGTCAGTTCTCTGCTCGAGCAGTCTTGCGTCTGTGCTACTCGAAGCTCGACTAATTTGAACTTTAGCATGGACTTGACTTAATCTAGATTCCAGTTTGGTTTCGAATCTGAGCACCACAAAACTCGAATTAGACTTTGTTGAGCTTTGCTGAACTTCAAAAATATTAAGCTCTAGCTTGACTATATTGACAATAGTACATGCTCGAGCTCTAGTGGGTCGCACTTGAGTTCTATTAGACTAATATGTATTGTGCTCTTTGAAGCTCGACTAATTTGAACTTTTGGTTCAGAGTCAGACTTAATCTTGGCTGGAGTTTGGATCCAATAGGTTCGCAATAAGCTAGCCTTAAATAGCTCAGAATTGAGCTTATTTTTGGGCTCAAGCTGCTCGGCTCGACTCATTTTCATTTTCTATTATAACACTAACCTACAGTCTAACACCCATCCATCCCTAGTAGCTCGAAAGGATTGGAGGGTCTACTCGAAAATATAACAATTTAATAAAATTTCGCCTGAGCTAAATGTTTTTGTCTGTTATAGATGCAACGGATGGTGGTAAAAATCGAGCCCCTCTAATAGCAGGTACGTTAAACTTTAAATATGTAGTTTACATTGGTTAAATAGTTATATACATTCAAATTTCAACCATATTTATCCGTTGATAAAACAGGGTTGGTTTCCGGGCTGAGTGCGGCGGCGCTGGTTGCGGTTGCCGGAACCCTGTCGTACCGGCGTCAGCGTCGCATCCGCGAAGCCAAGGAGCGACTTCTGAAGGAGCGCGAGGAAATCCTCAACGCCAACAACACCAGCGGCCGCTCGGCGAAGAACTTCACCGGGCGTGAGATACGCAGGGCGACCAACAACTTCCACCGCGACAACCTCCTCGGCTCCGGCGGCTACGGCGAGGTCTTTCGAGGGTCTCTGTTCAGAACCCACGACGGCGCGCTCATTGCGGTCAAATGCGCGAAGCTCGGGAACGCCAAGTCCGTTGACCAAGTCCTCAACGAAGTCCGCATACTTTCGCAAGTCAACCACCGCAGCCTCGTCCGCCTCCTCGGCTGTTGCGTCGAGCTCGAACAACCTATATTGGTCTACGAGTTCATCCCCAACGGCACGCTTTTCGACCACCTCCACGGCTTACGCCCTGGCGCCGGCATGCTGACGTGGCGGCGCCGTCTCGCCATCGCCCACCAAGCAGCCGAGGGTTTAGCCTACTTGCACTTCTCCGCAGTGCCGCCGATATACCACCGCGACGTGAAATCCAGCAACATTTTGCTAGACGAGAAGCTGAACGCCAAGGTGGCCGATTTCGGGCTGTCAAGGCTGGCCGAGACCGATCTGAGCCATATATCTACGTGCGCGCAGGGGACTTTAGGCTACCTGGACCCCGAGTACTACAGAAACTACCAGTTGACTGACAAGAGTGACGTGTATAGCTTCGGAGTCGTATTGCTGGAGCTGCTTACGTCGCAGAAGGCGATAGATTTTACTCGGGGGACGGAGGACGTGAACTTGGCGGTGTACGCTCAGAGGAAAATGGAGGACGAGAAGTTTATGGAGGTGGTGGATACGGAGATGAAGAAAGGAGCGACGCAGGTGGAGTTGGATACAATGAAGGCATTGTTCTTCCTCGCTCTGGGATGCTTGGAAGAGAAGCGGCAGAACAGGCCGTCAATGAAAGAGGTGACGGAGGAGATCGAGTACATCATCACCATCGAGGCCGGTGGCGTTCACAGCACCGCCAGCGCTTGAGTTGTTTCATTCAGACGTGTTACTCTTGTTTTCTAGTATAATGTTTGGTTAATCAACTGAGAGAATATGTTGTTTGGTTAAAACTAAATCTTGGTATTATTCTCCTAAGCAGGTCTGTTACTCTTCCATTTTTCTTTTCTTTCTGAGATTTTAACAATAAATTTCGTTCACAGGTTGTTCGGAACGACCAAATTTCATCATGCAGAAAGTCAGCATAATCATTGCGAGATTATGCTTCAGATTTGTTTTCTTTTTCCTTTCTTTTGAAATTAACGTAGAAAAACTACCCATAATCGGTCGACTTTATATCCACGTCGTAACAGACAAATCTACTTTGAAAATTAATAACATCTGCTAACAAACAGATAAAATCTGCTTCAAAACTAGTTAACAAAGCTAGTATACCATTCGAGAATTAATAAAATCCGCTAACAAATTGACATGAGAACCATTAAATCCATACTAGATAATAATCGTAATAACAACAAAGCATAGGCTGCAAGGTTCAGCAAGCAGCTCAACGGTGCATATATAACACATCACTCTTCCTGTTCAGACATACAACCAAAAAATACATAGGATAGATTAATATTCTCATCTAACCATCAATTCTAGCTTGGCCTTGGAGTAGCCCACTCAACCCTGAGGATAAGGTTATCATAACCATATCCATTAAGCTTGTTGATAGCCCTTTCAGCATCATCTCTATTAACGAAGTTGACAAAGCCAAAGCCACGACTGACACCTGTCTTCTGATCAACAGCCACGTAGACACGTGTAACAGGCCCAAAAGTACGGAATAGCTCAAGTAGATCGGGTTCACGCGTGTCTTCTGATAGGTTGGTGACCCGGACTGAGTTCTCGTCGTTCCTGCGTCTCATTTCTGTCCCAGACCTGTCTGCACCTGCTCTCATTCCAGGAGGGACGTAGGTTCCCTTGGTAGCACCAGCTGCTGCAGAAGTTGTTTCAGCTGGTGGCATGTTATCGGTTTGTGGTGCAAGATCCTTGTAGGGACATTTCGAAGTCCAGTGATCACCCTTTTTGCCACAGGTTCTGCACACCATAAGCACGGCCCCAGCCTTCCCAGCAGCAGCCAATGGATCTCCTGCAACCTTCACTTCTTCTGCTTTGCTTCCTATAACAGGGTGAATTGGGGAAAAAATGGAAGACAAGAAGGTTACAAGCAGTGGCCAAGAAACAATGAAAAAGCAGAGTTCAATACGGCTAAAATACTTCCTCTGAAAAATTAAAAGCAAAGGGGAATAGCGAAGTGGGGATGTCAATATAGTCAGCAAAGCAGGATATCAACATAGCCAACACAAAAAAACACCATATTCAGAGCAGCTAAAGCAAATTAATTTTAGACTTTCTAGCGGCACTTTCTAATCAAAGGCATTGCAACAGAACTATCTACCTAATATCTAGTTACATCTTCAGTTTCTCAGGGAGACTTATCAGAAAAAATTCTATTACAAACTTCAAAAATTTCAATTACAAGGCATAGAAGGTAGTATAATGGTACGATCAAAATCCAAATACTATGCCACAAAAAAAGGTTACCAGCATGACAAAATTTAGCAATAACCAATTTGGAGCGTTCTATCAAAGAAAACAAGAAGCAGACCAATGACCAAACAGTCGTGTTTGCATGAAAAATCTCTAACCCCAGTCAACTTTTGTCAACATTAAATACTCTAATACAGAACAATTACCATAGAGTAAGTCATCATCCAAGCGTGACCTAACATGATGAGAGGATCATGTAGCATAAATTAGTCCACTCCCAGTAAATAAGTTGACGCATCAATAACTTACGCATAGCAGTATAATAAACTTATCCTTCCAACCCCCTCTATAAATGTTCTAATCTTACCATAACTTCGAAGAAATGGGTCCTGATTCTTAAATGCTAATAGAATATTAATTTAAAAAAAAAAATCTAACTATTTGCAACTCTTCACTACAACCTCCGCCAAAGAATCGCGTATGGACGATCTGATTCCTATACCTAAGTCTCAGATTATCTAAAAAAAATGCAGTCAGAAGTGCCATATACTGCAGCCACACCACATCACATAAAAGATAGAGAAGAATTTTATTTAGCGAGCATATAAGAAACTTCTATCATTCACTAAACCATGACAATATCTTCACATAAAACAGAATAAGGTTTCTACTAGTCGTACGTCTTCTTCAAAATAGCATAGCATATTTAAAATAAAGAAAAAATGCTTTGAAATGAGCATCCAAGACAAACATTAATTCACTAAACGATCAAACTTTTCTTGAAGTAATACCATAATTAAGTTTTCTAACTAATGTCCTAACTATTTCAAACAATATGATGCTCCACCAAGTATCAATCGCATCCAACAATGCAACTACTATATTCCGAACAAAAAAATTCATTGACGGCATATTAATTCAAATCAACCTACAACTACAAGAAGAGAATTCTCCAGAAATTCATACAATTCAAAAAACCATATGTGGACGTCAGTGAAGAGAATAATCTCCACCTATATTTAAGCTCCCTGAAGCTGAAACTTATGTCTTAATTTCACTTACTACCAAAAACAACCACAATAACAAAACCCGAGCAAAATGGATGCAGATGCTTGAACAAGCAATACATAACAATCTAGTGCTAGTACAATAATATAGTGAAAAGACAACTAATGTATTCAGCTAATAATCTTATCTAGAATAAGATAAACGAGACGTCTACCTCATGTCTCCCCGAGACCTTTTTAAGCTTGTAAACCAGTAAACCAAAATCCAAATAAGTAAAACAGAAGCAGGACTCATCTAGCAAACCCGACACTTCCAAAAACATATTAACTCATTACAATAAACTAGACAATTAGAGATTATATAATTATCACAGAGTAAAACGATAAATTCATTAAAAAAATAGAGATCATTAGATACCTGGAGCGCGTGGGCGCTCGAGGACAATCTCCTCCGTTGAAACCATGGTCAATCTACTCCCTGCGTCCTCATGGACAGCGTCGCCGAACTTCTTCCACGAGCGCCGTTCCATGGCGTGCTTGCTGAGCCGCGCACGGGCGAGCTTCCGGACGCGTTCCCGCACGTTCACCTTGTGAGGACACACACTAATCGTTGGTACCCTCTCAAGCTTCCAAAACAAACCGTACATATCGTGACGCGCTTGACCCCGTTCTCGTCTAACCGACATATACACACGTAGTTCAACAACAGACTCTACCAAGCACTTAACACTCCCGCTCGAGCATATCCGCTCGGCCTTCGTCATATATCCTACATAAATATCTCGTCTCTGGGAGCCTTACAGTAGTGGCTCCTTATTGCACATATTCTACTCTGCAAACTTTATTCTCTAAGTGGTGCTTCTATTCTCATCAGTTATTCGACGCTTTACAATTCTGGTTCTTGAGGGTCTCTCTGGCGGTGATGGGAACCCTAGAAGTACGTTTACGGTTAATGCTGAGGCACATACTCTCATAGACTTATTTATAATATCTTAAAAAATCACGAACGCGGCTTCATGGCATTACTTTGACGCCCATCACCGTTTCCACTTAGGATCTCAGGCAACAGTTAAATTCTCGAGATGGGTTGCAAGAGCTCTGCGCTCTTAGTGGCATCTTTGAAAATGAGTGTAAGTCGAGGAAGCGACATGCTTATGGGGCCATGGCAATTAGGTTATAGCTTAATCAGTATAAGATGATGAGTACTCTCAACCTAATTAGTGGACCAACAATAAACACTTTAAATAAGAAAGATGGGGAACGTACCTAGTCGGCATCAGAAGCAGAAGATCTATGGACTTTATGTAAGCGCATCGCATAGTGAAGTCTAATCTTCTTAGTGGTGAGTGATTCTGTATTGTATAGGAAGAAGTATTGACGTGGCAAACATGGCTCTGCGAGCCTTTATCGCAGACTACACAGTGTGACAGGGCACATCCTCATTAACTTATAGTTTAATGCTTTCGCTCCATAGTCCTCCTAGCTATTGTGGTATGACAACCACACACTAACAACAGTGTCATAGCACATTATCTGACAGTGCGTATCTATCCCTGTGTATCGGCAGCCTAAGCCTGCTCTTAAAAGTTTTGAATATATGCGGTGTAAGAGGGATAATAGAAATCTTCAAAACATTCCAAAATTAAAAATTGAACTATATTTGAGTTCATGTTGGTGGAGCCCTAATACTAGCGACTATTTCTTATGTCGAATTCCTGTGATTAGATAATCATGACGATTATATCCTACATGCTATCTAGAGGAGTAGACAAAATGACTGGTCTTCTGAACGCAACATAAATTTGATTCTACGTAATATTTAAGAAAGAGACTCATATTGTAGTCTGACTCTGAAAAGTCTTTCAGCCCCTACTATAGGAACCTGCATGCTCATCTCCACCAAAACAAAAAGGATTAGTACAAAATTCTCATAATAGACAAAAGAGGATATATAGTCTGCCCACGAGCTATTCAAGAATCTTATATAAGCAAATCAGCCCCTGCTACTTTATATCCATTTTCACAGAATTTCGTCGCACTCTCTGGTCCAATCCTCCCCTCTCTTGTAACTATCCTCGTGTCATTACTTTTTGGTGATTTAGTAAATATCCATATATATAAAGTGAGAATTTCTACTGACAATATATTTCTCTAAATTAGAGAGACTTCGGTGCGTTTTATACGCCTCGGAACAAACATCATGCAATAATATACATAAGTAAATATATATATATTTTTGTAAAAATAAATATAATCTGCTATATAAATAATGAAATAATATATAGGTAGGGGTCTTCCCAGTAGTAATGTATCAAAGAGACACATCATATTCGTGATTTCAATCCTATCCATAAATTCGATAAAACTTTGAAGCAACATTTTTTCTAACATATACTTATATAATAATTAAATGATATGACACGAAAATTGAAGAGAGGCAAAAAGCTGAAATGGTTGAAGTTTGGCCAAGTAGGGGTGTGTCGAAAAGGGGCCCTAGAAAAAAAAAATCTGATACAAAATTTTTTACACATAGAATTTATACGTGCCTATTTACATTTTTCTGACACAAATAAAATATACGCTCTGTCAAAAGGCAAAATTTAAAAAAAAAAATTATACTATAATCTAAGGTAAGAGCTTACCTTGCACTGCAGCTCATTTATAAACAATTACATTTAGATTTTTTTATATAAGGAATGTCAAACGTTATCAAGAATGTATTAAAAGTTATCAAAATAATATCGAAGTATTATTTTTTAATATGAGGATGTCAAAATTTAAGGATGTCAAAAATTTACTAAAAGATCAAGGTGTCGGATGTGTCAAAGATGTATTAAAATATGTTATAAATATATTAAGATGTGTCTGCCGCTTGTGGGTGGCGTGGCATGAAAATCCTCCCCCATGTGGGAGGTCACGGTTTCGATTCGTGGTGGATGGAGTTGGGTAGCTTTAGCTAGTTGGAGTATCCACTAGCTCCTTGTAGACCAAAAAAAAAAGATTAAAATGTTTGAAAAATAAAAATTATATTTGGCTCAAGTTTTTGTTAACTAGACTGGACCAAATAATGAACATATTTATTTAGAAGTATATGAGGTGAGGTCTAAATTAATATGCTAGAGTCTTTGCTTTATCCATTTTGTTTATCTGTTTGGTTAAGGAATAATACAAACAATTCAGGTCAGGCGCCCAAAAAGAAAAAGAAAAAAAAAGAAGAAAACGAAAAACAGATTAATAAAAACACCAAGAAAAGAAATGATTCCGCGAAACCACGGTTCGAACAGTCGGACCAGATGTGGTTCGAACAGCGGCGAAATGAGTCGCAAGAAAATGTAGATAACTTAGAAAATGTAGGGGCCCTATATATAGCGCTAGATATCCGGCGATTCCCATTGCCATACGTCAACAAGAAAAAGAAGAAGAAGAAGAGAAGCGCGTGCTTTCGGTTGAGCTATATTGGCCTCCTCTCCTCCCTGCCCTTCCTTACCAGGAGGAGAAGGGGAAGAAGAAGAAGAACGAGGGATTTCGTAATTTTTCTACTCTCATTCTCCTTCGCAAATTTTAATTTGCGTTAACGTAATAAGCGGATTTGACGAATTTTATTCCGTTTCCCTGTTCACTCTGCTTTCCGATCCAAGCTTTCTGGAGAGAAATTTTACTTTGTAAGATATTCGTTGAGCTTTGGAGCTTACTGTTTTTGGTTTTTCATTTACGATCTTCCTGGATCCATATCTACAAACGGAATCTGTGGAACCCGAATCCCTCCTAATTGGATTTGGGATTTCAATATTTCGATTTGCTTTAATTATGCTAATTCGAATTTTTGGTTTTAGAGGATTACTGGATTCTTCATTTCCTCCGTGGCTTATTGATTTACTTTTACTCCTTTATTTTTAAGAAATGGATTATGGATAGTTATTATTTGGGATTTCATTTCCAGCATCATTCCTTGTAGATTTCACTAGTGAGGGGTTTTGCTTTTGTAAATTATTCTTAGGGATTTTCTCGTAAATATTTGGCGCATCTGTTGTAGAAAGGAGCAGATTGTTTTTTATTTTATTTTAAATAAGATCTGAATTTTTAGATGTTCATATCAATTTTCGCAATATTAATTAAAATCTGTTTTTCTATGGTTATTTTACTATTATAATATTTGTAGTTAGTTGAGATTTCTAGTTAATTTTCTTAACTAGCGGAGATCCTACAAGCTCTGAAAGTTCCTTGCTGAAAATTGTTATCCAAACAAGATTTTTTTTTTCTTAAACAAAAAAAATATAGATCTACAGATGCTACTAGTATTTTAAAGCTCTAGGCGTTTAGAACGACATTACGTTCACATTAGTACAAGAGTGTAGGAGCTTGAAAGAGTACGTTTAGAGAACAAAATTATAGCTCGGGAAAGATTGAAGATGCTGAGAGGGTGATGGTTCCTGTGGAAGTTCTGAATGTTCTTAGCATGTAGCTTCCATTTGTAAACTTTTCGAAAGAGTGTATTGTAGAAATATTCTTTTCTCCTAAAGCAAGTGAAGAGTGTAACAACAAGCTTTACTTTATGCCAAATCGGCTTGAAGCTTTGGCTGCTCCTGGTTTTCCTCCTTTTGCACTCTTTCCTTTGGCGTGTTTTGCCTATGGTTAAATGCTGGAAGTATTTGTGAGCGCATTCAACACCCTGCCGATGGGCTTTACTGGTGTTTTTCATGCTTTTATGTCAGGTTCCTTATAAAACTCGAGAAGTCTCACATGATCTTCGTGGAGTTTTCCCTGTTGTGACTTTAGAGGCACCTAAAACCTCAAAAGCAACTTTATTCTCAATTTGTACTGATCTTGCTATTATTCTTTCAGGGAAAACAAGTGCTCTTGTCACCATGAAGGCTCTAATCCTTGTTGGAGGTTTTGGTACTCGTCTGCGTCCATTGACGCTAAGTGTCCCAAAGCCATTAGTTGATTTTGCCAATAAACCTATGATCTTGCATCAGGTATGTGTGTTTTTATCTGAATTGCAAACACCACCAGTCAATGGAAAGCAGAAATAACTAAAGTTTTGCAATCAAGTGGAAGCAAGAAGATTTTTACATTATGTTCGGGGAGCGCAAGTTATATTTTTATTTGTTATCAGATCCATAATTTTAACGTTTTTGGACGTTGGAGTGTATCCCTCGTGTTTATTCAGATTATTACTTCTGGCATATTTTATCTAATTCATACCTTTTTTTGGTTCTCAGGGTTTGGCAATATTATATTTACAGCCTTTAGGAATGCATATGTGTAATCTTTATCGTGTTGCTGATTCTCATAAAAAGTAAAAGAATAAATATTTATCTTGCTACTGTATTGTTTCCATATTGTCTTCTCCTCTTTTTTCCCTTTTTATTTTCTATATGCACGAAAGTAAGGGAGAAACTCTTTTTTCCCTTTTATTTTTGTCTTCCAGATTGAGGCTCTGAAAGAGGTAGGAGTGACAGAAGTCGTTCTAGCTATCAACTACCAGCCAGAGGTAAACGCAAGAATGCTGATCGTTTCTAATAAGTATTCTGTTCTACCTTAAAGTCTTTTGAAAGTCTCCTACCTTAATTGATCTATCTGTCTTGTAGGTAATGCTCAATTTTTTGAAGGAGTTTGAGACCAAAGTCGGCATTAAAATCACCTGCTCCCAAGAAACTGAGCCATTAGGTACCGCTGGCCCGCTAGCTCTTGCAAGAGAAAAGCTTGTTGATGGTTCTGGTGAGCCTTTCTTCGTTCTTAACAGTGATGTCATCAGTGAGTACCCATTTGATGAATTGATCGAATTCCACAAAACCCATGGTGGAGAGGCTACCATAATGGTTACCAAGGTACACTTTAATTTCTATTTCTAATGTTATAATTAAGACATTTTCTATTATTTGTTTAAGGAGCTGATTTTTTTTTTTTTTAAATTTCCGTAGGTTGATGAGCCATCGAAATACGGTGTTGTTGTTATGGAAGAAGGAACGGGTAAGGTGGAGAGGTTTGTTGAGAAACCAAAAATATTTGTAGGTAACAAGATCAATGCTGGGATTTACCTGCTGAACCCATCCATCTTAGACCGTATACAACTGAAACCTACATCAATCGAAAAAGAAGTATTCCCCCAAATTGCAGCAGATGAAAAACTCTACGCCATGGTCTTACCCGGATTTTGGATGGACGTCGGTCAACCAAAGGACTACATTACAGGTCTAAGGCTTTACCTCAACTCTCTAAGAAAGAAATCACCTTCCAAATTAGCAGCCGGTCCCCATATCGTGGGTAACGTTCTGGTCCACGAGACAGCTGTAATCGGCGAAGGTTGTCTAATTGGCCCTGATGTGGCAATCGGTCCTGGTTGTGTCGTAGAAGATGGAGTTAGACTTTCAAGGTGCACCGTCATGAGAGGCGTTAGAATCAAGAAGCACTCTTGTATTTCGAGTAGTATAATAGGGTGGCATTGCACCGTCGGCCAATGGGCAAGGGTTGAGAACATGACTATACTAGGGGAAGATGTTCATGTGTGTGATGAGGTGTACAGCAACGGCGGAGTTGTTCTTCCTCACAAGGAGATCAAATCGAGCATACTCAAACCCGAGATCGTCATGTAACAAGCGGATCCTTGGCTCTTTGTCTTAGTGTAAGGAACGATGTGTGAGCATGTATATATTATTACCTTCATCCGAGTGATCAAGAGACCTTGTTCTCTTTCGTGTGATTAGCTGCAAGTGTATGTTGTTGGTTCATTTACTAAATTTTCCCGTTCTTTTGCATTTATGGGGAATAATTAGCATCTAATATTGGTAGAATATTGAATGTGGATAGTCCCCCGACAATATCTTTATCAAATGTTCGTATTGATGTGAATTGCTGGAGAGGGAAATTAAGAAGATAGAGTAAGAAAAGTAATAGTCCCTGTCTTGAATGCGATCTAATCTCTTTTTTATTTGGACGTTAGGTACCTTCTCACTGCTTAATAATGCTTGATGACGAGGACAGACACGGACTTGGAATAAGTTGGCCCATTCTAGTTGAAGTTCATCTTTTTCTCAAAAAAATAAAGAAGGTTTTGTCGAAAATTCCCTGCTTTTGCAAACTATTACAAAGAAGCTCTTGCTATAAAAAATAATAATAATAATCTGTAAAATCAATCCAACATACATAAGTATTTTTTAAAAAAATTTAAATAAGAAAAAATAAATTTTATTATTATCTAAAGATTTAAAAGGTTTAAACAAAACCATATTTTATAAAAAAAATATATTTTTTGCATTCAATTTAAACAAATTGTTGTAATAGGGCCTTTTCTATTTTTGTGCCCCATGCTATTTAGATTTGATGTTTTTATACTTTCTTAATTAGATTTGGTGTTTTTGTACCCCTTGTCAGATAAAATGACAATAATGCTCTAAATTTTTTATTCATGAAAATATGAAAGCATACAAATATCTACGAACGCATACGAACACCAGCGAATACCTACGAACACCCACAAACACCTACGAAAATCTGCGAACACCTATGAACATTCGCGAACACCCACCAATATTCTATACGAACATTCACGAACACATACAATAATACCTACGAACACCCACAAATATCTACGGATATCCAAAAACACTTACGAGTACCTATGAACACACTACAAACACAAAAAAAAATGCTACAGTGTTCGTGGGTGTTCGCAGACGTTTATAGATGTTCGCATGTATTCGTAGGTGTTCGTCACGTTCGCGTGTTTTATATTCTTTTCAGAATAAAAAATTAATCGTATTTTTGTCATTTCACATAATAAAGGGGTACAAAAATATCAAATTCAATTAGGGGTCACAAAATTACATCTTTCAACATAAAAAAAATGCAAAAGGCCCTTGTAAATATCTTTTTTTGATTGATTTAATAATTATTAAAAAAGATAATTTTATTTTTGAAAGACAGTACGTCAAAACAAGAACGAATTTGTAATTGTACCAAAAATAGAAAAGAAATAAAAAATTCGAGCTCATTTTCTTTTAGTCGGAATGAGAATGATATGAAGGTGGCATACCATGTGACCAGCAGTTGAGATTCAATGTGCATTCCGATTGTGTCGGTGGGAATTATAGATATAAGAAAAAAATAAGAAAAAGATGAGCTTCAATAATTGCACATTATAAAGTTACAAAATAGTTTAGATGGCCTGTGGTGTCTCACTTCGATTCCAACTAAGCAACCGAGGTCGACCTCATTCATAACAAAGTCCACTTAGTCAGCATAATTCAGGGAGAATTAGTCAGCAGAATTAGTCAGCGTGACGTGCCGAAAGGCCATTCGGTTCGATAACATGAAATACCAAGAGGTTCAGTAAATGCGGGATCGACTATTTTACTCATGATCTTCACCAGATCTGTATTTTTTGGCACAACTGCAATACCGACGGACTCAAAAAGATATATATATATATATATATATATATATATATAGTATATATCATATATATTATATATATATATATATCTAGTTGTCTAGAGCACTGATGCGTAGAATCCCGCAAAGAGATTCATCCAGCATTAGGAGAATGGTTCCCAACTATAGTCTCTTGCAGGCTTTTCTACCATATCCGTAATAGAGAGGAAGCAGTCTCCACTGCGGGAGCCAAGCTCTTTGCGTTTAACCCTCCCCTTCCCCAATGGAACCCGAGAATCTAAAGAGTGGTACGGACCCTTAGAGAGGGTGAGACAAACAGAGAGATAATCACATATCTCCGAGGGAGACAAGTGCAGAGCAGAGATTGAACGTTGCTTAGCAGAAGTGGGAGGTTCATAGGAAGGGGAAAACCATCCCATACCTATTCTCCCCTTGTTTCGCCAGGGACAAAGTGAATGAACAACACAGTGCTTAGAGATGTCAAAACGGCCCGCGGCCCGTAGTCCACATCATGGCCCGGCTCGGCCGTGTGGGGCCGCGGCTCGGCCTGCAGCAGTGGCTGTGCGGCCCGCAGGATAGCCGTGAGGGCAAGTCTAAAAATTCAGCCTGTTTTGGTCGTACGGGCCGGCCCGAACAGCCATAAGCTTTTGGATTGCGCACGGTGACGCTTTTTTAATTATTATTTTATACTTTTTTTTTCTAAATCCTAAACTTTTATAAATACATCTTTATATCATCCAAATCTAAATCTAAATTTCAACCATATTTATATATAAGTTTATATCTACAATTCTAATTTATAAAGCGTACAAAATATATGAACACACCGTATTTATCGTAAATCTCTTCGAAATCTGTAGATTTAGTTAATACTAGCTTAGACGGTTGAATCTCACAAAAATATGAAATTTTGAGGCGAGGAATATGAGAAATGAGGAAGGGGTCGGCGGTGGAGAAGAGGATGAGAAGTAGGGAGGAAATAGGGGGAGGAGGCGGCTACGCTGGGTTAAGTCCGAGCCCTTGTCGTCTGTTACAAAGACGACATTGTTGCCGCCTGTGTAACAAGTGACATGTAGCAAGTGTGGCACTGGATGTAGACGTGATGTCGTGCTGGTATATGATCGTATATTAAACATGTGACCAAATATTATTTTTATGAATTTTCAAAATAATTTTACAGTTATAACTTTTAATTAAAATAACTTAAAGAAAATTCTTCATATCATATATTTTAAAAATAATTTTAACTAAAATTTTATATTTTATTTTTCAAATAATTTTACAGTTCAAAATATTTTTAAAAATATATTTAAATATGAGTTTTAGTAAATTGGAGTAAGTGATAGAAATTTATGGTTCTATCTGCACCGCATTTATGCACCGATCAGTGCACCACCGTTACATGTGCGACACGTGGAAAGTCTGAAACCGCTTTCACGTGTTTTGGTGAATCTCGTTTCCATAAAATAAAGATGGAAACCAAACTCTTTCTGAGGAAGGGTTCTCTAGACGTCGACTGACATTAGAGATGTAAAAAAAGCTTGTGGCCCCGCTTGTATTGCGGGCCGGCTCGCCTTGCCGGCAGTGCGAGTCGGGCTGGAAAAATCAGTCCGCAGGTATATAATGTTTTTTTTAAAGGCCGGCGGCCGGCATAACAAGGGGGGCGGGCCGAGTCGGTCCGTCCAACATTTATCACCCTGCACGCCGCGGGCCAGCCCGCATCAAACCGTACGGGCCGGCTCGGGCCGTACGGTTTGCAACGCTAACTGACATAAACCATCACCTCTCCTCCTTCCTCCCTTGCCACCACCTCCTCCTTCCCTCGAACCGTCCGCTTCCCCTGCCCTCGCGCCGCCTTCATCGCCCCGCTCGCTGCGGCCACCACCATCTCCCCGAAGATCTAAGAGATCGGCAAACAAATATCTAAGTTAACCCTAGAAGAAGCCTGTAACCTCGTCGATTTACTCCAAGACCTCCTCGGGGTGTTCGCAGCCACACTCGCCACCGCCGCAGTCGTCGATCACGTGTTTTGGTGAATCGCCCACAACAAACATATTTTACGATCCTTTTAACCCCAATGCACATCACTATAGTAGTACTAAACTTCTCAAAACAGTAACAATAGTAATAGTGTTTTACTTTTCAAAAGATTCGATCAATATGCTCAACAAGGGTTATAATAAGCGTCTCAATATAGATTCCTAATACAAGTTTAATAACTCAAAATAAATAGTCTTTTAGACAAGAAAGAATCTAATAAACTACAAAACTCTATTAAAAATAATCTTTCGATGCTTGTCTTTATTTGGCAGTAAGAAGTCGATTTGAAGCAAGTACATCTTCACATTGAAGGTTTATGTATGACGTACGTACGGCTTAGAAAGAGTTTGGTTTCCATCTTTGATGCTGTTTGGTTTGGTGTAGTTAAAAAATGGAGATAGAAATGCAAGGTTAGAAGTACTGGAGTTATAAATTTCTATTTTCGTAATGCAGCAGGTGTGTTTGGTTAAGCACAGTTCAAACTACTGTAATTAGAAAATTGCTATTTAGTTTGATACAGTTGAGTGCTGCAGTTGAAAATTCGGTGTTTGGTTTGATGCAGTTGGACAGATATAGTAACTTGAGGTAAACTTAACTCCCAAATATTTTTTTTTTTTGTATATGAAAATTTATATTATATTATATGTAACGTTAAAAAATGTTATATAAGATGTATGTAATAAAAATTTCAAATTTCTAGTTAAGTCTTATTATTAAATTTTACTTATTATTTTTTTTTTGTTGGATATAATTGATTTATGTAATATTGAAAACTGTTATAATATAATATATATATTAAAATATTAAAAATTACTAAAAAAAATATTGAAAACTGTTGCTTTTTTTTCAATACGTTCCCATTCGTGTTCACATTTAAGACAAGTACAGACAAGAGTCCATTTCCATCCTCCACAGCAGCTTCTACAAATTCCTTCATTGTTTGGGAAGCTACAGTGATATTACATGTGTGGTGTGACGGGCAAACTCTACATCCATCTTCTTCAGCCGTGCGGGTACAAGAAATATTACAGCCGAAGCCCCCAGGGCGCAACTTAAATGATTGTCCAGTAGATCAGCTACGACGAAGACGACGCTTCCTGGGACTGGTACAAGGATTTCCGGTAGCGATGCCCGACGCACAACGCTTGTGGGCAAGCGTTGATTCAACGGCGGGGGATTGTAACACCTCGGATCTGAAGAATGAAGAAGGAAGAAGATGGAGAGAACAACCGGAAGATAAATCGAAGAAGAATAGAAAAAGATTGAAAGAAGAAGAAGATGGCTTATCTGGGAGCACATGTGGCGCAACTCCAGTTCAGGCAGAGCTGTAAATAACTCCAACTCCAAGGAGATTATACAACGCGTGAATGGCATTGTTGTAAATTGACTGAAGGCTAGGATTGTTTGTAAAAGAAGTTAGATAGCTGCTTAGGCTTAACTAAATCTGTTACCAGTTAGCCTAGTATAAATAACCCATACGAGCCCATTGTAAAAGGGAGCCCAAAAATATGATTTCATTTCAATGAAATACTCCTACATGAGTTTTACCGGTTACTGTTCATGGTACTACTGCTGATCATCTTCCTCGACGGGAAACCTTCAGATCACCTCAACTCTCTTAATTTCTGGTTACTCTCACTCCGATCGGAATCGTCATTGAGCCATTCGGATCGGAGGCGTTACAGTTTATGTATGACGTACGTACGGCTTAGAAAGAGTTTTGTTTCCATCTTTGGTGCTGTTTGGTTTGGTGTAGTTGAAAAATAGAGATAGAAATGCAGGGTTAGAAGTACTGGAGTTATAAATTTCTATTTTCGTAATGCAGCAGGTGTATTTGGTTAGGCACAGTTCAAACTACTGCAATTAGAAAGTTGCTATTTAGTTTGATGCAGTTGAGTGCTGCAGTTGAAAATTCGGTGTTTGGTTTGATGCAGTTGGACAGATATGGTAACTTGAGGTAAACTTAACTCCCAAATTTTTTATTTTTTTTTTTGTATATATGTAATGTTAAAAAATGTTATATAAGATGTATGTAATAAAAATTTCAAATTTCTAGTTAAGTCTTATTATTAAATTTTACTTATTTTTTTTTTTTTGTTGGATGTAGTTGATTTATGTAATATTGAAAACTATTATAATATAATATATATATTAAAATATTAAAAATTACTAAAAAAATATTGAACATATCTAAAAAAGTTTCAAATATTAATGAACATATTAACAATGTTATTAGAATAAAAAAAAAACCTTACAATTGTACCGATAACATACATGTATTAACAAAATATACATAATTCATATTTTATTAAAAGAATATCATTTACAATGTTATTGATAATATACATATATTAAAAAATATCATTCATACAAGCGTATTTACAAGAAAATTGGCAGATGAAAGATATACAAAAAAAATTTTCCCCCATATACCGGCAAATACACTTGGGTTTTCATTCGGCTATCCCGTATGGGACGGAAAACTTGCTATGTTGCGATCTTGTGCTATCCCATCCGGTATTCCGCAAGCGACCTGGTCAAATAAAGCCATACATTTCATACACTGCTGAAAACAGCAATCTGCCATGAAACTCAACACAAAGACAAGCAACTCACAAATACAAAGACATGAATTAACACTCAAGCAACCTGCCAACAAATCTGCCGGAAAACAATTTGCTGAAACATCAAGCAGCACAAAGGCAGAAAACAACTTGCCAAAAACTCAAAATCCTGTCAGGGAAGACAAACAACTTAACAAACTTCCATAAAACATCAAGAACTAACTCAGAAAACATTAGAGGTTGCCGGGTAGCAACCTCAAAACATCAAGAAGCTGCCCAGAAACTCAAGAGCACCGCCAGGAATGTCAACCAACTTAAAACCCAAGCGACATACCCATAATACCAAATAACCTGCCAGATTTTTGCGGATAACAACCTCAAAATGATCAAAAAAGCCATGACAACGTATATGCAACAATATGAGTACTTTCTCAAGTTAGATTATTGGATGCCATCATAGAGCTTTAAGTGTTTATATCCTGCATAAAGTAAACAAATAAATACGAAGACCATAAGTTTAATAAAATTACAACAATGTCATAAGCTAACCAACTAAAACTTCACAAGTACAAGGTAAAGTTTTGTCTCTCGCGACAAAATGTATCAAGTATATGAAATGTCTTAAGGCTTACAAAACATGAATATTAAGCCTTATGGCACAAAAAATACCATAATTCTAAATTAATCCAGCGAAGTAATCCTCCAACTAAATCTCCCTACATTGTCTGTTCTTTAAAATGAACAACATTAAATTTCTCGTGTTATGTGACTATATGGTTTAGGTATATTGCGCACCGTTATACCTAATAATAATCATAAGTAACGATTGTATCGCAAATAAAACGATAACAACTATGGCATTTTTCTATTTTCTTTTTCACGCGCCATCTCATTTATTGTCCTAAATAGACATATATAACAAATAAGTCTTACAAGCATGGAAATAATAGAATTCCTACACATAAACATATATGTTTAACATATATCATTAAGAGGAATCATAAAACAAACAAATATTTCTTTTAAAATTGCTACAAATTTTTTTTTTGAAAATTTTTGAGTAAATACAGATCTAGCAATAAAAAAATATACAGATTTAGCAAGAAAAACATATAGATCTGACAACCTTCCAGATCTAAAAAAACATACAGAAAAATATTCAGATCTGATAACCTTCTAGATTTTGTGGAAAAGACCACCTTTTTTCTTCCAATTTCAGAGATCTATCAAGAAATGGGGTCTATACTTACCTTACGAGAGAGCCGGCGCGAGATCGGAGAGAGAAGTATGAGAGAATGACTGAACGAGATCTCAAGACCACTGCCAGTGACTACGGTGGGTGCACGCGACTGATCGAGTTAGAGAGGCGCACGGGGGAAAGGAAGATGGATCGAGGGATTGGACCGAGGACGATGACAGGCGCGCGGGCGAGGAAAGCTTGCGTGAGGCTGAGGGCGAGGGGTAGGGAGAAGCTCGCGAGGGCGAGAAGGATGGAGGAGATAAGACGGTCACCGAGGGAGCGAAGGTCCCCGGCGCGGGACGGGGTGGGAAATTGAGGGGGGTCAAAATGGGAGGGGGATCGGGGTTGTAATTCAGGGCTCTGCAGTTGGATTTCCAACTACGGACCTTAACCCCGTAGCTCCAACTGCAGCATTTCAGTCTTCAACTGCAGCATTTTTGAGGTGGGTCCCACCAGCTACTTCAAACCAAACGACGGTGTTGGTTGTCCATTTTGTAACTGCTGCAGTTGGAACTCCAACTTCAGCAATCCAAACAGGCCCAATATGGAAACATATTCACCAAATCACGTGATAGCGGTTTTAGGGAATCAGAGCACAAATGAAACCAGGATAAAGAAAAATCTTGACTTGTTTGGTTGGTCTACAGAAGAATTTGCCAAGCTTTCTGAAGTTGAATGGGAAAGTATTTTGGTTTTTGTTTATATATAGAGGAAAATTTCATGTTCACCTTCTCAAACTTTTATTAGAACTATACCCAGCATGAGGGGTTCATACCTTATCTTTGCTCCCTTCTTCCTAGATTCATCCCCTCTTCCACACACTTGCTGTAAGAATGAAATATTGGCTCTAATTTTAAAAATTCTCAGAAAAAAAAAATACTATGAGGTCATCGTATAGCGACTACTAAATCTGTTCCATTAGGATCTCTGAGACATGTTAACTCTCACGACTTTAGATTTAGTTGCTTCAATTTTCTTCCATGCTGATATTCAGGATTGCTTCCCATGCTGAGTTAGAGGACGAATGCTGATATTCAGGATTTTCTTCCAGTGCCAAGCCTTTGCTAAAACTCGAATGGATAAATTTCTGCCGCTCTTAATCGTGAGTTGTAGTCTTTATGAATCAGTTAAAAAAAGATTTGATTATTAAAGTTATAGATTACAATAATTTTTTTTTAATTCAATATTTTTTAAAAAGGTTATTCTAAATGGATTTTTTGAGGCTCTAAAGTGTTAATAGAATTTTTTTTTTTAAATTATCGTGGTGGAACTCGTAATACGAGCGCAGTCCCAGTAAGAACCTCAAACTCGCGGAAAATCTCCACTCCCAGCCCCGACCGACGCTATGGATCTGAATACAAGCTTTTATGAACGGGGGCTCTTACCATGAGGTACAAAGGATTTTTAGAAAATCCTGCGAAAGATTTCACCACACGCGAACTCGAACTTGGATGTGAACGCTCTGTCTTGAAGTGGTTCCATCAGTTAAGCAAGGCTGGAATCGGCCTAAAGTGTTAATAGAATTTTTTTTTTTAAATTATCGTGGTGGAACTCGTAATACGAGCGCAGTCCCAGTAAGAACCTCAAACTCGCGGAAAATCTCCACTCCCAGCCCCGACCGACGCTATGGATCTGAATACAAGCCTTCTATGAACGGGGGCTCTTACCATGAGGTACAAAGGATTTTTAGAAAATCCTGCGAAGGATTTCACCACACGCGAACTCGAACTTGGATGGTGACGCTTCTTGAGTCGCCTTCCATCCAGTTAAGCTAGCCGCGCTCGGCCTAAAGTATTAATAGATTAACAAATTAATTTGTAAACTCACTAAAATTTTGAAATATCAAAATAATTATTTAAAAATATTTTTAGAATAAATTTTTAATATAAAATTTATAGATCATTATCAAAATCTATTTTTCTTAACTGAAAGTTTTTCTAAAAAATATTTATATAATAGTCGAAATGCTCATGACATAAATTCTGAGGCGGTAACTGATTTGCAGCAAATTCAAAATCAGAGATTGATTAGCGAAGACTTTCAAAATAGGTGATGATATATGATTTGTTTTCTTTTCTTTTAGTACAATCAACGTGATCATTTTATTTTAAGTACCACAAGCTATGGCTCTTAATTTATTTTCAGACTCTCTCTCTCTCTCTCTTCTCTCTCTCTCTCTCTCTCTCTCTCATATATATATATATATATATATATACACATAGATATATGGGGTACACTCAGACTATATTGTATACTTGATGGTTACTCTCTGTAACTCCAATTTAATGTGTGAATATGTTAGGATCATTGGAGATACTTAGCTTAAGAAAATTTTAGAAATTTATTTGTCATAAATGGGCTAGAATTGGTTCCAAATATGATTTAAGCAATATAAGCCTATTTAGCCGCATCAGAAGCCTATTCTTCACTGTTTTGGCCTTGTCTTGATTTGGTTGCCGAACAAAAATATGGTATATACAGTATGATTTCCGCTCTCATCTATAGGTTTAGCATTGTGGCGTGTGCCTCATAAAGCGCACATCATATATTCAAATTTTATAGATGGTCATGAAAAAAAAATAGACAATTCCAATAAATTTTCAGCTGAGATTGTTAATATGTAGCCATACAAGACCGCCGGTACTTCACGACCGGCTCAAAGTGCATATCAGGTCAAAGTTTTACTTTTTTACTATGGTTCCTGCTCGATGCGGGTTAATATATCGTGATTAAAAAATGGTGTCTCTAATAATATTAAGAGTTGGTGCATCGAAATGATTTTATCTCGTTATTTTAAAAAAAAAATTAGTATAATTTCTGGATCATATCGTTTGGTTTGCATGATGGGATTCTATTGTATAGACCAATTTGTTCATATGTTCTATGGTAAAAACTTGTTATAAATTAAATTTTAAGTATTTTGTATATGCGTGCTTAAAATATGAAATGTCTAATAGACTGTATATTGTGTGCGTTTTTTAAAAAAATAAAAATAAAAAATATTCAAATTAACTTGAAACTTAATAAGTTAGTTTAGATCATATCTTAGCGGTTGAATCATCATTATTATTGTTTCAAGATGTATCTTTTTAACGCATTATATTTCTTTTTGTCTGATGATGTACGGTCAAAATATATATAATATATAAAGGCAAATTGGTAAATAGTATATCTCTTAATCAATTTTAAACGAACGTCTTTCTATATAATTTAAAGAAATAATATTTTTTTTACGACGTGAAATGTTTAGAATTTCTAAAATTATTGAAATATGGCCGCATATTTTTTTTTTTCTTAAATGAAATCTGTGCCGTCGCTCTCGATTCCTACTCCACCTCGGCGGGACCGCCGGCATTTCGAATGCGTTAGCAGTAACGAACGACGGGGCCGCGTTGGCGATCGCCTTCCCGTTTCAGCCTTTTCTGCTCCCCCGCTCAGCTCTCGTGTAACACAAGAGACCGGAGATCTACACTAAAAAATCAAGAGTGGGAGAAAATGGCGGAATATTATTTTACACTAAATACCGGTGCCAAGATTCCGTCGGTGGGCCTGGGAACATGGCAAGCCCCGCCAGGAGTTGTCGGAGATGCAGTCGTCGCCGCCGTTAAGGTATCATCCTTAACATTGATTGTTAACAAGAAAGCACTTTTGGTTGGACCTTAATTTCTGTCAACTAACTCATTTCGATTATAGATCTTGTGTTATATTGATGCTATTTTATATTGACCGTGCAGGCTGGGTACAGGCATATTGATTGTGCTCGCATATACGGAAATGAGAAAGAGGTATGTTGCATTGATCTTCAGTTCGACTCCCTCAAAATTGTTTTCTTAAAAGAATCTAGAATCTTCAGAATCTGTTTGAGTGATGATGAATTGGTTCAACATCATTGCCAAGTAATAAGATGGATTTCACAGGTAATAGTGTAGCTAATTAGGTGAAGTTGGTAATTAAATAGAATACATTTTAGTAGTTTATGGACATAATATACTAACATAACTGATATATTGTTCGCAAAACATATCAGCTTACTACGAATTCGTTTAGCATAATATCGTATAGATGCATTTATATAGTTAAAGAGTAACAGATGTGACATTCAGGAAAAATATTTCTGTAATAAGCATTCACGTGATTATTCTATATCTATACTTCTCACAAATATCAAATAAATACAGATTGGTTTAGCTCTGAAAAGGCTGTTTGAAGAAGGCATAGTGAAGCGCGAGGAGCTATTTGTTACCTCTAAGCTTTGGTTCGTTCATCTCAGCATCTTTCATTTGAATCATTTTCCTTGGAGGTGTATAAAGCTACTTGATTAATTTGGTCCTTCAATTTATACTTATAGAGTGAAGCTTCTTTTATAGGTGTACTGATCACGGTTCAGAAGATGTTCCTGTGGCAATAAAATCTACTTTAGAAGATCTACAGCTTGAATATCTAGACCTTTACCTTGTAAGTATGCATTCCTTTTTTTTTCTCTTTTTTTGGGGTTATCTTTATTGTTCCTTCTTTATATATCATTTGGATATACTGTTTCTTTATTATGTGAACTTGATGTTCTATTTGCACTTCGGCACATTTATTACCTTCAATATGAACATGCATTTTGTTTTTCCTGCAAACTAATCATCTGTGTGCTGGTTAAACCAACTACAATCTTTTAATAGTGTGCCCCTAGTCTCTCCTTGAAATTGCACAACTCTTTTATAGCATAATCTTCTTAAGCTATTATGCTTTTTCTTTTTACATGTTGCTTATACATGTCTACTCTGTGTCTAGTGTTCACCTTAAAGTTACTCTTTCTGGCTCTCAAAGCAACGCCTTTCATTGCAGCATCTCCGAAGACTTTGTCTTAGACTCTTCTTTTGTTTTTCTGTATTTCCTTTGCAATTAAGTACATCTGTCTTCTTTTGTTTTTCTGTATTTCCTTTGCAATTAAGTACATCTGTTAAACTTGGTCTGTGGTGTTACTGATAATCTTAAACAAGAAGCGACCTAATCTCACCTAGATTAAATGAATATATAGGTAAGCATTAAACCAACAGTAGCAGTAACTGATAGTACTTAGAAACGTGAGATTATTCACATATTGCTTAAGAAGGGACACCCGCTACAACTTTGTCCATTTTTTGTTCCATAAGCCTGATAGTAGCATACCATTACATATAGTTGCTTAACACTGGGCTTCCCTCTTTGTTAAGATCCACTGGCCATTCCGACTAAAGAAGGGGCACCCGCTAAGTCCCGAAAACCTCATCCAACCTGACATACCGAGCACGTGGTCTTCAATGGAGGCTATATATGATGCTGGTTTGGCTCGTGCAATTGGAGTGAGCAACTTTTCTTCGAAGAAGCTGGATGATTTGCTGTCAAAAGCACGGATTCCACCAGCTGTCAACCAGGTGGAATGTCACCCATTATGGCAACAAACTAAGCTACGTGCATTCTGCAATTCAAAGGGCATTCATTTATCTGTAAGTCTTTAGGATCCGTGGCATATAAAAGATTCTTTCGCAACAATCTTCATCTCGAGCGCGATATATATTATATCTATATATATATTTATATATTATATATATATATATATATATAAGTCTTAGGATCTGTGGCATACCAAAGATCCTTTCGCAACAATCTTCATCTCGAAACGCGAATATCTATATATATATATATATATATATATATATATATATATATGTTTTTGTTTTCGTTTTTATATTATTGCATATTATCACGTCCCTTGCAGGGCTTTTCTCCACTCGGTTCTCCAGGAACAACATGGATACATAGCAATGGGAATGTTCTTGAGCACCCAATAGTGAAGATGGTTGCCCAGACATTAGGCAAAACACCTGCTCAAGTTGCTTTGCAGTGGGGGATCCAGGTGGGCCATAGTGTATTGCCTAAAAGCACAAACGAAAGCAGGATAAAGCAAAACCTTGACCTGTTTGGGTGGTCTATCCCTGAGGAGTTATTTGTGAAATTTTCCGAAATTGAGCAGGCAAGTAAATTTGATTGTTTCAGATTTTATTGAAATGGCAAGCTGGTAACTTGTTTGGATTGTTCTCATACTCCATAGTTTTAAGGTCCTTGTTTTCGTTGTCATTTCTTCTCTCTTCCTGATATTTCTGTAAGCTTTTCATATATCACTTATATTGTCAATTAGCCAAAACACAGCAGTTCTTTCTGTTCATTCAGACAATTGTTTCACTGTTGAGTCCAATTTGAAGTCGTTAGAGGTGTCTACCAGTGTCAAGTCTATCTTTTGAGATCTAAACCAGATAAAAAGCAAACCACTACCCCTCATATTTTTTCTTTCGAAAATTTTGACTTCAAGTTTATTCTAAGTTTCATATATATGTGGATTTAGATATTGATGGAAAGGTATTGGCAAACTTGATGAATCTTTTCTGCCCCTTCTCTTTTACAGGTAAGGCTAGGCAGGGCCAACTTCTTTGTGAGCCAGACGGGCCTTTACAAAAGCGTGGAGGAAGTTTGGGATGGAGAGATATGAACGTGTTATGTTGGCAAAAACCAAGATGGTTGCTTTAGAGCTAGTTTTATTACTTCCCCTTAAAACGACCAAGCTATTCGCCAGCTATTTCTTCATCTATCATGAACAGTGACAATGATAATGAAAACACTGTTTAAGAAAATAAAAACACTACTACAAATTATTGTGGATTATATGTGTGGTTGATAATGATATAGTTCACATGGTCTATGAAACAAGTAATTCTTTTCTTTCTTGTGTGTCATGCATAAAGTGAAATCTATTGAGCATGTATGTATCATATTTCTGATGCAAAAGCTCGTTGTGTAAACAGCTAAAATACAAGTTGGAGTACAAAATGGTCGAATTTGAGTTGTAATCTCTAAATTTGTCTGTTAAACAGATTTTATATATTTTTTTAATGTAATTGAGGTCCTACAATAATGTTATGATATATGATGAATTATATTTTAGGTGTCCTAAGGAATATTCGAAGAATTTTAGAACATGTAATTATATCGTAGCATTTCTTGACCCATATAAAAACTTTTGGAATATCACGGAATTTTTTATATATTTAAAATACTGTGTATAACATTTTATAATTTTAGAATAATCGTGTTGATGCTTGATGAATTATGAGTAGGAATAATGGTGGCAGAAAGAAAAATTAGACTGCGAATGTAAAAGTGAGTAAAGTGGAGGATTTAGAAAGAGAAAAATAGAGAGAGATAGAAGAGAAGAAGAAAATTTTAAAAAGAAGGAGAAAAATGAAAGAAAAAAAAGTGGCTGCAGCAATGCCAACTTTAAAAAATATATATATATTTATTTTTTTGTAATTTTAATTTTTAGCGAATTAAAAATTTTATATTGACTATATGGATCAGTAGCCTAACAATTGGAGGAGGTTATAGCCAAGTTGGCTCAGACCCAAAAGTGTGAAAATGTGCTTTATGCAGTGCCATAGAATAATAATAATAATATATCAAGTCATTTACTGGATCTATTTAGATGAAATCTTTTATCGTTTCTTATAAAATAGATGAAGTTGATTTAATATTTTGGGGGCAGATTCTTTTCATTATTTATCTCTTAAATTTTCTCCAATTTATAATAAAAAATAATATCTACATATATTTTTTAAAAAATTTTAAATATAAAAATTATAAATTTTTGATGAGATTTATGAATTTTATATTTAAAATTTTTCTAAAAAATACTTCTAAATATTTATTTTAGATATAAACGAATTTTATAAATTATTTTTAAATCCGTTACTAATTCGAAGTTCTGAAATATTTATTTAGAAGTAGTTTTAGAATAATTTTGAATATAAAAATTATAAATTTCGGTTAAATTTATAATTTTTATATTTAATATATTTTTAAAGAATATTTAATATTAGATTTATTAATCATTAAAAATAATTAGAAGAATAATTAATGGTGATGATGTACCCTTCCGCATAGTTCTCCGCTATAGCAAAAAACTGCCCTTCTTTTTTCATCATCTTTATTAGGTCAACAATGAGTCAATGACAATGACGATGGCCGGTGCGGAGTTTTCGACTCTTAGCAAAACTTATTAGGTCAGCAATGACGATCGCCGGGGCGGCGGCGCTTTGGCGTTTAATCCTTCTCTGATCCACCGGTCAGCTTTTGCGACATCTGTATATAGACAGCTAGAGTTCGTGTAATTCAGAGAATGCAGATTGATACTCAGAGCACAAGAGAGGGAGAAGATGGCGGAGTCTTATTTTACACTAAACACTGGAGCCAAGATTCCGTCTGTGGGCCTAGGAACATGGCAAGCCCCACCGGGAGTCGTCGGAGATGCTCTTGTCGCCGCCGTTAAGGTATCATCTTTACATCGATTGTTAACATAAAATTACTTTTGGCCTTATTTTTAGTCAAAATACTCATTTTGGTTATAGACTATTCTGATGTTATTCTGTATTGGGTGATGCAGGCTGGGTACAGGCACATTGATTGTGCTCGCATATACAGAAATGAGAAAGAGGTGTGCTGCATTGATCTTAGTTTTTTTTCCCTCAAATTTTAGTAGTTAATATAATTTTTAATGTTCATATCCTGTAATGATGAAGAATTGATTCAACGTAATTACAAAATAATAAGATGGAGACTATTTGACCGGTAATATTCTAGTTATTTGGTGAAGTTGGTAGATAAAGAGTCATGATCTGATTACAGTGTAGTCGATTGTACTAAATCGTACATAGTTTTTTTTTGTTTAAAAGAAATTCTATATCCTGTAATGATGAAGAATTCATTCAACGTAATTACAAGATAATAAGATGGAGACTATTTGACCGGTAATAGTCTAGTTATTAGGTGAAGTTGGTAGATAAAGAGTCATGATCTGATTTCAGAGCAGTCGATTGTACTAAATCGTATGTAGAGATGTTTTTTGAAACAAATTTTACATGAAAGTTGTAAAATTTTGATGAGAGCTACAATTTTGGTATTTAAAATTTTTTCAAAAAAATACTTCTAAGTATATGTTTTGAGGTTCCAAAGTCATAACGGGTTTGAAATTTTTTTCAAAAGACACCCTCATATATGACTTTAGTGCAGTCGATTGTAGTGCAGTTGACTGCACCAGATCGAATTTCAGTAGATAAATAGAAGACCAGAGTAAGAAGTTTATGGAAAATATGAAAATTTATCAAAATACTAACAAAGTATACTAATATGGTGCAGTCGACTCCACCAGATCAAATTTCGGTAGATAAATGGAAGACCATAGTAAGTAGTTTATGCAAAATATGAAAATATATCAAATTAATAACAAAATATACTCTAATCAACATAACTGATATAATGTTCACAAGACGTATCTGGCTGCAATATGCTCCGGTTCATGGAAGGCCCGCATTCTGACTTCTGTTGTCCGGATTGTGCGTGCGTCCCATGCCTATGGTTTACATATACAACGGTCGTACAAATGTGAACCTCCTGTTACGGGCATGGTTCCTTTCGTTAGTCATACAAATATATTGTATTCATAAGAAGGCAATGACTGATATTTAAGCATTATATCATATACATGCATTTATATAGTTAGAAGTAACAACTGTAACATTCAGGAAAAAAATTTCTGTGCTTACAAAGGATCCCTTTGATTATTCTGTATCTATACTTGCCACAATATGTACAGATTGGTTTAGCTCTGAAAAAGCTGTTTGAAGAAGGCATAGTGAAGCGTGAGGAGCTATTTGTTACCTCTAAGCTCTGGTTCGTTCATCTCAGCATCTTTCATTTGAATCATTTCCCTTGGAGGTGTATAAAGCTACTTGATTAATTTGGCACTTCATTTTATACTTATAGAGTGAAGCTGTTTTTATAGGTGTACTGATCACGGTTCAGAAGATGTTCCTGTGGCAATAAAATCTACTTTAGAAGACCTACAGCTTGAATATCTAGACCTTTACCTTGTAAGTATGGATTCCTTTTTTTTCTCTTTTTTGGGGTTATCTTTATTGTTCCTTCTTTATATATCATTTGGATATACTGTTTCTTTATTATGTGAACTTTTGCTATTCTATTTGTACTTCGGCATCTTTATTATTTGTCTCTCCTTGAAAATAGCACAACTGTTCCAGCTTTCACCGTAAAGTTACTCTTTTTTTGGCTCTCTATGCAACCTTCTCTTATACTCTTCGTTGTTGTTTTGTTAAGTACATCATCTGTTAAAACGCATCTCTGATGTTACTGTTGGGTATAAATTGATAAAATCTTTAAATAATGGGCCATTAAGTTAAGAGGCATGTGATGGTTCACTTAGAGTTCTTAAAAAAAAGGGGCTTCCACCAGCCTCGCAAGATTTGGTCAAAAATCTCCTAATTTGTGGATCTTAAAACAGTATAAAATTCCATAAAATATGGGGTTCCCATATTCAGTCAAGCATATAGCCGGCCCTAGCTAAAAGGAAAAAAAAAATAATAATAACCCACCCATGAAAGCCTTCTCAACTGCAGGACTATAAAGCAACTAAAAACCCTAGAAACAGAACAGAGGTAGACATGCACACGGCAGCAAGGAAGAGAGATTTTCTTCCTCTCCCACTACAACAGAAAAAAAAGCTACAGAGGCTTTTTAAAAAAATAAAAGAAGAAGAAGTATAAGGAGATGGAGGAAAGCTCTTGATTAGAAGCCCCTTCTAATTGTGACAACCTTCATCTCGGATTCGAGATAAGGTATTCCGAGGTGACATAACTCGTCGCAGTGTTGTTAAAGGCGCGCCAAGGCGCGCCTTGCCGTGCGCTTAGGATCGCCACACGAATCTGCGCCCGTCAAGAACAAGGCAAGGCCCCCGTTCACTAGGCACAGCCTTATCGCGCCTTGGCGCGCCTAGGTGCGCCTTACGCCTAGGCGCGCCTTGCTGCGCCTAGTGAACAGGCCCCATTTATAAACTATGTGAGCCCAATTAAACCATCAGAACTTATTATTCAGTCCATATGAGAGCTCCTTACTCACTACAATGGGCTAAATAGGAAAAAAAAATCACTAATTTTTCTCACAAGCAACACGCCTGCTGGATTGGAAGAGGACGGCGAAGTCTGGAGACGAGGGCTATGTTTTCATAATGAACATGTTCATTCACTGAAACATCTCCAAATAAGCTAGCTATTCATCATTTTTCACACTTTGAGACTTTTGAGTCATATTCATGTGATGTGACTATGTGCTTTTCCAATATGGTTTGTCCAGAATCCATCAATAATGCTAAACTTTTCGCAACAATTTAGAGTAATTTAGAAAGTTATACATATGTTAAGAGCTAAGAGTCTTAAGAATGATGTAAGAAATTTATCTGTGTATTTTGATGTATGTAGGATCTTTGCTAATAGACTTGTTCTGATCTTTTCTATGACAATTTTGGTTTAAATTTGTATTTTTTATGGAGATATTTATATCTAAGGAAGCAGCGCGCCTTGCGTTAATAAGGCCCGCGCCGCGCCTTGCGCCTTGCGCCTAGGCTTCGGGACCACCCTTGCGTCTTGGTGCGCCTTGCGCCTTTGACAACATTGCCTCGTCGGAGCTTGTCGTCTTTAGCCACCGGGTAGATTAGCTTCGATCGAAGCTTCCGAAGATTAGAAAAATCAGGTAAACTCCTAATCCGGGTTTATTCAAAGTCATATAACTGGTATTAATTGCCCTCGGGACTCCGAGATACGGTGAACGGCCGAAATTCGGA
The DNA here is from genome assembly GCA_002076135.1 of Xerophyta viscosa. Classification (NCBI taxonomy): domain Eukaryota; kingdom Viridiplantae; phylum Streptophyta; class Magnoliopsida; order Pandanales; family Velloziaceae; genus Xerophyta; species Xerophyta viscosa. The sequence continues at coordinate 219,698 of MJHO01000157.1, forward strand.
GAAGACGCGAGTCACGCGACGGATAGTCGGAATCCGACGACGAAACAAATTTGACGGTTGAAATTTGGCAATAAAACGTTGTTGAGCGACGTGCAACAGTGGTGGACAAATCGCGGAAAGCACCTCAAAAACACGAATAGGCTTCACGACATAAGGCCTTGCTTTAGAGGTTTCTCGCAAGGGCTTCCTCATATCAAGAATTCTCAAATGACGTGCCAAGATGGCCAAAATTTGGCGACGAAGCGCTGTGGATAGCCGGAAGCTGGCGATGACGAACCAAGAGCAAACCAATGGTGACCCGGCGATGACTGTTGGAATCACGGAAAGAATTATTTTTAATTTATGATAACAAATACCAAAAGTAAATCAAAGTTCAAAGAGTTCATTTCGTTCAGAGCATGAAACATGATATTGACATAATGCATTTTCCCTCTTCAAGGAAAAATGATCTCTCTAATCAATCAAATGGAAAAAGGGGTTTCTGTCCCTTTAAACAAAGAGATCACAAAAAAGCCAAAAAAAATATTTGTTCTCTTTAATCAGAGAGACGAACAAAAAGACAAAAAAAAAATGATTCAAAGCAAAAAAAAAAAAATAAATAAATAAATAAAAAAAGAAGAATCAAGGTGATCTTCAAGCAGAGCATAGGTCCATCAGCTCAGCACCATGCTCACAAGCCTATAAATTCAGGCAGAGCTCAAAGAATGACTAATGAGCTCACAAGCCTAAAAAGTCCGGCAGTGCTCCGGAACTACGTGACTCCAGCAGAATTTAAATTCTCAAGCCTAAAAAGAAGAATTTAAATTAAGGACTTTTATTTTTGCTTTATTTTGTTTATGTACATGTTGAAATTATAAACATAAAATTTTTCCTTAGTCGGAGGTCACGCATATGCATGTAATTAACATTGGATTATTTTAATCCAATGGAACAAATCCTTACTTTAATTTAAATTTTTTCCACGAAACAGTTACCGATAATCATAAACAACAGGCAACCGAATCTCACATAGATTAAACAAATTCGACTTACAGGCAGCACGAAGCCAACGGAATCAGTAACCGATAATACTTAGTAATACGAGGTTCGGTCACTTGTTGTTTAAGAAGGATACCGGCTACAACTTTGTCCATTTTTGGTTCGACTATGCTCGCTTTTATTTTCTTGACAGTAGCATAGTATTTTAGATAGTTGCTTAACTTAGGCTCGTCTCTTCATTAAAGATCCACTGGCCATTCGCACTAAAGAAGGGGCACTCGCTAAGTGCAGAAAACCTCATCCAATCTGACATACTGAGTGTATGGTCTGCGATGGAGATGATACATGATGCTGGTTTGGCTCGTGCGATTGGAGTGTGCAACTTTTCTTCCAAGAAGCTGGATGATTTGCTGTCAACAGCACGGATTTCACCAGCCGTCAACCAGGTGGAATGTCACCCAATATGGCCACAAACGAAACTACGTGCATTCTGCAATTCAAAGGGCATTCATTTATCTGTAAGTCTTTAGGATCTGTGGTACAGGAAAGATCCTATGCAACAATCTTCATCTCGAGTCATCCCGGAAACGAGAAGGGTATGTGATGTTCGAGTTATTTCGTACTATTATAAGGATTTCCATTTTTATTCATCATTTCCTTGCTAACGGGCATTTCTTTCCTACTTGTTCTACAGCTTCTAATTCGAAGCAATAGGATTCGAGAAGGCGAAACCCAGTATCAAGTGCGTGAATAGCAAAACACGAAGGGAAACCGTCCTTCGAGACAAACCTAAATTCAGGATAAGCCTGAAGTGAAACGTCGGCATATGCTCCTTAGGCAAAACACATGGAAAGTGCACCCTGTCTCAATGTTGCTTTGCATCAAGGAATGGGTGAAGATTCAGATGGGCCATAGTGTATTGCTACTAATAGTCTGCGAGACACACACTGGAATCGAACACAGAACCCATCTAATGACAAAATAGGTTTGATCTTTGATGGTCTATCCTGGGTGAAGGCAGCTATTTACAAAGATTATGTTTCCGCAATAGAAGCAAGGCAAGTTATGCAATTTCTTTTTTCAGATTTCTTTCCATGGTTTTTATGTCCTTGGATGTGCATTGTTGATACCAATGAGCATTCTAGTAACTTCTTTAGCAAAAACAGGCAGTGCTTTCTGTTCATCATACAATTGTACCACCGTTGATTCCAGTTATGAAGTCGTTAGAGGTGTCTAAACTCTATAATAATAGGCCTAAACCAGATAAAAAGCAAACCAAGCCCCCTTAGATTACTTCTTTAGAGAACTCCAATTCTCTTCTAAATTTCATACTTATTTGAATTTAGATATTGATGGAAAGTTATTTGATATGGTACTGTCTGGCCTGCCACGATAGCGGCAGTCGGCAGAGACACACTGACTGTCTTGACCGATTCTTCAGCACGCCGAACTTAACCACAGATACCTCGCAGCTGCTCAGTCTGCTTCGGGTCTTGGCAGCCCCAACACGCATCGATACTATTCGACCACCCGTCCTGTGACGATCGCAGGCGTACATGCCCGCTGTGTGTCCCGGAATAAACGGCCGGGAAAAGAATCTGGTCAACCAGAAAATTTCACCTAAAAATGAGGTAGCCTGAAGCGCTAATGAGTCCCTTCGGTGCCACCCACAACGTGGGATAGGCCAGACGTAGCGTACTGAAATATATGCATAATTTCAAACGCTCTGATGACTCTTTTTGGCCAACCTCTCGATGACTGCTATACAGGGTAAGACTATTCGACAGGTGCCGCACCTTTTGTCCGAGCCAGCGAGGGCCTTTTACAAGACAGTGTGCGGAAAGTGGAGAAATAAGATATAGGATAAATGAACGTGTAATATGTTGTGAGGGGAAAAACCAAAGATGAGATGTGCAATTACAGATGCTAGTGTCGAATATAAACTGTACCACACTGTAAGAACAACAAGCTATTCGGCCTTCGGTCTTCAAGAATGACAAAATGCGGGTAATAATAAATTACCTCACTACAGTAGTGGACCTGACTACAATCATAAAAAGTAAACATAACTATATAATATATGTGTCAAAGCGTGCTAGTTCATTGAGCAGTCAATAGGTACGCCTTTACCACTCACTCCACCCGAGACAAGCAAAACGTAGTATCCCGACAGTATTTCGATGCGAGCAGGCGGGAACAAGCACGCGAAATACCGTTGCCATTTTCCATTGTAAAAACACAAGGACTTTTATTTCAGCGGAATCAACGTTTATAAGACAATAAAAAGGTAATTAGCTCTTACATTTTAAATTCGCTACGACTAACCGGTACATGCTGATGATAAGGAGATTACTAATTTTTTATCTAACCACCTATCATCGTTGCAAATTTATATAGAATCTATTTCCTTAACGACTTATATAATTCAAAATATTACCATAATGTGCATACTACCAAACCCTTGTAAATTTTGATCAAATAGTAGTCTAATACACTCATTATAGTTCAATACGTATATTTTTAAAAAACTCGATCACAATCAATGTAGTCAATTCCTCCGATGATCAAAATTACTTGAAAACTAGAGTTTTAGCATACAATTTACTCACTTTAGTGCAATCTCACATATCTTCGAAAAAAATGTACATTACAAACAGTATCAATTCCTCTGATCACCAATTTAATCATGCATAGATTGATATTTATTGACCATTTTTTCGAACACATATAATTGAACAACTTAAAACACACAGCCTATTAAAAATTAAACCTATCTGTGAGATTTAAAATTTACTCATACACCACCATATCTACAACTCGCATCTAGAATCATAGATAAAACACATTTTCATAAAAAATTTCGTGCACTGGAGCAGGCATAAAATGCTTTAGACAATTGTACTCACACAGCGACAGATCGGTCTATGCCTCTCAGGAACAAATTGAGGTACCCACTCGATCGTTGCATATGACATAGTTATTCTGTAGGTCTATGACAGACGCAATTAGAAGTTCTTCTATGCTTAAACTATTCTTATGCAACAAGGTGAACACCTACTCAGCATGTGCAAATCCACCACTTACAAAAGGTGATAATCTGCCTGAAGCGTTGCACAAAATGTGAGAGCCTATCGTGTTCAAAAGCCACTTAGCCCAACTACTTATATATCTACGTGCAATGAAAAATATAATTTATAAATTGATCAAATCATAAATTACTGACCTACCAATTTTTAAAATATAATTTATAATTTAAACTTTAATTTATTTTAGATTTATTATCTATAAACCAACCAAACTGTAACTAAACACAATCTCAAACTGTAACCATCCAAATAAATTCCAAGTATTATATACTCACAAATATGTCAAAAGGAAACCTCATTTTTAACAAGACGCTTACCTCTGTACATGTCAAGTGTCGCCGCATTTCTAAGGCAGACGGAGAGTCCACGATAATACATTTAACAATGCAGAAAAAGTGAACTTAAAAAACCAAAAAAAAAAAAAAAAAGTACTACATCACAGTGAGTTCTTTTCACAAAAGTATAGTAGATCGTGCTGCTGGCTGCTGCTTGGCGATGACCAATCCCAACCAATCTGACGTTTTGGCGCATCGAACTGATTGTCCCAACAATTTATGAAAAGAAAAGGATTTTTATGGCAAGGGCTAAAACACATTGCAGGATGAACGCGCTAACAAGCAATATAGTCAGATCCGTGCCTGGAAGAAATGACTTCAAGTTTATAGTGAGAAACCAGGCTGATGCAGCACCTGTTAGGATTATTATAATCCAACGAAGTATCTCAAACGGACCAGGGAGGCAAACATAGTCAAACCAAGACAACTACAAAAATAGCAAATATACAAGCGCAACGAAATCAGCTGCTGCTCACACTGACCAAAATAAAAGTAGTCTGGACTGATGGACAAACCCAAACCAAGCTCTTCGACAAGCGCAGACCCCTCCAATAAACAATGCAACACAGCATGCGAAGTGAGCCCTTAAGACAACTCATGCTCGCCGTCCGCGAGACAAAAGTTCTGATCACACGAAATAATATATGAATGTAAAAAAAGAAATAACGACATCTCCGCTACGGCTCTTCGAGTTCAATGTGTGTTTGAATGCGCGCGAAAGACCAAGTCCGCGCTCGCTCTCTCGCTGCCGTATATCGTGTATTAAATTCAAACTCTAGACATTCCGAGCGCTGATCAAACACCGAAAAGGGTCGCGCATGCAGTAATGCCCGAAGCAACCATAGCCAGCACGCGTCGTCCCGCGCCGCTTATAACCATGGTCACAGCACTACAGTATTTAAGGGTCTGTTACCTCTCCACAAACATTCTCCAAATCAGCACAAATTAATTTAACAAGTTCAAAATCATTAACCACCTTATCCTCTTTAGGCACGTGCCGTGATCGCGACATACTGACCGCGGAAACATGCAAAACTCGGCGACCTGCATACTGCCGTCCGGCACTGGGCAGATGTGAAGCGCCCACTGGGCACTCTAAATACCATGCTATTAGCAGAACAAGTTGAAATGCACTAAACATTGAGCCGCCAAAACGTATTTGAGACAAGAAAACAGTCAACCATATCTGAGTGAAACGACACAACTGCCTAAATATTGCGTATAAGATGCTTCAGAAAGCTCGTAAACAATTGATACATCTCCTCTCATGGACCAACTCGTATATACACACTCCACCTTATTCAATTTTTGTAAATGACAAACTTGCGGAACTAACTATGATTATTTTTTAAAGGAAACACCAAAGAAATCCGGGAATGACCATCTAGCTGAGAATGCATAACACCCAAGATAGAAGATGTTGAAAAATCCAGAGAGAAAAATAACAATGAAAAACAGCTAATGTAGTAGTCCAATTATACAGAGCAAGGCATCAAACAAAGAAATAACAGAAGTAAATTATCCCTTCAGAGATCACCATAAGGCGAGACCCAATCTCTAGGATTACTAGTTCCCACATGAATGAGTAAACAAGAGAGTAGTGTATAGTACATAACGCCTGGATAACACCAGCCAACTTAGCAATAACACATAGCAAACCAACGCACCAGTGCAACCCAATCTAAATTCCATTATTAGGCTCACATCAAAACGTTAGTTTATGAGTTGAGATCACTCCTCTTATTTCCGCGATCAACAATGAAATATTGCTTATATAAGAGACTAGCGCAATTTATCCATAAGAGCAAGATATGCAGCCATATGAACAATACCAAGTGGTAGACCTCAAATGCAATGGCAATACTCTATCAGGTACTCCGATCAGAAGCAAACACATCACGTCTCGAAACATAGATACTCCACAGATACACAGCAGCTACAATATCTCCCTCAAAAGAATTATCCAAAGGAAAAACTACAATACGAAGTAAGACGAGTAGGAGTGCATAACCTATTTCCAGGGGATTAACCAAAGCCAAATATTTTTTCGGATTCTAGCCCCAAGGTTCTCAAAGTAAATAAATGTCATGATCTATATCAACATTAAGTAGGAAATGCAGTCTCTCAGATTTCAGCAGACTCAAAAGAGTGAGAACGAAATACCTAAATACCCATACAGCTTACTATTGTAGGGGAAGTTATTATTACTAACTGCAAGCTAATGATTAGGGAGGCAAATTAAACTTTGCTCACCAATCCAACATTATAGTTGCCCCTCATGCTAAATCAGAGTATCAAAATCTGCATATTAAGAGTTTAGGAACCTATAAATAAATGTGTCACCATGGGTTACTCAGACTATTAAAATGTTAAGGGCATTGACCCTCCTTTTGACCAAAAAATAATAATAATAAGTGTGTCACAATCTAAATTAGAGTATTGTGGATTTTTCTTTTTTTTTTCGTGTAGAGATGCTTTATGCGGGTGAGCAAACAGTAATTGCGTTATATATAACATTAAGCTTAAAATTTTTTACTGCTTTAAGTTTTCATGCTGAGTTACAAGATAAAGAATTCTTGCAATGCATCAAGTTTAAACATAGCCTACTGTGCAATGTAAGGAGCTTGAATAGTTGCTAGTTCTTGACATTCACCCTCAACTACAGTTCTTGACATTTCACCCTCAGTAGAATCGTTATAGACGGCATCTTACATAAAGTGCTCGTATATGGTCTATTGGACCAAGCAGCAACCACTAAAGAGTGGCTATAACATTCTGTTTTTATCTTTTTTTTTTTTGGAGAAAATTTGGCTATAATATGCATGACATATTTATAGCACTTTAGTTTTGACTTGATCACAATCTAGTGATTGAGTCACTAAACATATTGTACAGTTAACTCTCAAAAGTTTGAGACTCCATAACTTCATCAAATTACTCAGCAAAGCATAATCCATGTATGTTGTGAGATCAAGCTTTAAATGTGCATTACAGACCAAATTAGGAATAAATCAGAGTATCAAGAAGAAACAAGTTAAATTTCCAACTATAATCCAACCCAAATCTCTTGTATAATTACGGGGATATGCAAAAGAAATTAACTCACAGATCAGGATTGCTCTCAATCTTTCTGGAAAAAGCATCTGTAGGATAAACTGAACTTATAAGTCTTTCAACCACAATATCAGTATCAACATTAAAATAGGGGCTATATGATGATATGCTGAAGAATCCCTTCCAACTGGACGCTGCTTGGTCATCTACACCTGTATCAACGAAGAATAAATGATGCTAACTAGATTATGCATATCAAATGGCTAATAAGTAAATTCCAGGGCCTATGTCAAAGGCATTGAGCTTTTGATTCACTTTGTTATAAATCGTGAATTAAGATTACTAATTTCAATATCCTACATTTGCTTCAGTCATTAGTATCATAATGTTACACTCCCAATAGATAAAATCTAAAATATACTAATAGTGTCACCAAATAGTACTCGTGCATACATCAATTTAGCCCCTCAAAAAGAAAGTGATCAACCTTCACTTATGGCCCTGAAAAATCACATTACTTTAGACTTTCCAGAACTCTTAATGCTAATAGCTCTCACTTGAGATGCATTACTTTATAGTGCACTTTCAGGGCATAACATGAAGGCTTCGGATCTATTTTTCCCGTCGAAAGGCAGCCCATGACTTGACTCGGTACACAGAATATAGGGGTCATGAATTCTAAGAAAATTAACCGATTAGACTCAGAACTACAAACGTACCATACAATGAGTTCCAGAGATGCATGATATAGACTCCTCGCCAGCGGGAAAAATTCTCAGGTTTGCAATCAGATTAGCTCACCTAATTCGCCCAATAAAAAGAGTCAAGCAGTAACTACACCGCTACAAAATACCTGCTAATTGACCAGAAACAGAAGGGACTAATAAAACAACTCCTATCCTCCAAGTCGTTACCATAGCTTGCACTTCAGATCAGTAGCAGCCTGCAAATCACATTTATTTTTATTACGGATGCGCTGTTATACTATCCCATTTCATGAAGTTGTCCATTAGAATTAAATAGTAGGTTATTAACTGAGGTAAAATTGCGGGTATATATCACTGGGGAAACGAAAGACGCGAGTCAAAGGTGGCTTTTCGAAGCGGAGCATATGGGATCCTTCCATTATACATGAAAAACTAAGCAAATAATCCAAATCTAAGCGCAAACCTGAAAGACTCAATTTCCGATATCTGAAACAATACTACCGATGAACTCTATTTCCTCCGCCTGCTGATCGGAGTCGCCGTACGATCCAGAAGTATCACAACTGATTCGCCGAATACAAGCGGGAGCTTAAGCCCTTCTCGGCATTCGTGCCAATTTGTAAGTGAACTAACTGGGCGAGCTGTACGAGAAGAAAGAACCGAGGACGAGTGCGACCCGTACTCAGCGCTGAAGCGTTCTGCTCGCAGGAACCAGGAAGGCACAAGCACGAGGGCCTGAAGACACGAAACTTCGTGTTTCTGTTTTACGTCCACAGATTTCGTATTCCAATACGCTATAATTCTATAGAGAGAAAAAAAATATTAATTTTTCAGTACGAAGGAACGTCAATCAATTTTTATAATAATGAGTATTTAAATAAGAATAAAGCTCCAAGAAATTCAACAGTTTTTCCTAAACTGTTTGTATACACTCAGTATTTGTAAACACTATAAATGCAATGGTTCGTCGAGTTGTGCAAACAATATCCCTCATTAAATATATAAGATTCAAATTAACTACAAAATAAATCAGTCAAAAATATAAATCTATTAATCAGATCATACAACTTTTTATTATAGAATTTAACAAATATTACCAGTATCCATCGTATTCGAGATTTGTGAACCAACAGTAATATAACTAGGATACTCACCACTTCTCGAATTTTGTCAAATGTACCGAATAATTTGATGTTTGGAGGCATGAACCCGAGCAATACCGCCCTGTCACTAAATGATAGATTTTTAATTTGAATAACAAGAGTAATCAATAGGCAAATAGGCCATATATGACCACACCAAATTTGCTCAGAAAAGTTGAGATACAGCTGCCAAGGACATCTCATGAAAAAAACTATAAACCTAATATATGAAAGAATCATTGTGATGAAAAACAGTTGGTTAAACCGAGAGCCACTCAATCTGATCGTCCACTTTCGTCTAAAATAATGCGTTGTTCAGTTGACCTCACATGCACAAATGGCTATACAACATTAAGTTCGGTGGCACCCAGTGCAAGGTCATGACTGAAAAAAGAAATCGTCGACCTAGCCTTCCTTAATGAACAATATATAAGTCTCCATATAGAATTCCTTTACGAATAATGCTTGTATCAACAATAACCACAATTTATATTTGTTTGAATTGCCAAGGATCGTCCCTCAGAAAAATCATAAAAAAATGTCGTGATAGGAGTGTGGTAGAATGCGTCCAAATGATACAATTTCTCTGGACGGCTTTCATAAAATAGAAGTACTAATCATCTAATGTACCATATGCTATTGATCTGAGCTCTCAATAGTGTGACTGAACACTTAATATAATTTCATATCGAAAAAATTCAGACGAGGGCGTAAAACAATTCACTGAAAAGGACTTAATAAGTGGTGTCTGATCAAAAACGGATAAAGAAAAATGCGAGGACAAAAATGACGAAATTCAAAGTTTTATCTAAATTCTGAATCAAAATAATTTCGAATACAATCCACAGTTATCTAGGCAATTTTAATTGATTAAGCATCGATGATAAATCTTTTCAGATAAATTCAAAATTAGTAATTAACATTTTGCATTATTCCCATTCAAGCAGTCAGCTTCATCTCTCTCAAAACCTATAAATATATGTTTTTAACGCATAAGGAGGAGTAGCTGGTGGATATTATACCAATTCCCATACGAGAGTAGCTAGTTCAATTTCCAAAGGGTTTCCAACGAAACAAAATAAAAATATTTTAAAAAAAAAAAAATCATTTTTGCCTCCCTTTCACCAAAATATGAAAAGAACACAAATAAAGATCTAAAGGCAAACAACATACCACATTGGATCCCATTTTTGGGGTGCTGCTTGTGCATTAAAGCTAAAGAGACATAATTAGAACAGATCCAGAACATCTCCCAGAATACAGTAAAAAAAAAAAATGATGAAAATATTCCTTACTTCAAAACTGCAAGCGCGATAACACAAAATGACCTCATCCCCAAACCAATTTAGAGTTACAAAACTTGGAGAAGAAAGAAAAAACACCAAATACAAAATTGTGCCAAGACAGCCGGGACTCCGTACTGTGATAATTATGACAGAAACTACGGGGCAATTAGAATATATCGGTGTTAATTAGATAGTTGAGGTTTATTTAATTTGCCCGCGTTAATTATATATATCCATTATGCTTGTCATATATACCAGTAATACCCAACAACTCATTAAAGTTACTCATGAAGACCTACATTCCTCATAGCAGTCAAGAAGCACTTTATAAATCTGCTTCTCTCCACAATTATCTCATATAACTGAGGCATCTACATACTCATTATCCAGAAAATGAAGCTAGTGAAGAACTGGTTGCTTAATGATGAAGCCAGCTATTAAATTCATAAGGACTTAACACCGGCTATAGACACTCATAAGTCTATCGCTCTAAGCAATCTCATAAGGACAATCCTGAGTCGAGGAAGTTAAAGAGATTGTCTGATCAAATTTAGAGACCACCGAATTTAGTTTTGACGTCCCTGACATAATATCAAACCACTATTTAAATATTACTCATATAATAACTAGGTGATCAATCTTATTTATACTACTATGTTTTATTTATTTATGTTCAATATAGAACGCAACGTCATGCAGGTAAGAACTGATGTTGAAATAGAATACTCTTTATCCTATACGCATTTGCGCTTGAATTTGATTAGTGCCTAAGTGTCAAAATAATCTTAAATTTTTTAATTATCCAATTCACCCCTTTTGGGATTGTCATAGATCCAACAATAATATTTTTAGCCCCTTGTGTCAATAACAATATTACAAATAGGCACATTGTTTACAACATATTATTTTCGACGTCCCAAATATATAGTACAATTTTTTTGAAAATATTTTGAATAAAAAATTGTACATCACAACAAAATTTAATTTATTTGTATTCAAATTTTTCAAAAAAGTTTGATAGGCGTTTTGAAGTTCCAAAATCATAATGGATCAGAATAATTTTTAAATATGTTAAAACTTGGGAGCTTCAAAAATACTATTTAGAAATTTTTTTTGACAAAATATTGAATAAAAGAACTGTACATTACATCAATATATATATATATTCTTTAGAAAATGCTTATGTAACAAAAAAAATATCTCTAGCATTTAAAATAGTGGCTGATTTGTAAGGATTTTGAATCATGGATTGAATTGCAAACAGTTCCAAAGTTGGGAATTATTATGCAATGTCCCCACATTTTTGTAAACAGTTTGCTTTTTGAGTACATTTTCATAACTAAAAATTTAAATATTCCAATGTTTTTTTTATTGAAACAAAAAACAAACAAACTTTTTCAAGAGTGTTATATATAAAATATAAAAAAACTGGGTAAAAAATTTAATTACCACCTCTCTATAAAATCTGGATTTTTTTACAATGTGAAAACATTGTATACCATATGACTCTACTATTATCGTAATTTTAATATGCCCTTAAAAAAAAAAAAAACCTTTTTAAAATTTCTTCAAGAGTGTTATATATAAAATATAAAGAAAATGGGTAAAAATTTTGATTACCATCTTTCTGTAGAATCTGGATTTTTACAATGTTAAAACATTGTATTACCATATAACTCTACTATTATCGTAATTTAAATATGCCCTTTAAAAAAACCCTTTTAAAATGTGATTATATATATCTATAAAAACCTTTTTAAAAATTCTTCAAGAGCGTTATATATAAAATATAAAGAAACTGGGTAACAAATTTGATTACCACCTCTGTATAGAATCTGGATTTTTACAAGGTGAAAACATTCTGATACCGCCTGGAATTCAACGCGGACACGTGGCGATCCCAGAGGCTCTACCGACCTGAACGACCACTGGATGTGCGTAAGTTAGGACATAACGGAGAGATGACCTCTGGACCCGGAGGTCGGCGTCGGCAGGCCGAGGCCGAGCTCGGGTTGGAGTCGAGGTCGGTCTCGGTGTTGACCGGAGTATTTTAGCTCGGCCGATCCCGGTTATCTAGGTTTCCCGTGGAGACGAAGGGAAGTCCTTTTGCACCCAAGACCCGACCTCGGCCGATCGAGACCGAGGTCGCCAACAGGACCGAGATCAACCCCGACAGCACCTACCGCATTAAAGGTCATTTAATGCTTGCATTCAATACGCGTGTCAGATGCACCGACTACGACCGGCGCCATCGAGTGCTACTAGCGGCGGACGTGACAGCCGCAGAGCTACGACCTACGAACCATAGCCGACAAATCGCATTTATGACTGGCAGGGAGCATGATGGCGAGAAGTGACGGGAGCTGGTGTCAACGTGGATCAATCCGAGCCGCCAAAGCCGCTTGATCCTAACCGTCCGAGCTCGGCGGTCGCGCCTATAAATAGAGGAGGAGCTCATACATGGTGGGGGTTGGACTTCTCTACCTGGCTTCACCTGTAAACCACAGAGAGAAGAGAGAGAGAGAGAGAGAGAGAGAGATTAAGTGAACTTGTAAACATTTCGAACACCACTTAATTCCAGTTCAGACGCCGGCGATCTTTAGTCGCCGGCACGTGGTTTTTCACCTCGGAGAACATCCCGAGGTTTTCCACGCTACGATACCTCTTGTCCCTGCTCTCCCGACTTCTCCACTCTCACGTTGACGCATCCACCTCATCGTCGTAGGCGTTACAACTTAACTAGGTCGCCACTGCGCGATCAATTGGCGCCGTCCGTGGGAAGCCCACACTTTACTTTCACCAACGTCGACGACGATGGCCCCGAAGAAAGCAACCAGAGAAGCCTCGGCTGCAGCTAGCCGAGACCGAAGATCGCAAGACCACGCCTCGGCAGGGGCGCCCGAATGCTCGAGACCACCCGCAGCCGAGCAACCACTGACATACGATACAGTGCGTGCTATCATGAGGGAAGAGCTCCAAGCGCTCTTCGCCGCCCAAGAAGCCCCGCGGGTACCAGCTCGCCCCAGGACAACCGAGCTACCCGCGGAACGACGACTTGCAGCAGCGGATCCCGCCCCAAGTCAGCGCGAGTCTGCCTTCAGCAGGCTCGGCCCAGCGAGCTCAAGCCGCCAGGCGAACCGTGGAGCTCGGCCGGATAAGGGGAAAGAGCCAGCAGTAGTTCAGCCTCCCCCGGTGCAAGGTGTGCCCCGGAGGAGCAACCGACCTTCCGCCAAGGCATCCACGGAAGAGTCGTTCAGAGGGAGAGATAATGAAGTTAATTCCAAGGCTCGAATCCCGGCGCTGACGGAGATCGGCACAAGAAGGCTGTCACCGAGAAGCGCCGGTCGACACAATTACCTATGGTGGCCTTCGGGAGAGACCCGAACTCACCATTCTCGGATGACATACAAGACGCGCCCCTGCCGCGAAATTACAAGCCCCCCAAGATCTCGAAGTACGACGGGAAGACATCCCCTCAAGCACAACGTCTCCATGCTTCATGAGCCATTGAAGTTTACGACTGCAGCGAGGCGACCTACTGCCAAGGACCTTGCCCACTCACCCTTTGAGCCAGCAAAACCTGGTCACCGGGCCTGCGCCCCGGGTCGGTCAATGCGGTCGAGCCTAGTTGAAGCTTTCCAGGACTCGTTCTTCGCAGCTCGCGAGTTCCCGAAAAAGAGGCGATAGCCCCCCTCAACATAGTCCAGAAGGAAGGGGAGAGTGTCAAAGTCCTTCTTCAGCGTTTCTGCGACGAGCAGCTAACCATGAGACGTCGAGCCTAACTTTGCCCTCATGGCTCTTCAAACGCGAGTCAGACATCGACAGCTCTGTAGCTTCCACACCAACCCCCCAGATTTACCCCACGAAGACATATGAGAAGGTGCGGCTGCAATGGAGGCAGAGAGCGTGGGAAGTGAAGGCTCACCGCGGACAGAAACGCCCTCGACAAGAAAGCCTCGGGACTTCTCTGGGCGACCAAGACGAAAAAAAGAGCCGACGTAAGTGAGGACTGCTCCGGAGTCGAAGTACAGGAACTACACACAGTTCACTACGCCGATGAAGGAAATCTTGGCGATAGTGGAGCGAAGGCAGCGCCTCCCGGAACCACGCCCGATGTCGACACCGGCTAACAAAAAAGCGTGACGTCGAAGTACTGATACCACCGGACTCACGGACACCAAACAAACGCCTGCATTCAGCTCAAGGACATCTTGGAGCGCATGGCCCGAGATGGCGAGCTGCAGGAGTTCATCTCGAGGCCTAATCCGAGGGCCGAAGCCCAGCGAAATGAAGCCAGGAGAGGGAACGAGCCTCAGCATCAAGAGGCCCGAGCTGAACCCATTTTATTTCTGGCAGAAGGTTCGAGCTCGAGAAAAGCCTCGCGGAAAAGAAGTAGGGCGAGCTCCGCAACTACCGAGGTCCTTCAACTCAGTCACGGCGACCGGACGGGCTCGGCCAGTTTTGATATCACTTTCACTGACGCCGAGCTAGTCCCAGTCGAATCACCAGATGACGACGCACTGATAGTTTCCATGATCGTCGCCAACCGTTGAGTCAAGAGAGTTATGATCGACACCGGGCGCCTCCAATGTTCTCTTCTACGACGCGCTTGGTGAGGATGGGATTGTCAGAAGAAGATTTGACCCCCACCAGCAGCAACCTCTATGGCCTCGGCGGACCCGACCTCCACTCGCTCGGAGCAATATCCCTACCAGTGACTGTGGGCACCGAGCCTATCCTGAAGACGAAGATGGTGACCTTCACTGTCCTCACCTTGGCCTCGGCATATAACATTATCTTGGGAAGGCCGGGAATCAGGGCACTTCAGTTGGTGACCTCCATCCCACACCAGCGCGCCAAATTCAAAACACCACGAGGTGTCGGTAGACCTTAGGGACCCGGCTGAAGCTCGGCGATGCTACAAGAGAAGCCTCCGGAGGAAGGAAGCGCTACCCGTCGAGATCCTCGACTCCAAAGAAGAAGACCTAAAGATTAGCGGTCCAGCAGAGCTGACCTTGAAGGTGCCTCTCGACCCGACGTCATCTAAACCCGACAGGCACCTTCAAGTAGGGGAGAAGCTGGCCGGCACCGAATTTTACGAAGTTCTGAAATGCCTAAGGGAGAACGCCGAACTGTTCGCCTGGTCCCCATCTGATATGCCGGGGTTAGATCCGGAGGTCGTGGTGCACCAACTCAATGTCGACCCCGACCACAGGCCGGTGAAGCAGAAGAAGAGGTGTTTTGCCCCGGAGCGTAGCCGAGCTATCAAGGCTGAGCTTGACAAGCTGCTATCGGCCGGTTTCGTAAGGGAGGTCAGATACCCGGAGTGGCTAGCCAACGTCGTCTTGGTGAAGAAGGCCTCGGGCAAATGGCGGATGTGCATCGACTTCACCGACCTCAATAAAGCCTGCCCGAAGGACAGCTATCCCTTGCCTCGGATCGACCACCTCGTCGACGCAACCGCGGGCCATGAACTCCTTAGTTTCATGGACGGCCTTCTCGGGAACAACCAGTTGGAAGAAATGCCATCCAGGCGACGGAGGAAAAGACGAGCTCATCACCGACTACGGTACTTTTGTTGTACCGTCATGCCTTTCGGTTGAAGAGATGCGGCGTCCACCTTTCAAAGGGCATAGACGTCGTCTTCAAAACCCCTCCTTGAAGCACAGTCGAAGCATATGTGGACGACATCCTCGTTCAAAAGCAAGAAGAAGGGAGGGATCATGCTGCCGACCTCCGAGACCGCCTTCGAATTGATGAAGACAGTATCATATGCGGCTGGAAACCCGGAGAAATGCGCCGTTCGAGTCTCGGCGGCAAGTTCCTGGGACATATGGGGGTGACCCCGCGCGCATCGAGGCGAAACCCTGACAAATCAAGGCAATCCTGAAATGCTCCGAGCCTGAGAAGAGGAACGTCACCGACATACGGAAGGTTGGGGACGAGCACCGCCCATGTCGCTTCATCTCTCGCCTCTTGGTGACCGATGTGCGCCTTTTCTCCGAATTCGACATCAACTACCGACCTCGCCCTGCGATCAAGTCCCAAGCCTTGGCTGACTTTGTCGTCGAGATGACAACGACCGGTGCAACTCCCTGAGGGCGAGTACGCTCCAGCGTAATCTCCGACGATCAATGCTGGTCCCTCTACTCTGATGGATCATCGACTTCAGAAAGGAAGTGGCGCGGGTTGTGATACTCACGAAGCCCAGGCGGGGCTCGGCTCGAGTACGCTCTGAGGCTCAACTTTCCGGCCTCCAATAATGTTGCTGAATATGAAGCCCTCCTAGCAGGGGTCAGCCTGGCTCTCCGCCTGGGTTGAGAACTCCGCGCCTACACCGGACTCAAATTGGTTGCTGAAACAAAGTCGCCGGGGCTTCGAAGCCCGAGGACACCATGGCTGCCTACCTTCGGAAGATCAATCAGCTGCGACCCAACTTCACCACGTTTGAGGTCCGACACATACCTCGGGAGGAAAACTCTGAAGCCGATGCTCTATCCAAGCTAGCGTCTTGGGCAGCTGGGGGGACGTCGGCCACGATCATGCTCGAAGAGCTCCCTTTCCCTGCCATTGATGACGCTGAAGTCCTGATGCTGGACGTCGCGAGAATTGGATGACCCCCCATACTCGTGACCTCGACTCGGAGCGACCACCGGAAGACAAAAAGAAGCTGAGAAAGCTGAAGAGGAAGGCCGCGCGCTTCGTTCATTATCGCGTCATCGATACCGAAGAAGGGGCGCCTTATTTTTTACACCCTACCTTAAATGCGTAGGGCCCACGTCGCGCCTCGGCTCCTCGAGGAAATCCATGAAGGTCTCTGTTCAAACCACATCGGAGCTCGGACGCTGGCGCAGAGAGTCTTCAGACAGGGATACTATTGGCCGACCCTCCTTCCGACGCAGAGGCCTATGTACGCCGATGCGAGAAGATGTCCAGGTTTACACGCGAGGGTAATCCCATCACGTACCCGGCCGGAGCTCCATTAAGTTGCAACATTATCTCACCCTTGGCCCTTTGCTCAATGGGGGATCGACATCCTCGGGCCTCTTCCAATAGCTACTCGTCAGCGCAAGTTCCTTATCGTGGCGATAGACTACTTCACCAAGTGGGTCGAAGCCTACCGCAAACAATCTCTGGCCGAGCTTCCAGAAGTTCTTTGAGAAATCAATAGTCAGCCAGTTTCGGTATCCCCAAGGCCTCTATGAACAACGGAAGGCAGTTCGAAAGTCCCGAGGTAGAGGAATTCTGCAGCAACCTTCACATAACGCATCGCTTCACCTCGGTATATCATCCACAAGCCAACGGACTGGCTGAGAAATGCCAACCGAACCATTCTAGAAGGACTTCGGAAGAGATTGGAAGGAGCCGCAGGTACCTGGGTCGACATTTTGCCGAGCGTCCTCTGGGCTTACCGAACCACACACCGCACGGCAACAGGAGAGACCCCCTTCAGCATCATATGGCAACCGAGGCAGTGATTCCAGTAGAGATCGGCGAGCCTTCCCTACGAGTGGAGTACTACGATGAACTCAGCAACGCCGAGAAACGACTCAGCGACCTTGACCTTCTTGACGAGAGGAGGGAGGTCGCCTACATCAGAGCTGAAGCCTACAAGCAACGAACATCCCAGCATTACAATGAGAGAGTAAAGCACCGAGCTTTCAAGACCGGCGATTTGGTACTTCGGAAAATCCAGACGCCTAACCACAAGCTCGGACTAAACTGGGAAGGACCATACAAGATCAACGAAGTCGCCGGGAAAGGAGCCTACGTCCTCGCCCACTTAGATGGGTCAAGCGTACCTCGGACGTGGCACGTCTCCAACCTGAGGCGCTACTATCAGTAGTAGCCTCGGCCAATTTTTGTCTTTTGTTCAATACTCTTGTGTACGTCGACCCAAAAAGGCCGACAGAAGTGTAAACACTACCTAAAAGGTAATGAAAATCTTTTTCCTTAAATCTTTGCCTTTTCAAACTTTCTTCACCAAAAATACTGGGTCGTGACCCTAAAACACCTCGGCGACGGCATCTCAGGATGACTTGGACGGAGGTGGGGGAACACGAACCAGCTGATAGCTCTTCCCTCAAAATACCACGGACTTAGCCTCCTTCAAGAGACGAGTCCGAGGTAGATAGATCGACCCTCAAAATACCACGGACTTAGCCTCAGCAAAGAGACAAGTCTGAGGTACAGAGATCGACGCTGGTACCGACCTAAGACACCTCGGTCTTAGCCTCCCACAAGAGACGGGACTGAGGTGAGGGTACGCAGGCCAGGAAATCCCGAGGCGCGCTTTCCAAACGCTACGAACTCGGTCCTTTGGAGCTCCGAACTCGACGTAGGGGAAACCCCTTAAATTCGCCGTCATGCTCACTGGTGGCGACCTGGGCTAAAACCCCTTAAAAACGCCTCAATGATTCGACCATGGATTTTGCAAATAACCAAGGCCGAACCAGGGGGAGGTGGAGCGTGAGGAAGATAAGATATATAAGTGACTGAAAAGCATACACAAAACAAGAGACAAAAATTGCAGAGCCGAAATTTTGCCATAATGGCGAAATTCATATATATATTTTTAAAATATTATTTACAAGATCTGTGCCCCGGACAAGCCCCGGGGAAGGCAAAAAAAAAAAAAAAATAAAAAATAAAAAATAATATATATATAATTATATATATATAAACATATAGGAGGGCGCTGGCACTCGTGCTCAGGTCGGAGGTCGGTGATCGCCAGGATGGTCGCTCGGGGGAATGGAAGAAGCAGAAGGTCGAGTTGTCGTCAGACGGGTCTTCTCGACAGCATCCGCCACAGCGACCTCGTCCAGGAACGGGAGCTCGGCGACCCCGAGGTGCTCTTGAACCCGCGGCGGCACTCGATCGTGCAGTCCACGACCCAGTCAACGGCGTAGCTTTGTAGGGCCTCCTGATGCTCGACCGAAGCCTTGTACTCCTGGACCGCCCGAGCTCCCGCCGCCGACAACTCTGCGTCCTTCCCCACGAGGACTTCTTTGAGACGGGCGACCTCGGCTTCAGCAGTGCGGGCAGCCTCTTTGGCTTTCTCCGCCTCGGATTCGGCAGATCGGACAGCCTCGGTGGCTTTCGCTGCCTCCCCCACGGCGTCTTCCCGAGCTTTCTCTGAAGCTTCGGCTGACACTCGATGAGCTTTGGCTTCAGCACGAACTTCGGCTACCTTTTCCGCCGCGGCCACCTTCTCCCCAGTCAGACTTGACCGAGCTGCCGCCAGATCTGCCTCCAGCCGAGCGTTCTGAAGGTCCTTCTGCCGGAGCTCGACCTCTTGCCGTGCTAGGAGCCGTTCCACCGCTGCACGGGCGATCTCCTCCGACTCCCCCCGGGCGTCTCTGTCCGCCTTCACCACTTCGAGCTCCTCCTGGAGCTCCCTCACCTTCCTCTCTAGCGAAGAGACGGAAGGGTCATGGGGCGAGGTCCGCCAGAAGAAGCGCCGATGAAAGGCCGAGCTGAGCACCATTTGCCGTTCAAAGCAGTAAAGAACATGTGCGTTAAAGAAAGGAAAGGAAGCGGAGAAAGGACAGAAAGACGCTCTAAGCGAACAAGGTTTAGCCACGTAACGTGTAGGTGGAGCATCAGCCGGGACGCAGCTCCCTATCGCCGACCTGGTCCGATCATCTGTGGTCAGCTGGCAGAAGGACCCCCTGACAGAACTCGGTTGAGCCGCTGTAGTCGTCGACGCACGAAACCGACCTTCGCAGGTTCCAGTCAGGTCGGTATATATCCTCGTTTGACCGACCTCGAGAGATGTCGGCGACGGTCTGCGCTTCTGCAAGCTCAGGCTCGGCGGGGCCTTTCCCTTTCTCCGCCACCGTCGCTCTCTTCGGTGCTGGCTCGGCGGAGGATTGCTCAGCGGCACGTTTACGCACCGCGGTCTCTTCTGCCTCTGTCGGCGGAGCCCCCATGGTTTCGCCGACCTCGGGAGCGGGGGGACCCGCGGGCGTCTCGGCTGGCAGGTCGTCTCCCTCGCTAACCCCGCCCTCGTGGTCTCCAAGGGGAGATTCAGCAATGGTAGGTGGGGGAAGAGAAGAGATGGGGGCGACTCGGAGCGGAGGGCTCACCTCGATCACATCATCATGCCCGTGAGCCGCGCCGGGGGCTGCCCTAGCCCTTAACATCGCTGCTACCCCGCGCACCGGGCCAGGGCGTCCCTTGGGTGCCGTTGGTTGACGACTGCAGACCTGGAGCGTGAAGGACTCCGACAGACTCCCGACTTCGTGGGACGAGGACACTCGGGCGTGCAGAGCGTTGGCACCGTCAGACCCGAAGGAGGAGTCATCTGGGCCCGCTGGGGCAACTGGGGGAGGCGCCTCTGGTTCCCACTCCTCTTCGACGGTGACGTCGGCTGACGGCGCTACCTCCGGGAGATCGGAGGACAATGGTTCGAGAACTCCTCCAGACGAGTGCGGACGAGCCCTGCCCTTTCTGCCTCTTCGCCTTCTGCCTGGCTCGGGTAGCGCGATGGGAAGACCCCGCCCTCGGCGCCGTTTCGATCCCGCCTTCGTGCAGCTTCTTTTCTTGGAGCGTGGCAGCCGCGAAGAGGGAGATCTCGTAACGCCAGTTGCAAGCCCTCTGATTCAAAGAAACGAAGGTCAGTCGAGTAAGCAACGTAACGGGACCACGACGTGATCAAGGGGCGCAAAGACGTACCTCGGTGACCGGTGAGGTGAGCCGAAACGACGTCCAGCACTTCAGCTGTGGGACTCACGACATTCACTTCCCCCGTGAATGCCAGGAACCTCGCCAGAGAGGTGTCGAGCTCATCCCCCGCGACATACTGGGGCACCTTCAACATCTCGGGGTTCGGCGTCCCCCAAGGCCGGTCGAACTCGTCCTCCGGCCTACACCGCACGAAGAAGAACCTCTCCTTCCACCCCTTGATGGAGGAATCCTTCGGCTTACCTTTGGTTGCGTCCACTCGACCTCGGACTAAACCACCCCGACGAGTGCGCGACTCGAGTGTTGTCAAAAAAACACCTCCACAGATCGAGGGAGGGAAAGATTTTCTGCCGAAGCGCCAGATGTATAAAAAGCCCTTGGCCATGGAAAGTGTTCGGCACGAACTGGGCAGGAACAAGACCATAGGCCTTGAAGAGAGAAACGAAGAAGGGGTCAAGGGGAAGCTGGAGGCCAAGGCGCAGTGTCGTACATCATGGCGAACTCGCGTCGAGGACAGAGTCATGCGCTCATGAGGAGTAGGCGGACGAGCTTTGACCCGGGGCCCCATCCGAGCTTGGACCCCACTGGTCCAGGATCGAGCGCTGACCGAGGAAACGACCTCGTCAGGACTTTGAGGTTTAGAGGTGGCTTCGGGACCGACGGCGGCTTGAGGCGCCACCGGCGGAGGATGTGAAGGAGAAGAAAGCCCGGCGGCGACAGGAGGCGCCGCCGGCTGAGGAGAAGTGGAAGGAGCCGTTACGGCCGCCGTCGCCGGAGGAGGAACAGGATCCTCCCGCTCCGGCGACTCGACCAGGCGAACGCGTCGGGTACCGAGACGCGGAGGAGACATGGAAGGAGAATCTGGGAGAGAGAAGGGTCGACAACGAGCCAGGGAGTTGAGGAGAGGGAGGAAATCGCTAGGGGAAGATGGCCGGAGCCGGAGAAGACGACGGCAGATCGGACGGGAGCGAGGAAATTCGAAAATCGCCGGAGCAGAGAATAGACGAAGGTGAGTCGAAAAAGTGCGGTGGTCGAGGCGAAGCTGCAGCAGTTATCGACCGCTCTCGCCTCGGGAAACGGCGAAATCGCGCAGATCCGACCGATGCCCGCCACGCGCCCTTCGACTCACCTCGATACCGACACGTGGAACGCCCGTCTACCGACGAACCGGCTATATCCCGTCGAAGTCCTAACTTGTTCAGCACGCCTTGCCATCGCGCGGGAAAAACCCGCGCGCACTCCACTGCTTGAATCGTTTTCAAAATAGCCGAGCCGGTGTTGTGGGCGAGGATGACCAGGCGAACTGGGAGACCGACGGACGACCCAAGGCTCGGCACTAGAACGAGAAAGAGAGAGAGAGAGAGAGAGAGAGAGAGAGAGAGAGAGAGAGATTAAGTGAACTTGTAAACATTTCGAACACCACTTAATTCCAGTTCAGACGCCGGCGATCTTTAGTCGCCGGCACGTGGTTTTTCACCTCGGAGAACATCCCGAGGTTTTCCACGCTACGATACCTCTTGTCCCTGCTCTCCCGACTTCTCCACTCTCACGTTGACGCATCCACCTCATCGTCGTAGGCGTTACAACTTAACTAGGTCGCCACTGCGCGATCACATTCTATTACCATATAACTCCCCTACTACCGTAATTTTAATTTTTAATTTTTTTTAAACCAAACATGGTGATCTAATTTTTACATATAAATTTCCCAAGAACCGAAGCAAACTAGAATCAAATATATGGTTCCATTAATGAACATCAATGCCTTCTTATTTATAAGCCCGTTTTAGAATTAGAAAAGACTATAAAATATAATGTGTGCAGAAATATTAATCCACAAGATTGTCTTGGGCAAGTGACCTCCCGAGTGCAATTTAGTCAACCAATACATTATCACTCAAACAGTCAACAACACTATCTTTTAGCCCAAAATTACCAAAACTCACTACATTACAACACTAAATGTAACCGGAACAATTCAAACACCACGAACCCAAGATTTTACATGTCAGCGCTAGAATGGCCGGCACAGCAAAAATCAGCCTTGCCGTTCGGTGCTGACTATACAAAACTTAAGAAAATGCCTATTCCGCCCCGTACATCATATTGTGGATTAGCTAGTCAGAGATTTGTTGCAAATTGCAAGCTACTTGCATATTTTTGAAAATTTTGAAATTACCAGAATCGCTGATACAAATCATACTGATCATTATCAGTTCTCACGATAATCTCAAAAATATATATATATATATATATAAAATAAATAAATAAAAACTATGCATCTTGACCTTAAAACATGAATTCTATTAGAATTCACAACTATATAATGGAGATATCAAAAGCTCTTTACGGTCTTGAGCTTTAAATAGTAACATTAGCAAACTAAAAATAACCATTTTCCAGTGATTACTGTACTGCAACACTATGTAGATAGATTATGCAACAGGCGGTCTATGTACATGATCGTGAGAAGTATCGAGAGCAGCTGGAGGTATCCACTGCCACAGACCCGTTGGCAAGTAAGCCGCATACGGGATGGTTTTATGGCAGGTGTTGAGAGCTGTGGCGTGGAATGAAGCAACAGTAGCAGGATGAGGAACCAATGGGGAAGCGAGGTTTGATACTTTCAGCAACTGCTCAATCCGCTCTTTTTCAGCTTTAAGCCTCACCTTTTCTTCCCTTAGCTCAGATTTCTCCACCTGATGATTGATGAAAGATTAGCTTTCACATCCACCATATAAATTCCAAAGAGTAATGCTTAATGTACCCACATGAAATCAAGGTTTTATGTACCGAGCCGAGCCGAGTTTCGGAAAACTCAGATCCTGGCACGTGCCGACAGTGCCGATGGTGCCGTACCGACCATGCCGATATATATATTTATTTTATTAGTTTTAAAAAATAAAAATAAAAATAAAAAATTAAAAAAATTCAAATATAAGATTTTTTGACACGTGTCGTGCCGGTTCGTGCCGTACCGACAACTGCCGGAATATGCACGTGCCACCTGGCATGGGCTGTGCCGACCGGCACCAAAAACATGCATGAAATAAACTGCTACGAGTTGTTTTAATTCCAACACTTTATTTCGCTAATTTACAGTTGTGTGTGGTTTTGGTTTAGTTTGTGGGGTAACTAAGCATTTTAAATTTAAAGTAAAGATAATGCTGGCTGTAGATGAACACAGAAGCAATGTTTGTTACCTTCAGATTCTTTATAGCATCTTGAAGAGCTTCATTCGATTCCTTTAGTTTTTCTGCCTCACCTCGTAGCTGGTTCAGTAAACGCGTGGCATCACCAAGAATGGCAACTTTATCGGCCTTGGGAGGTTTTCCTGGATTCACGATGGAAGATAATTCCAAAAACCTGAGGACATAATTGTATGTCCGTGAGAGACTGAATCCCAAACTAAAGGTAAACTAACTTGATTAGCAGTACTTCAACGTGCCTCTCGTTAAGCCTGTCTCTTCTCATCTTCTCACGACAAGCTTTGCTCCCTGCTCCTGCACATGATTCTCCACGCGATCTGTGGAACAAAGCAGTTGAAAATCATACTCATATATATACTCATCACCTGTGGACATCTTAAAAAATTTGAAAACCTTCAGAAAGAAATAATGTATGCAAAGGCTTCAGTAACTTCAGCATATCGGCAGAAAAATATGTACATTTGAAGCACAAATTCTGAAGTGGCAAAAGTAGAGTAATAAGCATAAAATCAAAACCTTTTCATAAACATAATTACATCAAAAAGGGAATTAACCTGCTCTTCTTTCTGTTTTATAGACATCGCCAAGCTACAGTTTTGTACTTCTACACCATGACACAATATATGCATAGTGTTATACAGTGTTATGCAGCGACTACAGTTTCTAATAAATTTTCTTTGTTCTGCAGTACGCTTGGTTCAGTTTTGGATACTGCCTATAGTATTGTATAGTTCTGTGGTTTACAGCTCGAGTACCTACCCCATACATACCATTGCACCGCCTTATGGTACCACCACACCCCAAAAAGGTACATACGGACAATTTTTTAAAAATTTAACTAAAAAATAACTACAAAAGAATAATATTTGCTGTTCTCAATAATTTTATATCAATTTAAAGAAATCTTTTAAATTAGTGTTTTTATACTCCAAATTTTAGCTAGTTTATATATATATATATATATATATATTATTTTTTTTGGTCTTAAAAAAAAGAAATTCAGTCGTGCCGGCTGTGCCGTGCCGACCGTGCCATGCCGACATCTGTCGGCACAGCGACATGCTGACATATGTATCATGTTACGATCCGTCGACCACACTGCTTTGGATAAGAACGGTAATTTTTTTGTCTCCTTATTTGTACGGCAATCCTAATTAGTGTCTCACTATTCTCTCTTTTTTTTTAACAAAAAAAAAAAAAAAAATTGTCTGGAATAGTGATTTCTTGGATATTATTACACTGTATTGCTGCATCATTTGGAAGAATGATGATGTTCAATACTACCAAGTTAAGATTTCATGACCCCGACCATCTTTTATAAAAATGATAGATAATCTTGGTATTTGCGAATATATATGTTTACAAAGATTGACTCCCTTTAACAATTAGCATATACTAGAGAAATTAGAAGTTTAGAACACTTTCCCTAATTGTTTTTTGTAGTATTAATCTATATACCGTTTCTTTTGGTGAGCATCTTCAGCTGATTTGTCCTCCTCCAGCGGAGCATCAAATTCGATCATCGCACTGCAAACAACATCCAACATAAACAAGTCAATGAAATCCAAATTTCATTATTACATCGATCTCATTATTAAATCGAAATTTCTAAAATCAAGTCAACAATAGATGATAAAACCACAAACCTGGCATCGGTAGGATCGTCGACAATCTGCCGGGCGGTCCAGAGGAAATCCGCAGAGGGTACTTCGTCGACGGAGAACGCGTAATCGAGGAACCATCCATTGGAATTCATTTTTGTGTTATGTTTGATTTACAACCAAATTCGGGATAATCGATTGAGGAAGAGGAGAAGTAAGATAAATGTAGCGTGGAAACAAAGAGAAAATAAAAAGGGATATAAATTGGCGCGTGCCGAGAGCACAAGCTCGACGGGGACGTCTTTATTCCGTCTTTCCGCTGCTGGCACTGTGGAGAAGGACACCTTACGAATTTGAAGGCTATTTTTGCAAATGGGCTTCTAACTATAAAAATTGCAGAATAAGGCACTAGTGCATAGTAAAATAATCCGAAAAATCTCAACCGTCTTACATTTTTTTTTTCTACCAAATTCATAAAAGCATTAATCCTTTATCATTTAATTCGGTTGCTATTCCATATCATGCTTGATGGCATATCTTCTTACGGGGCTTTCCTCATATCCTAGCAAAACTATGACTCTTGTTAAAAAGTGAGAGCTTTTGTTGATGAGGCTTAAGGCTCGGAGCTAACGAATTTTGAACTCGAGTTTGAGTAATACTTTGTTCGTTTAGGTCGTGTTCAAACTAGATTTTACAATTAGAGATCGAGCTACTCTTGGCTTGTTTACAACCTCATTTGGACCTATAAGTTCTATAAAAGGATAATGACATTTCAGCCCCCTATTTCAAGTTTTTATTTCAAATCAGCCCCCTATTTCAAAGAACGTCCATTTCAGCCCCTCATTTACTGTTTGGATTTTTTTCGAACAAAAATATTTCTAACTATTCGGATGCCTAAAATACCTATCTAAAAGCATTTTTTGAAAAATTTTAATATAGAAGTTGTAGGTCTCGACGAGATCTATAACTTTTATGTTAAAAATATTTTCAAAAAATACTTCTAAATTGGTGTTTTCGGCGTCCGAACTTTTTAGCGGATTACAGGTCGACCCGTTAACAGTTCGGACCTCGAAATTCAACATGAAAGTTATAAATTTCGTCGAGATCTAAACTTTGATGTTAAAAGTTTTTTTTAAAAATACTTCTAGATATATATTTTTAGCATCCAAACTATTAACAGGTACAGAAATATTTTCGTCCAAAAAAAGTCCAAACAGTGTTTGGGGGCTGAAACGACTTTTTTTTGAAACGGTGGCTGATTTGGGCGTTTGTAAATATTGAGGGCTGATATGTCATTATCCCTTCTATAAACTCAAGAAAGAAAGGTCATGCTTCGTTAAAAAGAGAGTTTGAAGCCTAGTTTTATAAACATCCATTTTAGGCATTTTGCTAGATTTATTTAATTTTTATTGGGGGATCTTATCATATTCCTGTTTGCAAATTTAAATTATGAAAAATCAGTGTTGGGTCACGACTTTGCGGAAGTTTGGCGCGCTACGTTACTTCATTCATCACGCGTTGCGGTTATATATACCGCGGTGCAATTTAACACTAATACTTTTGGCTCGTCATTGGCGCTTGCGGAGTATTGCTGTTGCTTCTTGACTGCATTACAAGTTAGCTTCACGATAATAATATTCCACCTCAGTTTCTAATGTACTAACCACATTATGGCGTGAGGGATTCGTTCATTGCCGCTAAATAAATATAAAATATTTCACGCACATGTGAAGCACACGTAAAGATTAATCTATACAGAAACATAGAAAATTGGATTATTTTAAATTATTGTGCCATCTATAAAATACGTACTCTTATTAATATATGACATGATATTTACTCTTATTTTCAAAAAATAACTACATAATCAAATTAATCATTTATTAAAAATACAGACATAAATTTTAATATAAAAATAATTTTATTATATATTATTATTGTTTTAAAATAAAAAAAAATTTAATATATGAAAATTATTAATTATATATAAATATATAAAATTCATTATCACCAAAATTTCATGCCACTTCTCAAATAATTTTTATATATAATATTTAAATATTTTTTCTTATTCTAATAACGGATAATTGCTCTGCAGTCCCTCCATATTGTTTCAACATCACTTAAATTTTTTTCAAAATTTTTTTTTGCACTTTAGTCATTTTGACACCTCCCGATAAGTTTTTAACACCTTTCCATAAGTTTTTGACACCTCTGATATATATCCAACACTTTACATTTTGACACCTTTTAGTAAGTTTTTGACACATTCTTATTAATTTTTAACACCATTCTGATAAAAAATAACACATTGACACATTTCTGATAACTTTTAACACCTTCTTGATAACTTTGACACCCTCTGTGGAAGAATTAACTGCAATTAAAACTTAGCCCAAGATCCAAATGTAATAAAACTTTCAACTTTGGACATAAACGCAACTCTCCCTTCTAATAATACACCAGCATAAAACACATCTAAATGTATGTACCAAGTATGACAGAAGTTATTTTTAAATTTTTATAATTAGAATAATTTATAACTTATTTTCTTTATAACCAGAAAGTATTTTTAATTCTCTCAATCTATTACAAACAATTTTTTTTTTCTAAATAGAATTAAAAAATAGATCTTAAAGAAATCTATAAACATAAATTTATAAATAAAATGAATGTAATATGAAATCATATAAAAGATATATAGAAGAGAAAAATGTCGGTGATTTTTTAAGCTCACGGAATATAAACCAATAATATTTTAAATAACCATATATATAATTTATATTTACTTTAATTCTTTTATTATAATATAAGACACAATCAAACTCCCTCTTACGCTTTAGTATTATATATATAGATGACGAATAAAATATAATATTTTAAAAAGTAATTATTAATTTATATAAAATTAAAAATATAGAAAAAATTATAAAATTATATATAATGGGGGAAAATATTAGTGCAGCACTAGTTAAACAAAATAATGGGGGAAAATATTTTTGACTCTTTGGAGGTTTTTTCTTTTCCTTTTTTTTGGGGTATTGGGCGAGACTTTATTACAGGATTCAATCTAATAAAACACTTCTAGGTAAACCTACACCAGTCTGAACTCATAAATATTGTTATCAGCATAGCTGATCATAATCTATGTCACCCGTGATGCTTTATCAGCGTAGAAAAAAGCTATTCGGTTCGATAAATAAGTCCGAAAATAGCTCGAAGCTCGTTTTTCTCTCGCCTCGGGACGATTTATCGATTTCGAGACACAAAAAAATACCATTCAGACTGATTTTCAGTTTAAATGTTCGGGCCGAATAGCAAGACTCATCCCATTGGTTGAGCTACGAATGGTGGGATAATGGAAGTAGTGGATCATATCAGTCAAGCAGCTGCACTAGTGATTACCAGTGAGATGGTCAACGTCAACGTGATTCTTGTTTATGAGCCATCCAATTTGGAGCATGTCGAATCAGATCAACAAAAGGGATAAAGTGGTCTAGTCAATAACTAGACCGGCCAAAAAGAATCAAATGTGGGTCCGTCCATCTAGGCAATCTATAATCAATCAGAGCTCATATCTTGGCTATTGGACTTGATGAAGTGGAGCTGCAACCTTTATTCGAATTGTTTCAAGACCAGAATATATTCAGTTTATTTATTAGAATTAGATGGCATCAAAAGAGTCAACAACCTGATATTTCAATTAGTCACAATTTGAATTTTTTTTCTTTATTTGACAATTTTTCTTTTTTTTGATAAGTTGTCCCCAAAATAAATTGGGATGAAGGATTTGGCGAAGACCCCAACCAAATTAAGAAAATAAAAAAAAACAAAAGGCGTACAATGTCCACTAGATATAGACTTAGTGCGCCAATACACAGAATAAAAAAAGCAGAAAGAAGTGGAATTGCCAAGTACAAGAGCTCATCGCAACTAATAAAAATTAGCAAAACGAAAAACCATCAAGGTGAAAGTGAAATACTTATAGTTCCGATTCTTGTTTCTCTTCACGGTCATCCATCTCGTCATCTGAATATAATTTTGCTTTCCTTTGACTTTTATAATTGTAAGTTGTCATTTTTGTCTTCCTTTTTGCACTTACTAAGTCGACCTATTCATTGTACAGAAATAAGAATTCGGATAGGATTTTGCTTACATTACATCTTTTGTATTGGAACACACGCTGATGTCTTTCTTGCCAATTCAACCACCATATGGCTTTATGAAAGCCATAAATCATAAAATGAAAGAGTATTTTTTACAAGTTGTATGCTCTCCCTCATCCAGTCTTAGCAGATGCTAAAAGATCGTAGAGATGATGTTATCTTGAAGTGGAACTTGCACTGTAACCAAAATGGTCTTGTGAAAGCACACCATAAAAATAAATGATTGGTCGATTCATCTCCGTTGTTGCACAAGACGCAATGTGGCTCTAACCAATTGAACACTTTTACCTTGAATCGTGCAGGAGTTCTCCATAAATCTCTTGCCAACAAACACTTTATGCCACCGTTCTTCAAGAATTTATAGAAAGATCTCTCAGAAAATTATCGTTTAGGATTCTATCTTTAATGAAATTTATCTGGCCAATCATCAAGCTTGATATTCTGCAATTTGTTTAGCAAGTTCCAAAATTGACTCCCCTCGACGCAATTTAAGGCTCTTCTGAATCTAATCATCCACACAATTACTACATCTGATATGTAGTAGTTTGCTAAAGTTGTATTTCTGCTTAAAGCAATGTGGTATAAGTCAGGAAAAATAGTAGCTAATGATTGCCCTTGTAGCCAGACATCTTCCCAAACTTTTACTCTCTTCCCATTACCTATCTTCCATTCACTACTCGATTAAAATGCAGCTGGACTTCTTAAAACTCTTTTCCACTAGGGAGAGATATTCACTTGGTTTTTTATATGAAAAGTGACATGTCTTCGCTTGTATTATCTCTATTTTAATAATATAAAATATTATATTACATATATATTTTATTATTAAATATTATTGTATTTTATATATTTAAATATTTAATTTAAATATTTATTATTATTATTATTATATTTTATTATGATATTTGAAATTATATCCGTACTTCCTAATTTTGTAATTTGTCCTTAATATTACATCAAACTACTCATTGTTCACTACAAAACAACAAATACATACAGTCTCAATAAATAACGAGTTCAGGGGCAATGAAGTCCAAGATATGCTTGCATAACAATCTTCAGTGGCAAGACCCCCCTGTATCCCGTGAGAAGTGACATGGACCATAGTTTGAAGTTCCTTCGGGGCATATGTCAGGGTCTGCCCTACCTGCAAGAATAGAACTTTTCGGTCGGTGGAATAAAAATCGGTGCCATCCGTAGATTTACCTGTTACGACGGTCGCTCGAATGAGGATCGTTTACGGACAGAGTTTCTCTTAATCTCAAAAAAAAAAAAAAAAAAAAAAAAAAAAAAACAATCTTCACTGGCAAGGGGCCAGATTTGACAAGGCCCCCTCGGTCCAGTTCTAAAAAGCAATAAAATAGTACTACTAATTTAATGGTTGTACCGACGGTATAAAACTAAAAATTTACCCAATGGGCAAAAAATCACAAAAATAAGCATTTTTAGGTAGTGGGCCTTATCATAAAAGATCATTCCTATGGTGTTTAGTAGGCACGAACCGTACACTTCCTTTGTTTTTTTCTCAAATATCTTTTTCAAAAATTAAACTAGGATATTATTGTAAAAAATATCTTAACCACATGCTCCGGATTTGGCCTAGAGTTTAATTTCTATTCAATATTATTTTTAAATTTCTTTATTTTAAAATTTATAATAACTCTCTAATTTATAGTATGTAATTATTTAGCTCTTAAACCTAGCTATTATATTTACAAAAGTATCTTTCAAATTATAGAAGTCAAATTATTACTTATATTGTTGAAAATAAACTATAGCTAACTTTTAAGCTCGTTCCTTATTTCACTTTTTATTACTACTGTCGTGCATTATCGATAATTAATTTGTAATCCCGAAATGGCTACAATCACTGCTATCAGCCGCAGCCTTAGCTATCTTCGCCTTGGCTACATCGCCACCGCTCCTGTTCTACGCATTGTTTTGTGGGATTTTTACGTTTCAGCCTCTCGTTTCCAAAATTTATGCGTTTCAACTTCTGAAAACGTATTTTTAGGAACTGATTTATTTTTTTTTAACAAATCAGTCTCCCCAAAAATACATTTTCAGATGGCAATTTGCGAATCCTCAAAAATAGGGGGGCTGATACGTAATTTTTCATTGTTTCGTTGTAATACAAGATAAAACAACGTCATGGATAGGGTAAAAAAGCGGCAGTAATTGAACGGTACTATGTAGTGCTTTAGGCAACAGTATATACAGCGAGAATGGAATGCGGGAAAAAAAAATGCAAACTACATAAGATATAACCGAATATCAAAGAATGACCGGGAAATAGGACTAAAAAAAATGGACCATTAAGGCCGAAGTTCTCTGCAACGGCCTCTTTGCATAGTGCTATCTGGCAAATCGAGAACTCTTCGTGCACAGCTTTTTTTCGAAAAAAAAAAAAAAATTTCTTATTACCTTTTTATAAATATGGTGCCTGTCCACATTTTGACTCGGCGAGCTATCATGTCGAGCAGGAATCCCTCCTCACGAGCTGGGATTATCCAGTAGGTAAGGTGTGGTTGTGCAGGCTGCCGGCCGGCAAATAGTGACGGTCCGGTCCGGCCCGCACTTTTGACATCAATACTTATTGATCCAACTAACTGCTTAGAGCAGTACATAACTAAAGTAAAGTATACATATTGCATCAACTAGCGTTGGTCCAGTTGGTTGGTATAGCTAGATGTTAGGAGGAGGCCAAATGTGTAATATTCTGGCTGGACAGGTTGATTAAACTTGAGATTTCGGTCGACCGAAAAACTCGCACGATGCACAGATTGTGGGCTGGATTGGACCTGTGCGTGCGAGTTCAAAGATTGTCCCATGTTGTGCAGGATAAGATGTTGGGTTAATATATCCGGGATGCCTTTGAAGTGTTAACTCTCAAGTGGATCCATCATTTTCAGATCCAAAAACAGATCTAGTCGTCTGGTGTAGCTGGAACTTGAACGGTACAGAGTCTGGAATGGATTCGGGTGTGACAGAAATAGTATTAGAGCAACCATGTCGCTTGTACGTTAGATTGTACGTAGGCCAGACGGAAGGTTGACTTAGATAGTGTCTAGATCATTGCCGTGCTAGGCCAAGTGATTAGCGGTATACTGATGAGAGAGAGTTTAGGCTAGGTTTCTGCCTGTGATCTGTCATGTACGACGGGAACGTCGTATTCTAAGGCGAGAGGAATGTAATAACCAGCTGGACAGGTTCCGGTCGGTCGGATCTGGGATCGACCGGAAAACTTGCAGGGGTGCAAGAATTGGACCAGATTGGGCCTATGTGTGCGAGTTAAAAAATTATCGCATACTGCTTGTGCGGGATGAGATATTGGGTTAATAGACCCGGGAAGCCTTAAAGTGTTACATCTCAAGTGGATCCACCATTTTCAGGTTTGAAAAGGATCCGGTCGTTTAGTACGGCCAGAGCTTGTGCAATCCATGGCTCAGGACAGGTCGGGATGTGACAAAAGGTCTATCCATCATGAAAGATAGGTCGGTGGTTCGAATTTTAACAATATATGGTTTGGAGAGTCTACCATTTATCATTCAATATCCGATCGAAATATACGATAGAAATCGAATCGTCAAGATAAAAAAAAAATTATATAGATTGCATGAAGACGAAGGTATGAATACCAGTGCTGTAAAAAGTTTTATTGAGTTACTTTCATAAATTAAAAATATTATTGGATTGGATAAAATAGTCAAAAAAGCATTTTTCTACACTTCGGATCGATAAATCATGAATTTTAACGATTCCTAAGTGCGAAAAAATATAAATCAAACTAATTTTCGAAATAAATATTCGAATTCAATAGTATTTCCCTTCACAAATTGTCCCCCTCATATTTCACTTTGACACCGTACCCATCCAAAGTCTTCTATAAATTACGTTTCTTACAGTTGGAGGACTTGTTATGCAAATATAAAGGTGTCGAACAGGTCCAGACGGCACCAAGATTATTTCGACGAACACCTGAACCTCGTCGCCGGCGATGGAGGCTCACCATGCATCGATAGGCCGCCAGAAAGTTCGTAGTTTTGTGTTTCTTTCTCACTAATAACTTAGCTAACGCTAGTATCCTCTCCGTTTGTTTAATCTTCACAATTTGTTGGTTCAATTTGTGCAGCTTGAGG
Organism: Xerophyta viscosa; assembly: GCA_002076135.1. Lineage (NCBI taxonomy): Eukaryota > Viridiplantae > Streptophyta > Magnoliopsida > Pandanales > Velloziaceae > Xerophyta > Xerophyta viscosa. The sequence goes on from MJHO01000157.1 coordinate 254,090, forward strand.
AGATTCGGCAGAAAAGAGCGGCAGAGAGATTGCAGAAGGCTTCCACGGGATCAGATCCAGATTCGAACAATCCGTACGGTTCGTTTTCTTCAGGGATGCATACTTCTCATAGCGGAAGCCGAATTTCAGAGGTTAGAATTCGTAATTCCCTCACGGCTTAATAATGATATCAGTAATGGGTGGCTAGTAGGGGTACCTCGGTTGGGTTCTCCCGGCCGCTCTTTAGAAATATTTGATAGTAGTTCCGAGTTTTTTTAGGTTATCTTCCTTTGAATTGAACATGCACTATAAAGTAATAGGTGCATGAGATGATTATGTAAGAACGCGTCGTTGTTTTGATTGAATTACGAGGACTATGTAGCCAATCCCAGCCAGTGGGAGCAATATGTTGTTATTGTTAATTTGTTATTGATTCACCTGGAACTTTTTTTTTTGCGTAAATTCTGCAATTGCTGACAATTATCCATCTCTATGTACTATTATATTAAGAGTTATGATCCTACATAGTCGACTATATGGTATTACCATACAATCAACTATGTGGCCAAATCAAACAAAACCACGTCTCCTTTGTTTAATATTTTTACAAAATTGAAAAACGCCTTGTGGTCTGGCTCGGCTCTATTCGGTTGGCATTGAAAAACTGTGTGCATACTGCTTATCTTCTTCTCCAGCTGCTCTGTTTGCTCGTTTTCTTCTTCACCTAACTTTTACTTTTACCTTAACACTCAAAGCTAATTTTCTTTTCTCCTGAAAATTTTCATATCTAATACTCTGATTTCTATTTTTGAAACCCCATCATGATTGATATCTCCAAACTTTTATTTTCTCTTAAAAGATTGGGCTACCTTCCTAGGTGCCGTTGATTTGTCGAATTTGCTTGGATATCATCACGTGTGCCTGATCTGTTTTATATTGCCGCTTGGTATAGTAGTCATGTTTTAGAAATTTGTTGAAGTAGGTGTACAGAAAATAGATAACATTCCTCTTTTTTCTCCTGTTTGCTTCAAATGGATGAGTATGTTTGGCGAAATGAATGAATGAATAAATCAATTCTCAACTGGATACAAATTGTAGCAAAATGCACTATAATTAAAAATCTTCCAATCAGAAGAATATAACAACCCTGGATACAAGTAAGTGTTAAACTTGAACACGATAATAACTCTTTACATGATAGCCAAAATACAAAAGAAAGAGGTTTTTGTTTCAAAATGTAGTGTAGAGCTCTTCCGCTTCCTTTGACTTTTCTCCCACAATGACCTTTTCCTTCCGGGTCCTCCTTTGCATTTCGCCATTGGTGGATCATGAACTGCTATTTGATATGGAAAACAGTCTTCTTCTTGGAATCCATCATCTGGTAAACATTGAGTAGCTTTATTCTTGATAAAATTTTCCACCTCTTCTCTTGCCTATCTTAACCAATGCAATGCGATTTTATATGCCCCTATGGATGAAGAACCTTTAGTTGCAACCTCCATGGCTTCGTGTGAAAGCTCGCTACGTCATAGTGTTAAATGCTCTTGACAACCATCTTGTATTTGCTGACCTCTTTCATCAAGAATTATACTACACTTTGCTTCTTTTGTCCAACGCCTCAATAGATATGTTTTGGAAATGCATCCACATTAGTAATGATGAAAACTTTGAGAATGTGCCTAACACAGAATACCGGCCAATTCAAACTTCTTGCAGCTACATGTCACAGCAAAATCAGGAGAATAAATATGGACCATTCATGCTTTATCTTGGCTTTCTATCATCCAACATTTGTAGGTCATATATTTTCTCCATCTCCAACTTTTATGCATCTATAACGAAGGGCACTAATCAACTCCTCTTAAAACTTCTGAAAAACTACTGGAGTATATAATGTGCTTGCTTCTATTTCAATATGCTTATTAAAAACCAGAGGTGGCTGCACATTGTTCATATAAAAGTCAGCTTCCGTTTCCTTTTCTCGGCGACTAACTTACGCCTGGGGAACACCTTTGACAAATTCCAATAGTAACATGACCCTATTCAAAAATCCTTTTAAAAATTTGTTGATACTTTTGCTTCTTTGAGTTGTGGACATATCAGCACAAAAATATCCTCGTGAATAAACAGGAATCCATTTGGACCTTTTATCATACATAGTAACCATCCATTTAGTTTCATGCAGCTCATACTGGGTAAGTAACTCGTTCCAGCCGTGTTGAAAATCTTCAATTGATTCAGGGCCTCTCACACAATAAGAGAAATCTTTGCGGAATTTAGAACCTCTTCGAAATAGATGACCCAAATGCTTCTTGGTGTTCTGGAATATATGCCATATGCAAAAGCGATGTATTATGTTAGGTAAAGTGTGGCCAATTGCATTTGTAATGGCTGAATCTTGGTCAGTACAAAGTACTTTTGGATGACACCCTTGCATTGCTTGTATCCATTTATTGAGCATCCATTCAAAAGATTCTTCCTTTTTCATCTAAAATTAAAGCACACCCGAACAATATAGTTTGGAGGTGGTGATTAACACCAACAATGGGAACAAACAGCATTCCATATTTATTGGTCCCATAAGTAGGGTCAGAGCAAGCAACATCACCAAAGTAGCTATATTCCATTCTTGATCTAGCATCGCACCAGAAAATACTTGTTATTCTCTCCTCTTTATCCAAACGAAATGCAGGAAAAAAGTGAGGATTTGCTAATTTCATCTCATCAAAGTAGTTCAATAAGCTTTGTGACTCTCCTGCAACAAATTCCGTTGTGCGTGTATTATGGATATGATTATCCCGTTCATAAAATCCCACATGTTGATCATGCCTCCGTGACTTTCATCTATATTTCTTTGTGATGTTAAAAGATGGCGCTTCTTTGGAGTGGCTAAAATATGATTATGCACCCCTTCAAATAATGAGACTTCCCACATTCCATCAGTATTTTTGTTCACCAAAAGTCTAGATTGACAACCACAACGTGTTTCACCACGAACTCGTTGCTTAGTTTCATTGTGTTTATATGTTTCCTTCCGAAAACCCTTCTTTGGAGGAAACGACCAATAATGCTACCGTCTGAGTGAGGCTTATGAACTCCCCTTTTTCTTACACTAAAGCTTTTATGGTATGCATATTTGTTATAAACTTCAAATGCCTCCTCCATAGAGTCAAAAGTCATACCTACATAAGGTGTCAAAGTATCTGTATCAGCAAATTTTCCTTGTCTGACACATTTCCTTGAAATTGATCTTTGTTTTGTTCTTGAGCTTCTACTTCTTCAAAATGTGCTTCATCGTTTATTGCTTCTACTTCAAATTCACTAGCATCATATATAGATTTCTCTTCTCCATATGCTAAATTCCACATACTACTACAAAATTTGTGATAGAATGTTAATCAAGCGGAGAAAATTAATGTTAATCAGGCTAAGGAAAAAAATAAAAGTTAGGTGAAGAAGAAGAAGAAGAGCAGACAGAGCAGCGGGAGAAGGCGATGAGCAGTCTGCACACGTTTTTCAATGCCAACCCCAGAGAGCCGAGCCAAGCCGAGCCAAACCTCAAGCGTTTTTCAATTTGACAATATTAAACGAAGAACACGTGGCTTTGTTTGATTGGGCCACATTGTCTACTGTATGGTAATACCATATAGTCGACTATGTAGGATCATAACTCCTATACTAACGTGATATGATTTGCAACAGATTTCTAATGAGTCAACTGGTATTGTGGTTATATCAAGGTATAGTACAATGTAGGTTATGAAGCTAAAGGAGCGTTGATTTATAGAAGGTTATCTTGACTGGCTTACAAAATCGGATTAGTTTTCCTGTCTTTAGAAGAAAAGGAGAATTTTATAATAAGCTACCAATGAAATTCAGCATACAACATGCAACAATCAATTAGTTAGATATGTTATCTCTTTTTTTTTGTGGAGTGATCTGTTGATGGGGCAGGCCCAAGCGATAGCCTGTAAATCCTCTTCCTGTCAAAAAGGGTTAGTCACAAACTTATGCAAGCTGAAGAGAACTTTGCTTGATCTCTTATTCTGCCATTACTACAATATCTTGATTTTTACTATTTAGAAACTTACTGTTTGAATTCCGCTAATGATTGTTACTGTTGATAGCAGCTTATAATCTAATTCACAGCTTAAGAAATACTAACTCTGACCTTAATAAATTCCTCCAGTCAATATAACTATGAAACTCCTTTTCATGCATGTGCTCACATTTCATCAAGAAGCTTTTAACAGTTCATCTTACTGGAAATAAGAATCACATTCTTATAATTCTGGGATATTCTTACTCTTTCGCGAAATGCAGTTGGATCCTAATGGAACGTCTCGAGCTAGAGACCTTGAGAACAAAAATGCAGAATTGAAAGAGGAAAATCAGAAACTTCTATCAACGGTATCCTCTACACTATTCTCTGCAAATCTGGTTCTTAATACAGCATAAGACGATGCTTCTGTTATGTTGTATTTCTAAGCTTCTAAATCATATTTTTTTCAGCTTGATGCAATGAAAGTCGAAAACGATTCATTGATGCAGCAAATACATGATCTGGTAACTGAAATCTTGGATATGCATCATATCTGTATGACATAATCAAGGCCTTGGTACTCAAAGACAATACATGTTACTGGACTTCCCAATTTTGTATTTGTTGCAGGAAGAGAACATCCTGCCTTCCTTGAGGAAAGCTTTGAAGGATACTTCCATAGAAAAGGATGCAGCAATTGTATCACGGGTATCAAGCTTTAGATTGGTTTTGTTACTTTATTAGTTAGTGCACATTTCCACACTAAAAAATGTCAACTACTGTAGTGTAGGAGGATGCTTTAGCTCAACTTCGGACTATGAAGAAGCGGCTGAAGGAGGCAGAGGAAGATCAGTACCGAGTATGTGACTTTTCTTTTCAGTCACTTTGCTACAGATGCGCCTTTCTAAAGCTAGTTTTTTTTTTATTTGCGTTTATGTGTAGGCTGAAGAAGATGCTGCAACGCTGAGAGCAGAACTGAATTCGCTTCAGCAACAAGTTCTGGGAAATTCCTTTGCAAATATATCATCGATGGATATATCTTCTGAGCGTATACAAGCCATGGAGAAAGAAATAGTGGAGTTAAGAACTTTGCTCCAGGTAATTACTTTGTCATTGTGCAGATTTCTTTGTTATATCATGGAAAGCTTTTGTTTCCTTTTACATTATCTGCTTGTTTGTTTAATGCAGAAAGAGTCCCTTTCAAGACAAGAGGAGCAGCAGAAACTAGTGCAAGAACAGCTGCGAACTTCTTCGCTTATGGCTGAAAGGCAAGAGCTGGAAGAAAGACTTCAAGCACTATCCAAGAAGGCATCAGGTATAACTTCTATGCTGACCTTAGTAGGAAACTAGGAGTAGTAGGCAAAATTGGCACGTTACACTTGTTTTTCCTGGAGTAAAGTGTTTCATTTATTTTCCCCTTCTGTTGTTAATGCAGAAGAGGCATCAGAAGCCAATGCACAGAAGACCTTCTCAACAGTAAGTCCGATTGATCCACCAGAAGTGTAGCTCATTAACATCATCTATCTAGATTCTCACGCTATGCTGGAATACCAACTTAGTGCATTGATGCTTGTATCTAGTAACACTACTGATGGTTTATAACAAATAGTAGTCTTTAAAGTCATCGTTTTGTTGGTGCTTCCAGCTACTGTATATGTGAGATTGATCCTGAGTGACTAGGCTAAATGGTTTGTTACGAGCCCTTTCTGAATTCCTTTTTTGCACTGAACCTACTCCTGTATCAGCACATTCAATCAAACTCTTTTCTCTTCTTTTATTTCTATGGCTGTGGATTTGTTGTGTGTAATGATCAGCTAACCGTCATATCTCTTAACTATCGTGACTATTTCTGACTGTATGCAATTTTTGGCAGAAAGACAAGGAAAAGTATGAAATACAAATGCATGACTTGGCAATGATGGTAGAGAGACTTGAAAGCAGTCGACAAAAGCTGCTTATGGAGGTATTTGTTTCCCATGTAGTTAGTTCCTGCCACCTGTTTGTGTTTCGCTTGATTTATATAGTATGGCAGATTGATTCACAATCTTCAGAGATCGAAAGGCTTTTTGAGGAGAATTCAAATTTATCAACTGCATGTAAAGAAGCAAATGGAACTGCTGTGCAGTGGGAAAGCCAGGTTTGTTTGATCATTTTTGCTAAAAAGTGGTTGATTTCTTGTGAAAGTAGGTTTGGCTTTTCTTTAAATCACACTATACTACATCGATACTGCCTCATTACATCAACTCAGCTGTTTGGTCCTGCTTATTTTTCTGTTATCATGTTGCTTCTTGGTAATTTCCATGTTTGATGAATTTATAATGTCATGGTTATAATGCCCAAAACATTGCAGGTCAAAGACTGTCTAAAACAGAATGAGGAGTTGCGCCATCAACTAGATATACTCCGGTCAGAACAAGTTATGTTGTGGCAGTCAAGTAATTATGATACCAAGTCAAACATGGAAAGCAGGGGTATAGGAAACGTGTCTGATGCCTCACATCCTGTACCAGAGGTTGCATTGCTAAAGGTCAGTTCTTAAGAGTTGATTTCTTGAAAGGAATGCTTAACAATCTATGGCTTTGTCTGTGAAGAAGAAATTGATGTCATGTCTCCATGAATGGGTCGAACTTTGTCAGTAAATTAGTGGCTTAAGTTTCTGTAGGTCTAATTCGGCCAAGTTGCCTAAAAGGAGAAATTTGATTTGTAAATCAATGAAAATACTTTTCTTTTTTTACTGGCATGGTTCCATATACTCATACATTTCCTTCATAAGTAGCACGAAAGTAATTCTATGATTTATTATATAGATCAGTCATTCATGTGTTGCTACTGCAGCTTACATTCATGGTTCCATTCATTCATGCAAACTGTGAGGGCAACTTATTTTATGGGACGCAAAACTTCCTCTCTTCTACGATCTGTATGCTATTTATGAGCCAGCTGAGACACTGAATTTGGTCCTGCTAGCAAACAGATTATAATTAGTTTTCCATTGGCTGAAGGCCTAAATGGTTACTTTAACCTACCGTAGGTCCGTAGGGAAGAATTTCCAAAATTATACCATAATTTTGGAGTAGCTTAGCAGCATTAGCCTTTCGGCTTTACCGTAGTGGCCATTGTGACAAGTAATTGTAAACCGTTTTTTTCACCACCTTTTCTATCGATCAGATTTGTGCCTTTATCCATTGTTATGCCCGTTAATAGTTACTTCAACAAAAGTGGGATTTGTCATCTTGAATTTTCCTTGTTTGCTGCTAGTCTGCTACTAGTTTGTTCGTTTGATGAACATCTAGGTTATGATATGTTACCATTCATGTCAATGTGGCTCTTGCACCTCCCAGGGCTGCATTACATAACTTAAAATTCTCATAGGTGGCTTTATAATTTGAATAATTGTGAGGGTTGGTTCTTTTACAATGCTAAAACATTCGGGTAAGTGGTTTTTCACTTTCGAACATTATCATTTACGTGCAGCTTCAAAACTTACTCTACATAGAGTTTGATCAGATAGCACGGACACGGGGGCATGACCCGGTACGACACGGGGACACGGAAATTTTTAAAAAAATAGGATACTTGTATAGTTCGGACACGGTAATACAACATTTAAATAATTAAAACATAATTTATACGAAATATTTAAATATTAGAAAATAAAATAACATTCGATAATAAGTCTATCTATACTATAATATTTTGCGTCCTTAAAATAAATATAAACACTAAGTGTCTAATTATGTCAACTAAAACTAAAAAAAAATATAATATATGAATGCATAACTATATTATATTACTTACCATTTTTACAAATAATATTTAACTCTTCTAAAAAAAAATAAACAAAAAATAATTATTTAAAAAAAATTATATAAATACCGACACGCGTGTCGTACATGTCGAACAGAAGTCTCCGACACGGGTGGCCGATTTTTTTTTAAAATTTCTTTTCCGAACACGCCACGTGGCGTGTTCGATACGTGTCCGGACGTGTCCGAGGAGTGTCGTGTCTGACACATGCACGGACACGGACACGTCGACATTTTTTGAGTGTCCGTGCTACATAGAGTTTGATAAAGAAAGTATGAGAATGCGAGGAGTTGCACAATGTGATATGCATGTGGGTTTCTCGATGACAGCATGTGAATTGCGAAAAGAAGGATGTCTGTGATCTTTAATATATACCATCTACATCTATAGTTTGGTTGCTGTCTAAGCGTACTTTTAACTATTCTTCAAATTGTTGATGCTTCTTACGTATATAACAACAAATTTTCCAGTAGTATATACGTCATGAAGATTTGGCAAGCTTTTATGGTGGCGGCCGACCCCTGACCTAAACACAGGTGGAGTTGTGCTTCTTACATATGCTTTTCAAAAATTTCTGTTGCAGGAGCAGCTTGCTAAAGAACAAAGCAGAGCTGAGGCACTAGCTGCAGAGGTCATGAATCTTTCAGCTGACCAGAAGCGTGCCATCCAAGCTTACAAAAACATCTCACGCTTGTAATAATCCCTTTACAAATCTTATTATCCCCTTTCTCTTCTGCATTTAACCTAATAAGAGGTGGCTGAGACTTTTTACATTTGCAGCTATAGTCCGGTTCTCCGAGACATCAAGAACAGCCTTACAATGATGAAGCAAGATAGCTTTGCATTGTAAGCACTATTTTTATTACAAATATCGTGCTTGCGCTTTTGGCATATTAGAGGATTCTCACCAGTCATTGTTTCTTGACAAGCTTGGGGATGCTTCATTGACTAACTGCAAACCCTCGATTGTTGATGTTATCTAATCATTGTAATACTTTTCCTTAGCCAGACGTAGAATGTAGAGCTGGCTGTAGAGAGAGTAAGCGAGCACGCATTTTTTTATGGAAAGTTGATGTAGAGAAGGATTTCTACTGATCTAGAATGAATACAGGTAAAGCTGGAGATTCTGCATTGTTTGAGCATGTTATGATGTCCTGTTGTGATTACTACAATTTTCTATTATCCGTATTTTTTTAATTTTTTCTTGATATATTGAACAAGGGATAATTGCATATCAACTATTAGTTTTGAGACCTCTTATATATCAGTTATTCATTTCATAGTTTTGAGACCTCTTATAAATCAGTTATTCATTTCAAATTTATTACAGATTAGCTTTTGTCTTGAAATTTGTGTCTGTAACATTTTGACTACTATATAAGTATATTTTTTTAAAAAAAAAAAAATTGGACAGGAAAAAATAATTATTGATATTTTTTAAAAAATATTTTAAGGCTTTAAAATTATAGTAAGTTTAATCTGATAATTCTTTAAGAATTTGGAGTTTCAAAATAATTATATAGAAGTAATTTTTAAAAAAATAATTAAATATAGAAAATAGATTTTAATGTGATCTATATTTTTTACATTTAAATGAAGGGATTGGAAGGAAGGGCATGTCTCCCTTTTTAAAAAGTGTAACTCAATTTATTTTGGGAGTCTGCCAACTTATATTGGAATGAAACAGGCAAGTAGAACTTCCTGAATAGTTTGAGGCTTTGAGCATGTTATGACATCCAATGTGATTATTTTAATATAAAAAATGCTTGTTTTCCTTATAAATTTATCAAATAATTTATTCATTCACATTCTACAAATTTTGCTCCTACTATCCTTACTATGTTTTGTATTAATCATTAATTTACACCACTCTCATATATGTCATATTATATTTTGTTGAGATTTTAGTGGATCCATAGAGTACTAATAGCTACGTCTGATGTGATTAGCTGTCAATCATATTTTAATATTATATTAGCTGTTAACCCTTCTTTCTTTTTTTTTGGAAAGCAAGAATTTGTATTAACATAAGACAATTACTACAACGCCAGTTTTGGAGACCAAAATCTGTCAATTTGTTTTCTTCTAGAGATATTTAATAAAGTAAAATATCAATTAAGAGCCTGCGAACCTGCTAATTGTGAATGACTTTCCCCAGCGTTACTGTTTGGCTGCTATTATTGAAAAATAAAAAAGAAAAATGGAACGGGCTTTCGTCGCAATTATCATTTGACGTATACAATCTACGCTGCTATTTTTAAACCTTAGTACCAAGAGGATGTCTTGGTAAATGACGTAGCTTGTGACCATGTGGTCAATGCTTATCGTTAAAAAAAAACATAATCTATAGGGTAATGCTTGAAATCACATAATCGGTTGAAAATGTGTTTCCAATCGTGCGTGGATCCATAATTTTAAGCAAATTTCCGAATATATATATATATATATTATCAAAGTTATTATACTACGTGTCATAAAAAATAACCTAAGTATGACATATGTAATTGATTCTTACTCTAAGAAAGAGAAATAGCACTCATATTAATTAGTAATAATCTAAAAAATTATACAGATAATTTAAAGAATGTGAAAGGCCTATTGTTAAAATTAAGTATAATATTTTGATAAAACATTTTGTTCATTCATATATATATATATATATATATAATTAAATTATAGATTAAATAAAAAAAATTAAGAAACAAAGTTTTATCCATTTTTAAAAAAATTAATAATATAAGAGTATAATCTGGTTAAAGTTACGGTTACTTATAATCAAATTAAATTAAAAAATAAAAGAGATTTAATATTGACAATTTTGGCAAATTGCATCCCCTTAATAGCTTTTAAGCAAACAACACTCTCCTATTTAGTTTTAGCAAAAAAACACATATTCACAATGTGAAATGACCAAAATGTCTTTTTTTTTTCCGCAAGATCTATGTCTTCTTTTTTTCTTTCCTATTCCTTCCACTCCGGTGCTCTTTCATTTCTCCGGCGAACTCACTCCGTTTTCTTCGGCGAGCTTGCTCTCTTCTCCGGTAATCTCTCATCAACTTCTTTTTTTTTCTCCGGCTATCTTTCTACTTTTCATTTCTCTGGTGGTTACTATCATCTATTTTGTCTTGTGATTTCTTTGGCGGTGTATTAACTTATAAAACATCAAAAATATCGTTTTCATTAAAAATTAAAATAATTTAGAACATCCCCTAATAGTATAACATCATAATTCTCGGTTTTTCAGTTATAACTTTATCTAGAAAGCTCTAAATGAGGTGAAACTAAGTCCATATAGAATGACTTTGAGTCTACTTTCATATGGAATTAATTTCATCTCATTTGGAGCTATCTAGGAAAAATTATATTAAAAATGTCGAGACACTGTGAAGCTACTGTAGTATTTGACAACTTTTTCGTATTGTTGGCATAACTTTTCGTATAGAGTTCCAATTGAGATGAGCTGCTATAGTGTTTGACAATATTTTGATATTGTTGGCATCACTTTTCGTATAGAGTTCCAAATAAGATGAACTAATCACATATGATTTTTGTTTCCGTCATCTTTCATATGAGACTTGTTTTATATCATTTGAAACTCTCTTTGAGAAGTTATGCTTAAAACACCAAGATTCTGCGAACACCTATGAACATCTGCGAGCACCTGCGAACACCTATTTTCTTATACTTATTGGAAAGATCTTTGAGTTTTCTTTCATATGGAACTGATTTTATCTCTGTTAGAGCTTTTTACGAGAAGTTATATAAAAAATACCGGACCCTATGAATACTTGCGAACACCTGTGAACACCAGCGAACATCTACAATCTTATAGTTGTTGGAAAGATCTTTGATCCTATTTCTTATCGGATTAGTTTCATTTCAATTGGAACTCACTATGAAAAGTTATGTCAAAAATATCGAGACCCTACGAACACCTGCATACTTATATGTGTTGGAAAGATCTTTGTGTCATCTTTTATATGGGACTGGTTTCATCTCATTTGGAACTTTCTACGGAAAGTTATGTAAAAAATACTGAGATCTTGTGAACACCTTCATTCTTATTCTTGTTGAAAAGATCTTTGAGTCATTTTTCATATAGGACTGGCTTAATCCCATTTAGAGCTATCTACAAAAAATTATGTCAAGAATACCGAGATCTTGCGAACACCTGTTTGCAAGTTGTTCGCAGAGTCTCGGTATTTTTAATATAAGTTCTTCCAGAGAGCTCCAAATGAGATAAAACTAGTCCCATATAAAAAAAGATTCAAAATTCCGACGAGTATAAGAATGCAGGTGTTCGCAAGGTATTGATATTTTTTACATAACTTCTCGTAAATAACTCCAAATGATATGAAACCAGTTCCATATGAAAGATGACTCAAAGATCTTTCTAGCAAATATAAGAATGCAGGTGCTCGCAGGTGTTCGCAGGTATTCGCAGGTGTTTGCAGGTGTTCGCAGGGTCTCGGTATTTTTTACGTAACTTCTCGTAGAGCTTCAAATGAGATGAAAGTAGTTCCATATAAAAGATGACTCAAAGATATTTCCAACAGGTATAAGAATGTATGTGTTCGCATGGTCTCGGTATTTTTAGCATAACTTCTAGTAGAGAGCTACAAATAATATAAAAAAAGTCTCATATGAAAGATGACTCAAACAACAATGATATAAAATTAGTTTCATCTTATTTGGAGCTCTACGAAATGTTATGCCAATAATACGAAGACATTGTCAAACACTACAGCAGCTTGATAGCGTCTCGGTATTTGTAACATAACTTTTTTTAGGGAGCTCCAAATGAGATCAAATCAGTCTTATAGAAAAGTAGACTCGAAGTCCTTTCATATGGACATAGTTTCACCGCATTTAGAGCTCTCTAGTTAAAGTTATAACTCAAAATTAAGAATTTATCAGGTTATATTGTTATGGGATGTTCTAAATTATTTAAATTTTGAATATGATAGTTTTGATGTTTTAAAAGTTAATATGACCGCCGGTCGCCAGAGAGATTACCAGACAAAGTAGAGGAATAATGACCGTCGGAGAACGAGAAGTGAAGAGATAGTCAGAGAAAAAAAAAGAAGTCGAGCAGAGATCACTCAAGAAGATAGCTGGAGAAGAAAGCAAACTCGCAGGAGAAAACGGAGCGCATTTGCCAGAGAAATGAGAGCGCGAGAATCGAAGGGGAAGGAATAGAAAAGCGAGGAGAGAGACATTTGGCCGAAAAAAAAAAGACATGAACATTTTGGTCATTTTACGTTGTAAAAAGATATTTTTTGGACAAAACTAAATAGGGGATGCTTTTTGCTTAAAAGCTATAGGGGCGATTCACCAAAATTACCTTTAATATTTTAACGTTATATTTTATATAAAATTTATAACTAATATTCATGCACCGCACGGACATATTAGTTACATACAAACGCTAACTTCTTAATAATTTTTTTCAAAAAATTATAAATATTTATGTGTAAGTAGTCTTTAATAAAGTCTCTATGAAACTTATTTTTATTTGTATTCTATATTTTATAAAAATTTTTTAAAAATAGTTTTACTTGAAAGAATTAAAAGCAAACCTAAGTTTGTTGGACAAACTTATAAGAAAAAAAAAAGACATTTTGTACTTTTATATCTCCTTAATTGGATTTGGTGTTATGTACTTCCAAATTGATTTAAAAAGAAAAACCACACGTGAATGCCAACAAACACCTCTGTCCACACTGTTCGTGGGTGTTCGGAGGTATTTTTAGGTGTTCGTGAATATTTTTATATGTAAATATTTGTAGGTATTTATAAGTATTCGGAAGTGTTCGTGAGTTTTCGTGTGTGTTATTTTTTAGAATAGAAAATTATTAGCTCGTATTCGTAGGGTATTAGGGAATATTAATGAATGTTGCGAGTGTTCGCAGTTATTTGCATATATTATTATCGAAGTGAAGACGTTTTGATTATTTTTACACGGTAAAATACTACATGTTAATCATAATCGATTTAAAAAAAATGAAAATACTAAATTTAATTAAGGTGGGTATTGAAATATAAAATGTCCGAAACAGAATCACTTTCGTCAATGTTTGAAAATTGAAGTAAAAAAAGAAAATGGTTGGCATCAATCGTTGGTTGGCGTCAACGAACAGCCTTTGAAAAGCGACATTTTTATTTTACTTGTCCGAGATTATTGTCCCCATCTTCGCAAAATTGAGCAGGTCTGTCCCACCGTCTATTCAGACACTACATATCCTTTCAAACACGTAACTAGACTACATCAATTCCCCGAGACCTGTGGTTTGAAAATTCGAAAAATTATTTCAAAATTTGTATATATATCAGCCATTGAAATGGAAAAAATATGCATCGCAGGTTTGTACATATCAAGAAAATGAAAAAACGTACAACGCGGTATATATCAGTCATTGACACGAAAAAATGTGCAACGCGGGTTTGTACATATCAAGGAAACGGACGTTGCACGTTTTTCTATTTTTAAAGATTAATATATATATAAATTTTAAAAATAAGGACTAATAAATATCGTTTTTTAAAAATAAAGGACTGATATGTAATTTTTCTTTGAAAATATCATCTTCAACACTGCACATAAATGTTTAATATTTATTATCCCATCTTTGTTAGGTGCTTCTGTTTTTCAGAAAGCTCATTGGCCAAAGGGTCGAGAAGCAAGCTCATCAAGAAACCATGAGGATCAGCCAGTCTCCGGCGATCCTGTGTGCTCTAATTATCTTGTCGCTATCATGCTTTTCTTCTTCAGCTCAGAAGAGCTCTCTCTCCAGAGGATCTTCTCTCTCGGTTGAAAACGGAGATACTCTCGTCTCCCCGGACAACTCTTTCATCTGCGGATTCTACAAGATCCCCGGCGACAACGCCTTCGCCTTCTCCATATGGTTCGCGAACGCTCGCACAGACGCCGTTGCATGGACCGCTAACCGCGACCGGCCAGTTAACGGCGTTAACTCCAAGGTGACTTTCCGTAAAGACGGCACGTTAGTGCTCACCGACGTCGACGGCACCGCCGTCTGGATCACCAATACTAGCTCGACGGATGCTGAGAAAGTACAGCTCCTCAACACCGGAAATCTCGTTATCTCCAACTCCGCTGAAGAAATTCTTTGGCAGAGCTTTGATTCCCCTACTGATACTCTTCTTCCTACGCAACCTATCACGAAAAGCAAGAAATTAGTATCCGCCATGGCCAGGGACTCGCTGACCTCCGGATACTTCAGCTTTTTCTTCGACAACAATAATGTTATGACGCTTCTGTACGACGGTCCCGAGGTCTCTAGCATCTACTGGCCTAACCCGGACTATACTGTTTTTCCAAACGGTAGGACGAGTTACAACAGCAGCAGATTTGGAGTTCTTGATGAAGAGGGGAACTTCGCAGCGAGTGATAGGTTGACGTTCGATGCTAGTGATAGAGGTCTCGGGATCAGGAGAAGATTGACACTGGACCATGATGGAAATTTAAGGCTCTACAGTTTAAATCAGTCCGCTGGAAATTGGTCGGTTTCATGGCAAGCGCTGCAAAGATTATGCCTCGTCCATGGACTTTGCGGCAGGAATGGTATTTGTGTTTACACTCCAGAGCCCAGGTGTTCGTGCCCTGCTGGATATGAAATCAGCGATCAGAGTGACTGGAGCAAAGGTTGCAAGCCTAAGTTCAACAATAGCTGTGATGAAGATGATAATGATTCAATTGAATTTTTCGAGATTCCTCGAACTGATTTCTGGGGCTTTGATCTTAACTACACCAGCTCTTTGTCTTTGAAGAGTTGTATGGACCTATGTAGGAATGATTGCTCTTGTTTGGGGATTGGATACAAGATTAACAAAGGAGACTGCTTTACCAAGAGTGTTCTGTTTAATGGTAAAACAACTCCAGACTTCCCAGGCAACTTCTACCTGAAACTCCCAAAAAGCATGATTCAGAGCTCAAATCTATACGTTTCTCGAGTTTACGAACCTGTTTGTGATAGTAATGGATCACAAAGTAGGGTTGATGCATCAAGTCTATATCAAACTAGCACTGGAAGGACCAGATGGTACTACTTCTACTGGTTCATTTCAGCATTTGGTCTTGTAGAAATTGTATTTATTGTGATCGGTTGGTGGTTTATCGGAAGAGATTCGAAGCTGACATCTGTAGAGGAAGGCTATAAGATGATATCGAGTCATTTCAGGAAATTCACATACAAGGAGCTCAAAAAGGCTACTAAAAATTTCCAAGACGAGCTCGGGAGAGGTGGCTCCGGAGCTGTTTATAAAGGAATTTTGGAGGATAGCAGGGTGGTGGCGGTGAAAAGATTAGAAGATGTATCTCATGGAGAAGATGAGCTGTGGGCGGAAGTCGGCGTAATCGGCCGTATAAACCACATGAATCTTGTGAGAGTGTATGGATTCTGTGCAGAGAAATCAAAGAGGCTGTTGGTTTATGAGTACGTAGAGAATCTCTCACTGGACAAATACCTATTTTCTGACCATAATTCAACTAATTTTCTCGGATGGAAAGAGAGGTTCAAGATTGCAGTAGGGGTTGCGAAAGGGCTCGCTTATCTTCACCATGAGTGTCTGGAGTGGGTAATTCACTGCGACGTGAAGCCCGAGAACATTCTGCTCGACAAGGAATTCGAACCGAAAATCGCAGATTTCGGCTTGGCAAAATTGCTAAACCGAGGCAGAGACAGCAAGAGCTTTTCGCATATACGGGGGACGAGAGGATACATGGCGCCGGAATGGGCATCCAATCTTCCGATCACGGCCAAGGTTGACGTGTACAGCTTCGGGGTCGTGCTTCTGGAAATAGTGAGGGGTAGCAGGGTTTCAGATTGGAGAATGAGCAGAACCGAGTCGGAACAAGAGGCGGTGGTCTTAGTGAGAATTCTCAAGGAGAAGCTTGGGAGCGGGGAGGATTCATGGATTCATGAATTCGTTGATTCCAGGTTGAATGGTGAATTCGATCCAGAACAAGCTAAAATGATGCTGGAAGTAGCATGTTCTTGCTTGGAGGAGGATAGAAGCAGAAGGCCGAGTATGGAGTCTGTGTCGAGCATGCTGCTACAAGTGCACGTGGAAGAGATGCCGACGACAGATGTAGCAAATGAAGGTTGCAGTAAATCTTCATTAATTGATTTTGGTGATATATCTCTCAGTTCTTGAATGAGCAATGTTTCCTGAGACACGTTAATTACACCTGAAAATTTATCTTTTTTTTTTGTTTTTTGGTTCATTAATTTTTCTGTATTATTTTCCCGGTAAGTCTGTTATACTAATGCGGTGGAGTGTTTTTACTACCCTCCTTTCAAATATAAAATATACGATTTTTGTCGTAAACGTAGCATACCACATTTTTATGGTAGGTAACTAATCACTATGGTACATATGGGGACACCATCTATATATACTTGAAGAATCCTCGTGTTATAATATAACAATCATGTGTTCCCATGAAAAGCCTGAGAAGTTCGAGTATTTGTTTGCGCATGCATATTTAAGCGCTAACAGTATCGAGTTTTTAAGTATAGATAAAACGTAAAATATAGGCTTCGTGTCAACTAACTAGTGACATTAATTGTGTGCAACATTAACATGATGATATATGACAAATTTAAGGGGCCATTATTTAGCAAAGTAAAGTGCAAAATAAAAAGTGAAAAATAATAGCATAGGAGATAAAAAGTCAACAAAAAGAATTTGCGGAGGTCTCACTTTCCAGCGAAGTGGCTTTGAGTGGCTGTTTATTTTGAATGAAAAGTATGAATGTGAAAAGCAAGTGGAAAAGATGTGGTTAAGTGAAAAGTGCTTGGAAAGTAATAAGAAAATATGCTTTGATTTTATTTTTTATTTTTTATTTTAGGTTGTGAAGTGGGATGAAAGTAAAATGATAAAAGAATTTTCTTATTTATTTGGAATAGAAAATAAAGCAAAAGTGAGTTGAAAAATCTTTGCATTTTTATTTGAATTATAAGGGTGAAACGAAAATACAATAATGTTATTTTTTCTGTTTAGAAATATATGTGGTGGAAGTAGTTTGGATAATTTATTTGGATTGCAATACATATTCAAAAATAATATTCATTTGATAAAGAAATTCAATTGTTATTCTTTTATTGTATTATTTATTACTAATAATCAAGAAAAATATAATTAAGCAATAATATCTGTTTAATAATATTATTACAAATTTCATAATTAATAAATTTATTTGTAATAATACTAATATTCAAATATTTTAAAATAATAATTATTAAATATTTTAAAAATAATTTTTTCTTCTATTTTAAATTTTTGGTGACAAAGTGAAGAAAATAAAAATAATATAGAAAATAAAAAAATAAAAAGAAAAATGAGAAAGTTACTTTTTCTTTCTTTGAAAAAAAAAAAAAAAAAAAAAAAAACTGGCTGTCAAACTTCCGCAATTTCTTACGTCTTTAACTGTCATGTTTTAAGTAAACAGACCTCGAGCAAATCTGTGTTATAGATATTGTCAAAGTTACTGAGTGGACGGATTGCAGATTTTAATCCGCTAATAGTTATTTACATAAGCTGAAGCGTAATTATATATATATATATATATATATATATATATATATGTAACCATACAATCCAATCTTATTCAAACATAGGAGTTACATGGTTCGGAGCACTCAGCAAATCGTGGTATAACTGTAGCTCCTTGATTGGTCGTGGTAGTACTGTTACGAGAAAATTATAATATTTCGGATGTAATTTTCAAAACTTACACCATACTTTCATTAAAAATTATATTCAGAAATATTTTTTAAAAAAATTCAACTATAAAATTGTTCAGAAAAATAAAATACATTTTTATGGTATAAATTATTTTTAAAAAAAAATAATTATCAAAATATGACAGTGTAAAATTAATTTATTTGTCTATAATTTTTTATCGATTTATTTGACATAATATTTAATTTTTTCTAAAAATAATTTACACTGTAAAAATATAATTTATTTTCTGAATAATTTTATAGTTAAAATATTTTTAAAAAAATATTTTTAATTGTAAATTTTAATAGGTATGATATAAGTTTCGAAATTTACACCCGAAGCATTATAAACTTTCTCGTACCGTTACTCATTTTGGAACGCGGTGGGTGGTGTACCGAAGCAGTAATCGGGATCAACATACAAATCCTCAGATAAGTATCCGCGCACAGGCATTTCTCCTCCAACACTCCCTCATCATTGTAATCCTCCAGACAGTGCCCGCATTTCTTGCACTTTGGATATCGATCATTCGCACCATCACCTCCAAGAACGCACAAACATTTCTACATATAATCTAATAAAATACAGAACAATGAAGATGAGATGCAAATTAGTATACTGGTCGTGATTTGGTTTCGATGAAGTCCCAGGGAGTTTCCGGCGGCGGAGATGCTGGCCGCCATGGCGAATATCAGAAGAGCGACGAAGCTGCGCCTCATCGCAATTTGCTGCGTCCTAATTTGCGATCTTGTCTTCTTATTGTGTTCTTCTCCTCCTTTTATGGACCGCAAATATAATAAACAAAAATAGTTAGTATATGATCCCCATAATTGGGGTTAGGTGCATAAATTAACTCTACGTAACGTGGCCATCTATGGTTCTCATGATTTCACACGTTGCATGCAATAAAACACGTAATGGGAGCCGTTGTCCTCCTTTTTTTTTTTTGTAATATTGATGCGTCGATTTATATAATTAGGATAGCAAATATTATTACTTTCTTTTTGTAAAATTGGAGTTAAAATAACAAATTATATAACTATTCCATCCTCTCAATTTTCAAGAAGTAGCACAAAATTCATCCAAAAAAAAACCAAGTACCATTTATCCTATTTCCATAAGAATTGCTAGATGTTTTTCTACTAGATCGAACGAACGGGATCCATCTTTCCCTCTTTAGTTTTCCTTGTGTTTTGTTCTGGCAACTGTTAATTTATTTTACTCATGAATAAAGTACTATGATGAGTCACTTCTTGGAAGTTAAGTACCAATTTCCCCATATTTCAAACTTTATTTTATTTTGGAGATACGAATATATAATATTGAAGTGGTAGAGGTAGTTTGATGGTATTTTATATTTTAATATAATTATTTAATAGTTAAATTAAATCTAAATTATATATAAGATGGTTATCATAACTATTATGTGACTTATCTTTCTATAGAGTTATAAATTGCCCACTTATTTCTCCTTTATATATATTTTTTATATTTTTCAGATTAGATTTTTTAAGATCTATATTTTTTTTATAAAAAATATGATATAGAAATATTGGCATAATTGAGAAAATAAAAATACTTACTAATTATAAATTTAAAAAAAATAAAATTTTAATTATTTTTGGTACATACATCGAGGATACATCGTCCGCTAGTAACGAAAAATATCCAAATGTTTTGATAATTTAAATGCAGTTACTCTCATCTGCGGAGTTTATAAATGATGGGCCCTTTCTATCTTATCGATTGCATTAACACCAACATTATTGATTGGTAGATGAAGATCCAACTCACACCTTGCATCCTTTATGGATAAGGGAAGGTTGATTGCAAGCCATCTTCGGAACAGTAACAAGGAAATGAAAGCTATAAGGATGCGTTTGGTAAGATTTTTTATTTTTATTTTTATTTTTATTTTAAGTTTTAGTTTTTTTTTTTGGGAGATAATAAATTATCGTATGTGGATGTATGATTATCGGTAAGAAGTGGTCCACGTGGCTTCATGTCTCCTCTTGGGCAACCTTTATTAACTACTTTTTATTGGGCCTTGTATGGGCTGGGTTCCTATTTTATACATCAATGCACCAACAACTGTCCAGTTATTCATAAGTCCGTTCGATGAATAGTGTTAGTTATATATAAAAATAATTATATTAAAAAATTTTAGTTTTTATATTTTTTTACATTTTTAATTTCATAAATAACATCTATTTTAAGAAAATATTAGTTTTTTTTAATATATGTTGATTGAGTAAGAACAAATATAACATAGCTGACCCAAAAAAACGAAAATAAAATTTCAAATATGGTTAAAATTTAAACTAAACATCTTTATTACATATTTTACATACATAATTATTTGTATATTAATCTTTATGTCTTTATAAAGATATTAGAAACCTTTATTCGCTCACGTGCTCCGTCTATGATTTTAATTTAATTTAACATGTTTTGACAAATAAATTTAATTTTAAATTCTTAGCACTTTATCTATCACAAAAAAAAAAAAAAAAAAAAAAAACCTAACATCTCTCTTAAATTCTTAATCTAACTAGCCATACTCTCTTCCATGGGTCCCACTCGGCCGGCACATCTTCGTTTACATATTTTCGTAATTGAATTAAAAATCGTTCAAATTTCCCGCCTCCTCCGCGGCCGCCGCTGCCCGGCGGCGTCGCCCACACAGTCTGTCTTCTCCGACAGGCCAGCGACTCTACATCCTATTGGCTTCTTGCAGCGCAGCAGCAGAGCGTGCAGAGGAATCTGTTGCTTTGCTTTCCCACGTCTAAATATTCTCCTTTCTTTTCTCTTTCTTGCAATGGAGGATATATTCTCCTTTTCGAGATGCTTTGTTCCTCTTCTCTTCTCTATCTCCATCCCTTTACATCCCAACCGAATTTTTCTCGCGATCATCAACGAAAGTTGTCCCTTTTGAATTTTTCTTGTTTTTCCAAAGCCGTAGCCATTACAATCACGTTTATGTTGTTCTTCAGAACGGAGCCGAATCAGATATATATCGATGATGTCTTCTTCTTCGTCTTCGTCTAACGCCAATCGTCTCTGTTTTCAAGGTACTCTCCATCTACGTACCTTTCAGTTCCTTTCCTCTATTTTCTGACATTTTATAATTGTTTCAAGTGCGTTTTCTTCTGTTAGGTATTATGGTTATATCTCTGTAGAAGTAGTGTTTATAAAACCGGACCGGGTACCAAACCGGGCAGGCCACCGGCTCCAGTTTGCTTGCACTGTTGTCCCTCCTCTTTCTCCTATGTGCTTGTTGTAAAAGGATTGTCACACCTTACCCAATTTATATTTTTGGATTTTTGCAGTTTCGCAAAAATGGTTTGTGGAACTCGGTTTTCTTTTGGAAGAAATTTAACATGTGATATAGCATAGGACTAGACTTGGCAGTTAATGGTTTAGTTACTTGATGCTAAAGATTGAAAGTTCGTATAAGGTTCTTGTATAGGCAACATTATGTAAGCAACTGTAAACTTCGATTCTGGTGTTGTCCAAGGTATAGCTATACCATTAAAGTTCTATGGAGATCGGTCTTACCTATCTCATTGAATTAAATTGATGTCTAGATATCCCTATGTCGAAATGCGTAGGGCGAGTGCACTGGGTAACTGCTCTTTGAGGCCATGCATATGCATTGACTAACTACATTTGATAAGCGTCCTACGCAAAATGATGCAGGATCCATGAGATCTGTATGCAACCTCACCTGTTCACTTGTAACGGTAAAAACGCTATTAATTAGTACACATTCGGTTCCAGTTATTTTTATGAGATACATAGATACCTATGGCTCTGCTATTTATGTTTTCAATCTATTCTCTATTATCAATGCTTATGTTTGTTATCATAAGGCATGTCTCATCAGATATTTCTGCATTTGTCATATGCAAGGTCATGACGCAGTAGAAGGATCTCATGCATATGGCGAAACAACTTTTACAGCAGTACCTTATATATTTTAGAAATTCATTATTATTAAATAGATTTCTGCATATTTTTGTTCTTTGCTTCTGTGTCTCCTGGACACAAATAGGACACTCAAATTCATCAAGGAGAAGAAGAAGATCCGGCTTTATGATGTGGCTTAGCAGATTTTTTAGGGGAACACCAACCGGATTGTCAAATGGACATCGCCCTAGATTCCTTGAGGAGGACATGTATTGGCGTCGTCCAATCAGACCGGTGGTAAGCGTTGGATTTCCCATTGATTTCTTAATGTTTGAATGTAGCTAATGCACACATACATCTGGTTGCATGACATGTTGATTCTATAAGTTCATACAGGCTTTTTTTTTCCTCCTCTGTTTCTTTTCCACTTGAATTATATATATGAAACTGTTACAATAATTTTTACCAACTGAGTTCTTAGTTCTTACAACACGTCCTTATTTCTTAGTTATATATGTACGTATAGTTAGTCAATCGGAGCTAAAGCAGGTTTTACACCTACTGATTTCCGAAAGTGATTTAACAGTTTCCACAACTAAATAAACACAAAAAAAAAAAGGATGTGAATGTTTCTTGGCAATAATATTTACTTAGTTCATTCAAGTCTGTGACCCACTCCATTTGAAAGCTTAGGATACCATAGACTAGACTGAAACATGTAGATACACGGACTTCCTATTTAGAACAACAACAGAATTTCAGCTTGTGATTGTTGACACAGACTCTGAGTGGATTTTTGTATCTGCAACTGTGTGGGGATTTATGGTTTAGCTGCTCCTCAACTTTCTTTCTGCTTGAAGGAAGAAAAAAGTTGATTTGCTTTCTTTCTGCTAATATATGATATATTACAACACTTGAATAGCAGATTCTCGAGTCTTGACTCCGACGCTTTTTTTTTTCTGTATCTTGTATTTTATAAGTGTTTCTTTTAAAGTGAGTGTAATTAATTTCCAGGATGACCAACCGAAATCGGATAACGAAGATCTGGATCGTGCAATTGCCCTTTCCTTGGCAGAAGATGTTAGAAAACGAAATGGTCTGTTTGATTTGCTAAGGTCAGAATTGCCTTAGATCATGTTTATTTTCACATTAGTCTAATGCGACAATGATAAATTTAAATCAGGGTACAAAGGCTGTGGTGACAATGATGAAGATCTAGCCAGGGCTATGCAGGAAAGTTTGAACATGACTTCTTCTCGTCCGTATGTTCCTCCACAGCATAAGCCAAGAGGATACAGGTGTTCTAACTTCAAAATTTTGTTGCTATGTAACCAAAAATACATATGAATTATCAAATTAATGCTGCTGGCGTATGTTGTAGAACTTGTGGGGGTTGTAAGCATGAAATTGGCCATGGGCATTATTTAAGTTGCATGGGAACTTTTTGGCACCCTCAATGTCTTTGCTGCTATGCTTGTCGTCAACCTATCCGTGAAACTGAAGTAAGCTAGCTGTGTTTTGAAAATTATATCTATGAGAACTTTTTTGAGGTCTATAAGTAATTAGTTGTTGAGAAAATGCTAAAGCTGCTTCTGTTGCAGTTCTCTTTATCAGGGAGTCATCCTTACCATAAGTTGTGCTACAAGGAACTGCATCATCCAAAATGTGATGTGTGCTACCAATTTGTAAGTATGACTTGCAACACATTGTTTTTTTTTTAACAAAATAATGTATATATTTCTCATATTACCCTCTCCAGACTCCGTCTAGACAGTTTTTATCATTGGGATATTGTTGTTGTAATGTATATGTTTCTCAACTTTTTTTGCTCTTTGTTTTCATTGGGACAGATCAACAATTTGGTTGCTTGTTACTATTAGTGAATGTAGTCATGGTGTTTTGATTTTGTTGCAGATCCCCATAAATGCTGCTGGTCTAATCGAATACAGGGCTCATCCATTTTGGAACCAAAAGTATTGTCCTTCGCACGAACATGACAATACACCACGTTGTTGTAGTTGCGAGAGAATGGAGGTAGTCTCTATATAATTTTAGTTTATTTTAGAGAGAACTAGCTCGAACAAAAGCATTTATCCAGTGAATTTTTTTATTCAAGAAGTTTGCTGATTTCTTTTTTGTTGTTCTGTTTGATCCTTTTTTTCATGTGCAATTTTGGTATTCAAGTCAAGGAATACAAGTTATATATCATTAGGTGACGGACGTATGCTATGTCTTGAATGTTTGGACTCCGCTATCATGGATACTGGTGATTGCCAGCCCCTTTACCATTCTATAAGAGACTACTATGAAGGAATGAATATGAAAATAGATCAACAAATCCCCATGCTTCTGGTGGAAAGACAAGCTCTCAATGAAGCAATGGAAGGAGAAAAGGATGTGAGGCATTTTCCTTCTTTATTATAATTATTTTTTATTTTTTTAAAATAAATACAAATCCTTATCTAATTGAAGACGGTTCTATCTCAGGGTCTCCATCATATGCCAGAAACTAGAGGTTTATGTCTATCAGAGGAGCAAACCGTTAGCAGCGTAAGAAAAGCGGCCAATGCTAGTACTTGTGGTCACATATTAGCCGCTTTCTTGTGCTTATATCTTCTACTTTCATATCAGATACTCAGAAGACCAAGAATCTGGGGAAATAGAATTCTAGAAATGAGTACTCATCCACAAAAGTTGGTCCGAAAGTGCGAAGTTACAGCTATTCTTGTTCTTTATGGACTTCCCAGGTCACGTTTGTGTGCTTATGCTTTTTTTTTTTTTTCTGTTATACATTCTCCTTGCATAACACATCAGGATTTTGTTAAATGCAGATTATTGACTGGTGCCATTCTTGCACATGAGCTGATGCATGGTTGGTTACGTCTAAAAGGTAGAAGTGCACTAGATAAAAAATTCTTCACCCTGGATTAAGAGCATAGTTTTACGTGCCGGTTGGCATGGCCCGTGCCGGTTGGCACGGCCTGTGCCGGACGTCACATCTCTGTTCTGAACTTCACCCAGGATCAAGAGCATAGTTTTACGTGCCGGATGTTATATCTTTGTTCTGATAGTCATGCGCACAAACTACCATAACACGTGCCAAAAATCTTTATATATGAATTTATTAATTTAATTATTAAATTTTTTTACTTATATTTTTTAAAGTAAGTCATAAATACATAGCGCCACACTGCACATGCCGGAATCTGAATTTACCGAAATTTGACTAGGCTCTGTACTAGAAATCTTGTTTACTAGATAAGAGAATGATTCTTCTGCTTGCTTTTTGTTGTGAGCTAATGTTTCTTCCTGTTCATCCTTGTGCTAACCAACTTAGGCTACCGAAATCTGAGGCCTGAAGTGGAGGAGGGCATATGCCAAGTTCTATCTCATATGTGGCTAGAATCTGAAGTACTGCCAAGGTCCATGCCCTCTTCATCATCTTCCAACTATGCTTCTTCATCTTCGTCGTCCTCATATAATCCTTTGTCCAAGAAAGGAGGACAATCTGATATAGAGAAGAAGCTCGGCGAATTCTTCAAGCACCAAATCTCCAACGACATTTCTTCTGCATATGGAGAAGGCTTCAGACGCGCTAATTCAGCTGTCAACAGGTACGGACTGCGCAGAACTCTGGACCACATCCACAAGACGGGCAACTTCCCCTTCTGACAACATTTAACATACTTGATTGGTTACCACATATATCTGAAACAACATTCATCACCCCCATGATTTAAGATGGGGCTTCTCAGCCTGTTGCTGAATATATCAATTGTATAAATAAGATCCCTATATCAATGGGAATGGGTTCCCCTCACTTGCAACTGAACAACTGCTCTTTCTCTTTCTTGCAAATTAGCTTTTTGTTTTTTGATAAATTTTTTGGGAGACTGAACCTTCAGCTTGTAATTGTCTTTCTTCATTCAACTTCTTCAAGTAGCATTTCAAGGAAAGTGAATCGTTTGTGGTAAAAACCATAGACGATTTGGTGTGGCATGAATCGTAGCTGTCCGATTAACGTGCACATAGCACATAATTTATATAAAATTTTTGTCGACTTATTTGACATATTTTTAATTATTTTTTTAAAAAATATTGAACTAGAAAATTATAAATTTTGATGTTCACTATAATTTTATAATTGAAAGTTTTTCTAAAAAATGCTAAATAGTATATCAAAAAGATAATTAAAATTTTGTTATCTTTTTGGTATACTACTTTACAAAATTGTAGAGAATATCAAAATCTACAACTTTCTAATTCAATATTTTTTGTAAAAATACTTAAAAATAGACTAAATAAGTCGACAAAAAATTTATATAAAATCTCATACGTACACATAAATCGGACGGCTGTGATTCGCGCGACGATCCGCTCTCCATTTCAAGGACTTTCAACAGGGTGATTTCATGACAGATTGCCAAAGCAGGCTTGCACTTGCTTATATAACAAAAAAGTAGATATAAGACGCATAGCAGCATGATGCAATTCCGTCAAGATCGAAAAATATGAGTTTACATGCAAAGACAGCCTTTCCACCGAAGCAGGGTAGAACAGTGTAATAAGGTTAAATGGCAGGAGTTTGCAGCTTCGAAAAGCATGTTTGAACATTTATTTAAATATAATAACACAAACAAAGGCTATCGATAGTCTGTAAATTCACACGAGCAAATCACAAATATACTACTATGAGCAAGAAAGTTGGAGCTATAAGATTGCAAGAACCAAATTCTGCTAAACACACAAGCAACATTCTTCCATTTCAAACCAATCAGATTCCTCTGCCTACATGATAAACTTTCAAGCGAAATTTGCAGGAATTTAGCCGACTTATATTGACCAGTATGATCTCTTACACTTGGTTACAGTAAAATCTGAACTGACATACTACAAATAAATGTTAAGAAAAAATTGTAATCAGGCATATCAAATTAAAAAAAAATAATAATAATAAGTTTATAACAGTTACTTGCTTTGGTGATACTCAACAGTTGATCTGACTACCTATACAAAGAAGATCGCACGAATGGAAGAAATAGCAAAAATTGCTACCATGTGAACTCTTGATATGCAAAATTTCCCGATGTAAGCTAAGTACACTCAGCCATGAGTATCCTACCGCCAAAGAAAGATACCACAATTAACATTCAACGCAACTCATCAGCAGTCTATCCTGACAAGACTGACTTCAACGTCTCGTATGTCATAAAAACAATGCCAACACTTGGCACAACTTTGTAATACTCTGGCAAAATACCCCGATACAACCCACGAAAACCTTCAGTTCTGATTATATGCCCAAATGTACCAATTAAGCCTGCATTATACACACGAGCTCTTCCACCTGCACCCTCTAATTGCTTACGCCTCCTCACAAGGTCCAGTGGAAATGTTACTGCAAAAGTAAGTAACTGATATGTTTCCAGTGTTTTTTTTATTAAAAAGAAAAAAAAGAAAGAAAAAGAGAGAGTTCCATACATAAACTCCTAAGTATACCAGTGTCGAATACATCACAGCATCACATACATTTACACAACCATGACAAATTTACATGGACCATCACACAAGGATCAGCTTTATTCGTTAAAGTAGAAGAGCTACATACATTATGTCATTCATGCCAAATGTAACATTCCGGAAATTGATTCCTTAGTCTATAATTTGGCTTTATGGTCACCAGAAAGGCTAACACTCTAAACAAATACAGAAGTACATCCAATCGCAAAGTTGTAAAATTATTATTAACTTAAAATACACCCCATATAGAAACTAACAGGACATCATATCCAACTTTACTTAATTCAGTATCTGGTTATCTACTATACCAAGAAAACGCGGAGAGAAGGTGAAGGCAAATCACTTGGACACCAAAACTTTTAAGAGGACTACCGGGCACAGAGCCACTATGAGTTTTTTTTTTCCCTAACTTGTTGGATTGGCATCATTTATCCCAAGTAGAGCCCAACTGCCAAGGACGCCACACCTATTAGATCTGTTAGGTTACCTATACTGAGAAGAAAGGGGGTTAAAATAAAGAATCTCTTGTTATGTACAAGTTGGAGAGATACGAGCTGCATGGAGAGCCGGACTAGTAGTTGAGTCACTAATTGAGTAAGAGTTTACGTTCGCCTTAGTTACTAAGAGTTGTATTAGGATATATTATTTGGCGAATATGATACATCTTAGTTAGTTTACATTTAGTAGGAATTCTAGGTTAGGTAAGAGTTTATAATAGTACAAGTCCAAAGGTTCGGCCTTTCCAAATATGTGATGCATTATGTTTTTTGGATCACAAAATAAAATAGTTTATTTAAATAATTTAATTTTGAAGTAGGATAATGTAGAGCCATTACCGGGCCGTTGGTGTCTATCTCATCGCGTCTTGGCAACCGACAAAAGTTGACCTATTCGGGTCATAAATCACTATTAAACACTATAAAACCCCTCTATGCCTGCAGGTTCATACAAGCAATTAACATGATACTATCACGTAACGATATCCATGTTTTGAGAACCCATGTGGATAGTTCTGCAGGGGTTTTATTTGTTTTGCTTCTCTATAATGCCGGTTGACTACTGATTCGCAGAACAAGAAAATAGGCCCCTGCGGATTCTCATAAAATATAACATGAAGACTATTTGCCATGTACAAATATCTAGCTCAATAATCAACAACATAATAGGAGAAGTGAACATGCAATAATATAAGCCCAGCGGCTTACCAGTGGATGATGCAATACCAGAAAGACTCCCACAGGCCAAGCTTACAAGCACGGGAGAATCATGAGGCCTATATATAAACAAATAAGACAACTGTGTCAAATATGATCAACAAATGTCTCAATGTTAACCTGAAGAAATTGTGTGGAAGGTGGAAACTTTACCTCTGCAACTGCCAATGGGATCTCAGTGTCTCATATACAGAAAAACTAATTGCAATACTAGGTGCTACACCCTACGTTTCACCAAAAAAAAAAAAAGACATTAGAAACCCAAACAAATAAAAGCATACAAAACTTACAGAAACAAATGGAAGCTTACTAGTAAAGTAGCACCAAGGCCTTTATATAAGCCTCTAACACCCTCATCCCTGCAAATGGAATAAAATGCATGCCCAATACCCCTGTAATAAATTACATTTGTCTGCAAAATATTTGACCACACCTTTCAGAACAGAATGCTAAACAAAACATAAAGAAGATTCCCAAATCATCAATGGAGTTAAAAGAACACAACCTTTATTTCCTAAAAATGAAATAAATACAAATACACCTCATAACTATTAAGAATAACTATTAAGAATAAACCCAATTTTCAAATACAAGTATAGATAAACCCAATTTTCAAAGGAAAAAAAGCATAACTATTAAGAATAAATACAAATACACCTCATAACAGCTTGTAAGACCATAACATGGTTTGTTCTGCGCCCAATCCCTATGTAAAACAAACTCAGTGTAACACTCAGGCACTGAAACATCACCATGATACTTATGAGCGATCAAAGAGAATCAAAACTAACAACTATAGACCACTGACCATCTGAACTGCCCATTAACTGCTTGAGACTGAGTTTATGTATGTCAGATTCTTCAACAAGCAATTCTCAATTAAGCATGCCCTAGCTATTCTTTCTCGTCCTCACCCTTGCAAAAAGAAGCTCAAAAAGGCAAAGGCAACACAAAACAGTGAAAGAAATACTCTGAAGAGTTATGTCAAATCTGTTGAAAATTGTTTCTGAATTCTAACATTCAATTTACACAGTTGAAGGAGCATATACTGCTCATTGCCATTAATGGCAAAGGCAGACAGCTACACTACTTATTGTTGCAATAAAACAGAATGTAATAAAGAACACAGGACAACAAAATCCCTTATTCCTTGCTGAAACTAGAAGTTCAATTTATGCTAATGGAGATCCGCTTTCCACATTACAAACATAAACATGTTACTGCCAATGTGGATCATTTATCTTTTACCCTACAATATTTAAAATAAACAACACTGACACTAGTCATTGAACGCTGATGCAGATCTTTTGCCAAGTCGATTGCATCCTAAGAATGGAAGAGGTCATTTGTAGCACATCCGACATGAAATTGTGTTCCTACTTGAAGAAAAAACACAGAAGTTGTTCCTTCTAAGTTTATGCAAAAGAAGATGGGTTACCTGAGCTGCAAGACGTGTCCTGACAAGATCTAAAGGATATGTGATAGATGCTGCAGTAACTCCAGCAAAACCACCGCCAATCAATCTCACAAAAGCATCTACGCCGCCATGATCTTTACAACTTTCAATTCCAGGAACCGACTGCAGTAACTGCTTCGCAAGAATTTTTGAAATGAATTAGTTACTGTTCAAGGTCCCAAAACATAACCTTTTCAACAGTTATATCAACCTACATTCTTGTAGCGCTCATAGGCATAGAAGCTGATTGATGAATAGGGTAGGCGGTGAGCAATTGTAACCAGATTGCCTTTCCAGAAAGCTCTAAACCCTTCTTCGCAGACAATTCGCGATGCCTCGCGCCATATGCTAGTTTTTCTTAATGTTGCAGCATCAGCATGCATTCCTTGGACCTGGAATAAAATGGTGAGGCGTGCGAGGGGAGCCGTGCAAGTCTTGCTGACGGCTCCGGCGACGCCGCCAGCAAGGAGGTGCGGCAGCGTCCCAATCTGAGAATGCTGATGTTGCTGCTGCTTTTGCTGTTTCTGATGTTCGCCGCGCGCAGACGGAGAGCAAAACCTACGCGCGCCGCCGTCGACCGCGTGTGCACCGTGCGCAGCAGCGCTTAACGCTGGCCGCGCCTCCGTCTGCATCCCTTCCCCCTCTTCCTCTCGGAATTATGATTCAAGAAAAAATCGCCGGAACCCAATTAATGATGATTAGCGAATCCGACAGGCAGCTATGAAAATTTCTCGGATGAACGATGATTGAATCCCTCGTCTTTCCCCTCTTCCTTGGTGCAAGGTTCAGAACTCGGGCGCGACAGTTTGTTCTTTCGCGATCACATTAGCTATCCTGCTCCACAGATTTGGTCGTATACGCCTCACGATCTCGACCGTTCAGTTTTATACGATTTTACATATATATAATATGCAGAGAAAAATAGTGTGTTTGTCCTTGTATAATAGGTGCCTCGCTTTACGCGTACCGTATTACTGTATTAGCACGATTAGTATTACAGTCGTTTAGGTTCTTACCATACCTAACATTAAGAAAATATTTCATAAATAAGAAGAATATATATGGAGTAGATTAGAAGCTATAAATATATATTAATATATGTATTAATTATCTTGATGTGTCAAAAACCAATTGTTAATAAACTAGTATGGTATTCTTGTAGGGACTCATGAGAGAATCTAGCATTATTTATGGTATCTAATAAACAACAACAATCTTTCACTACCTTTTAATATGAATATTCATATATCAGTCTTGACAAAAAAACCCACCGGACCGGTCAGTTTGGTCCAATTCAGGTTGAACCAGTATATAAACGGTTGGTCCGCGGTCTTGTTATAAGTTGTTTATCGGTCTTCAGTGCAGTCCGGTCCATAAACCAGACAAAGAACCGATTAAGAGCCCGGCCTAATAAATTTACGAATTAAATTGATAAGTAATTTGTGACTAAACAACTAAAAATTCATGCCAAAATCAATTCGTAGGCGAAGTATTGTACGAAATATAATTTACGATATGGTCTGGTCTAATAAATCTCCAAACTGGTTGGGATCGAACTAGTTCAATTTTAGTCCGATTTTCGATTTACGATATTAATATTATTCAGTTTTCGGTTCGAACTGATCTTGTCCGGTTGAAGGCCCCTACCTTTTAATCCGAGAGTTTTTCCCTAAATCAGCTACTTTGTTCTGAAGGGACAGCAGAACAAGAAAACCCTATAAAGAAAAGTTAACCGACTCAAGGCCCGGGAAGGGAATATAGCACTAAGCAGAACAAGTGGGAGACGGATATTTCATATTCTAGTGGCGAAAGGAGGCTACTTATTTGGCTTATTCGTCGAATATTCTCTTCCGCATCTGTGAACACGTGTCGCTCTCGTAGTGAGCTGGTTTGTTTAGGCCGAACATTTAACAGTCGCTTCAGGGCCGGCCCATGGCAACGACCTCGGGTCCAAGTGGAGTTCGACAGATAGTTGAGTTGGCCCTTTAATCCACTACATCACAATGCTATGCTGTTAGCCCGTTAGTCTTTCATCGAATTAGTGGAATATCAATTATTATTTAGTTAATCAGGACAGAGAAGCAGCAGATTTAAGTTTGATTAATCTATATATACATATATAAAACTGTCCTATCAAAGACGTTGCGCCACGTAACATTATAAATAATTTTTGAATATGCTATGTAGTATTTACTTTTATTCTAAAAGAACTATATGACATTTATATTAATTGATAGAAATTTATAAAGTCATATAACTTATTTAAAGAATATAAAAATCTAATATTAAAAATAAATACTTAATACAAGTAATAATTTATAAAAAATCTTATATATATATATATATGGATATCACCATTATTTCACGTCACTTCTCAAATACTTTTATGTATGGCATATATCATTTTTTTTTTTTACTCTAACAATATATAACGAATAAAGTATACTATTTTAACAACACTAACTATCAATTATATAAAATTATAATATAAAAATTATAAAAAATATTGAATTTTACGGTATTGTAATTTATATATAATTTATATGACTAATATCTATATATCTTACGGATGCAAAACTAGTTCTATTTACAAATTCCTATGGGATTTGTATCTCTACAAATTTAGCTTCCATTAATTAAATTCTTTGGGGATATTACATTCTCGAATTTAGTTTATTTCTTTTATAAAAGATTTTTAAAATTACTTATGGATATGGATATTTTGGATATATAAAGTAATGTTGTAGATAAGATCGTAGAAAATATAGATTATCATCCGTCTATATAAATCAGAATAATCACGAAAGTGATAGTAATATTGTAGTAATAAAAAAAGGTGTATTATCATAATTTTGACTAATTAACCCTAAAGAAATGATTACAATATATATGTAAGAAAATTTTGTTAAGGTAATCTGAGTGACTGAGTTATCGGAGCCAAGTCCATGTCAAGAAAATCAGGTTGGCAGAGCAACGGAAACCCAGGGAAAATGGAGGAAAATTCACCTCGAGTCAAAGAGCAACCTGTAAACTGATCTACGGTCTATGCCTTTCCGACTCCGGGCTGGTCTAGTTTGTTTATGTCACGTCCGGTATCCGGTATCTGAAACACTATAGATGACAGTCATGTTCATCAGAGCGCGGATAACCTGGTGCGTTATTTTCCGACTTCGGGCTGGTCTGGTTTGTTTTCTGTCTCGTCCGGTATCTGAACAGCTATTGACGACAATCATGTTCATCAGAGCGTAGATATTATGTTGCTAACGCACCAGGGTGTAGGATTCAACAGCGGAGATAACGTCACGTCAGCTAGTACAGATCACGAGATATTATATAAAAAAATCACTTATTTGACCTACTTTTAGTGTTTTAAGAAAAAAATTGAATTATAAAATTGTGAATTTTATTGTGATCTACAATTTTAAAATTGAATTTTTTTCAAAAATATGTTAAATAATGTGCCAAAAAGATGATTAAATTTTAATTATCTTTTGGTACATTGTCCGGTATTGTTTCGAAAAAATTTTAATTATAAAGTTGTAAATCATATTAAAATAGAAA
The DNA here is from genome assembly GCA_002076135.1 of Xerophyta viscosa. Taxonomy (NCBI): domain Eukaryota; kingdom Viridiplantae; phylum Streptophyta; class Magnoliopsida; order Pandanales; family Velloziaceae; genus Xerophyta; species Xerophyta viscosa. Next base: position 288,327 of record MJHO01000157.1, read on the forward strand.
ATTTTATAGTTCAAATACATATACATGTATATGTATATGTATATGTATATGTATAATTTTAAAATTAAAATTTTTTCGATAACATGCTAAATAATGTGCTAAAAAGATAATTAAACTTTTAATCATCTTTTGGTACATTGTTCGATATTATTTCAAAATTTTTTTAAAAAAATTATAAATTATATCAAAATATATAATTTTTATAATTAAATTTTTTTAAAAATATTTATAAATAAATAAACAAAAATTTTATGTAATATTTTAGGAAAAATTACTGTTCAGCCCCTCCGTTTTCCATTTCTTACTGTTCAACCCCCCGAAACGCCACGTGGCGGCACGCGCGCGCCGCCATGTCGGCGGAGAAACCGGTTTCGAGGGGCTGATTTGAAACACCCTAAAATTAGGGGGACTGAACAGTAAATTTCCTAATATTTTATGATCCGTGCTATTTGAGGTGGCTGTGATCTCCTACGCGCCGCCATGTCGGCGGAGAAACCGGTTTCGGGGGACTGATTTGAAACACCCTAAATTAGGGGGCTGAACAGTAAAATTTCCGTATTATTTTATGATCCGTGCACTTTTTGAGGGTGGCTGTGATCTCCTGCGCGCCGCCATGTCGGCGGAGAAACCGGTTTCGAGGGGCTGATTTGAAACACCCTAAAATTAGGGGGATTGAACAGTAAATTTTCTAATATTTTATGATCCGTGCTATTTGAGGTGGCTGTGATCTCCTACATTTGTTTCCTACATGCTGTTGCTTGCGTAGCAGGTCCGCACCCAGTTCATCGTGTACGGGTGGGCAACAAATGCCTGTGCTGATATACATGCTTTATAAGATATGCACAGAGACAGACAGAGACAAAAACGAAGCCTTTCTGCGGTAGTTGGGAGAGAACATCATCCCTGATATAGACCAGTGATATCAATCATGGCCCCAACCCCATGAAAGGTATCAAACATCACGACTCTATCCTACAAATCCATCCACTCCAACATTATCTTCTTCAAACCCCATCAATGATATCGTTTGCTTGCATGTGCTGAAACAGCGTCCCCAAGAGCAATGCAAGTAATAACTTCCCTCTCATGGTGAAGTTATCGCCATTAAAGCTAGCTGCTTTAAAAAATTCAACCTCTATCAAAGTTCCCGAGTAACGTCTATGTTGACTAATCAAAGACATTTCCATTTGGGGTCAGCCAGCCGCTTAAACAAGTAACTGGCGTATATAGTTGAGTTTAAGTGACATGTGGGATTTCCTGACCTTGCCGCGTCACTCTGTGGTCACCAGCTTAGCACGCTCGTCCGGCGACCCCACCACGAGCCCGCCACTATCGTTCGACAAAAGAAGAAATCGGAATAGAAGACTCTCTCACCTCTCCTTGCCTCTGCCCAGTGCCCACCCTAATGATTATCATCACTGTCTTCTTCACTATTCTTTAAGACTTTTCTCTCACGAAACAGAGCTCTGCAATTCTGCTATCACCACGATGAATCGCTACTGTCTCTTACAAGTACTAATCTCTATCATGATCGTTACAGCGAATGCGGAGCTGCCGGGGAGTTGGGAGGTGTTGTTGGAGGACGCGGGGATCGCGTCGATGCACACGGCAGTCACTCGCACCGGCAAAGTTGTCCTCCTCGACCGCACCGACATCGGACCGTCGAAACTCCAGCTTCCACGTGGACATTGCCGCCATGACCCCACCGACCGGTTGAGTCCCCGTGGTGACTGCACCGCCCACTCCGCACTCTTCGATCCCTCCACCAGAACTCTCCGGCCGCTTAACATACTGACTGACACTTGGTGCTCCTCCGGCCAGTTCCTCCCCGACGGCACCCTTCTCCAAACTGGTGGTGACCTCGACGGCCGCCGCAAAATCCGTACCTTCGCACCGTGCGATGACGGGTTTCACCTCTGCGACTGGTTCGAGCACGAAACTCCTATGTTAACCGCGGGGAGATGGTATGCCACCAACCAAATCCTTCCCGACGGCTCGGTCATCATCGTCGGCGGCCGTGCCTCGCCGTCGGTGGAGTTTTACCCGCCGGTTAGACCGCTAAGATTATTCACTTTCCTCGCTGAAGCTGGGGATATGCAGATGGACAATCTCTACCCTTTCATTCACCTTTTACCCGACGGCAACCTGTTCGTCTTCGCCAACGCACGCTCAGTTCTATATAACTTCAACTCCGGCGAGGTTCTCCGAGAGTACCCTGTTCTCGACGGCGGTCCAAGGAATTATCCATCAGCCGGCTCTTCTGCAATGCTGCCGCTTAATGCCGTCGACGGGTTCTCCAATGCAGAAGTCATTGTCTGCGGAGGCGCACGGTACGGTGCGTTCCTACACAAAGAGTCCGACGCGCCGGCGGAAACCACCTGCGGCCGGATCGTTGCGACGGACCCAAAACCTACCTGGGTGTTGGAGGAGATGCCGTTCCCGCGTATTATGGGAGATATGATCATACTTCCCACGTCCGAAGTTCTAATCATTAATGGCGCAATGGCGGGAACACAAGGGTTCGAGATGGCTTCGAACCCATGCTTGAACCCAGTTCTGTACAGACCCAACGAACCGTTAGGGCTCAGATTCATGACGTTAACTCCCACCAACGTACCGAGAATGTACCATGCAACAGCGAATCTGTTGCCCGATGGTAGGGTTTTGCTCGCCGGAAGTAACCCGCATTACTTTTACAAATTCGACAGCGAGTTCCCAACAGAACTTCGCATAGAGGCGTTCTCTCCAGAATATTTGGCTGCCGACAAGGATAACATCCGGCCGACGATCATCTCATCGCCGGAGAAGTTGGGTTACGGTGAACCATTCGACGTAGACGTCACGGTTGCGCTTCCGGTGGTGGGTATCATGGAGTTGAACATGGCAAGCGCGCCGTTCGCGACGCACTCGTTTGCGCAGGGTCAGAGGCTGGTGAAGCTGGCCGTCTCGCCACCGGTGAGTGTTGCAGGCGGCGAGGTTGGCCGGTACAGGATCTCGGGCACGGCGCCGCCGAATGGGAAGGTGGCGCCGCCGGGGTACTATATGGTGTTCGCAGTGAACCAGGGAGTTCCCGGCGTGGCGAAGTGGGTACAGCTGGTGTTGTAGAGTAAGTGGAATATAGCAGAGCAGAAAAGGCAAGCTATTTTATTTTATTTAATCGTTGGTGTTAATTAAATTGTAATTAAAAGCCACAAAATCCATTTGGTGGTCCTTTAAAATGTTAAATGATTACAATTGGATGCAATATATGTTACTTTTTAATTCTCCAGTCATAGTTGGTCATTGAGAGGGAATCTTTGGCAAATTGAAATTGTAGTGCTGATCAAGTGGTCATTATCAATGAAAGGAAGCTTACGCGTGATCCACTTTCTCACAAAAAGATTGATTAAGTTATGTTAACAATAATGCTAGAACCACGACGCTGTGGGTGCATGGCTAGGGCATCCGACAAGGTAATCGGTGGCGGCGGGACGACATGCACCGTGAAGACGCAGCGGCCAGGCATGGAGGAAATAGGGGAAAATTTGCGCAAAAGTAAGAGGGTATAGCCTTGCGTCCGCTAGCGGCGGGGCTAATGTTTCCTACCTTTTACATCCTATAACACATAAAATTTATGCTTTAAAATTCTATATTTTGAATCTCAGATTTGGTTGTTGTATATCTTTATCTTTTCAATCTAAACAGCGTATTAAGAAGTGCATTACTACTCTCGATGCGTGATGAAATGCACTATTTACACCAAAAGTTGATACTTCTTCTCGCGGTTCAGAGAGGTGAAAAAGCTGACTATGAATGATTTTACGTAGCCAATTAAATTACAATTTCTATAGCTTACATGATCCAAAGGCTATAGAGTTCATATTCGCACTATCTTCAATAGAGATATCAATATGTTTGTTTATGTTATGATTTTTCATGTTACTGCATAAAATGTTTGATTTCTTGCATGGAAGTAGACCAGATCCTAACAAACCACAGATGATGAAACGTATCTTGGAAGCGACTTCTTTTAGGCTAGGAGTTGGTTGGCCCATATCTTCTTTCCTAACAACTTGCCTTACATCTTTGGGCCAACACTCTACATCAGCTCAACATCATAGACCCTTACTTCTTTTGTAAAAATGTTGAACTTAGAGGGCTGGCTCTTGTGAGCATGAAATCCATTAGGGTGAGGAGCTAACTTGATGGGGCATCAGGACTAATGCTTTCTTTTTTAGATAACAAGCCGAAACTTCGTCTGCGGCAACACCTAATTTCTTTGCAAGACATATTATTCTAACCACAGTCCTTCAAAATATGCTAAGGGAGTAAACTTTTTAGCTAGTCCTTTGCACATATTTGCCACAACCTATAGAACATTTTTTAAAAACTCAAAAAAATTATATCCCGCATTGGAAAGAACGTAACTCAAACTCGTGAGTGATAGTTCATGAACCACCCATCCCACCATTTCTGCTATCCTGCCAAGAACATAGGAACAACACCTCAACTATATAAATCATCTTCTATTGAAATTTTCAATGAATTTAAGAACGCTATTATATGTGTTATCTCAATTTTTTTGCTCTTTTTTTTTAAGAATTAAATTAGAAAAAAAAAGGTTGAAAGAAAGAGATTTAGGCAGCCAACAAGCAACCACCTCCTGTTTGGACAAACCTAAACAAGAACCAGAAAGCACAGCCCAATTAGTGTCTTCATATTGCACATGCGTTCCCCTTGAGTGAATAGCACACAACCAAAGAGGAAGATATCAATTCATGGACATGATTGGAATGCCCGGGGAATTTCAGTGGGAGGGGATGCCAGGATCGAAAGCTAAGCAGAACGGATATAGCAAGTTCATCAAGGACGAAGGAGCGCCACCCTAACGCAATTTGTTTATTTGCCGACTAAATGAAAGAAAAGATTTTTCAATGCTAAGTGATCTGATATGGCTATCTTATCTGATCTCCACAAAGGAAAAAACTACTCACCCCCAACAAACCACACACAACTAATCTTCACCACACACGCGCCTCGTGATCCATACAATTCCCTCGTGATCCGTAAAAGATATCAAAATTACAGATATACCTATCGTGATGTGTGATTTTGATTGTGCCATTTCAGCATGTGTAATTTTTTATGTGATTTTTTGAGGGTGCATAACAAAGCCCACAAATGGTGCTAGACAATCAGATTTTTCATTTTACTAAGTTCTTTGTGGTTTCTTTGGTTAGAAAGAAATGCTGCTAAGCATGAGAATAGATCTTCCAATGCGCTGAGGATTTTTCATAGAGTTCAGGACTTCATTAAAACAGATCACTAAGCCACATGCACTAAAATTGCTGAGGACCTGCATGTGGTAATGACTCATGGGCGCTGATTATTAAAGCTTCCATCCCACGGCAACCACCATTCATACGTTGGATATATCCCGGTCCTGGACGCTTCAAACTCAAGACATACGCTAGTGTTCTGTTATGACCGTCAGAGTAGTTGGTTGATTGTTGCAGGAGCTTAGCTGGAAAGAATGAGACGTTTAACAGTGGTTTAAGGAAGAAGAAGAAGAAGGATATGCACGTTTTGTTCACGTGTTTGTTACGAAGGGTGATCGAGCTCGTACTCGATCGGTAATTTTGTATTTGAAAATATAGGGTGGCTCGAAAAGAGGGTTATGAGAGATATGACACAAGATATTTTACGTGAAATCTCCCGAATTCCAGTCCGAGGTAAAACCACGTATCGTACGTAAACAGCGAGAGAAAATTCACTAAAAAAGAAAAAGGGTATGAGATACAAGGATTTGCACCGAGCTTTATAAGTAGCTCGGTGGATTTCGCTCTTGTCTCTCTCTTACAATAGTCCTCTCTATGCTCTCGTCAAAAAGTAGAACTCCGTTATAGTACTGTAGATCGCTATTTATACCCCGTAACGGTTTTCACCCACTTGCGCAAGTTGCGAGCAAGTGGGCGAAGGTTGTTATCTAGACCGGCGACAGCCTGTCATTGATTTGAATTTTCCGCCAGATTTACCGTCGAACGGATGGCCATGTGTCTTCAATCCAGTACTCGGGATGAACGGTTGAGATGCAAGGGATGGTCGCCCTTGTTTTGTTGGTGCACCGACCTAAATGGTGCCCCGACCTAATGACGCACCGATGCTTTCGAAAGGTAGACGCTTGACACTTGATCGACCATGCCCAAGATCAGTCCGTATTTCTGACACTATATCAGAGGGTATGTAATTTTACGTGCTTAATTCAGCCACAAATAACAGCTGAAGCTGCAGCGCGAAAACAGAAGAAGATTTCAATTTCATTTGTTATTGATTCTATTATACTTCTCTCTTTCTTGTTATCTCAATCTATCCTCGCTAATCCTTCCTCTCTAATTCTTGTAATTCATTTTCATTATTCAAGTAGTGGAATTCAAGATTTCTTGATATTTCAATATAAATTCTCTTGTGAATTTCTCCGTTCGGCGATCACCGGCGGTCAATCTCCGGCGATCCTGACATATTACAAGCACGGGTGCAAGCGTAGGTGGGGTTGTGCCCGATCACAGTGGGAATCTTGTTTACTGCTATGAAAATTTCATTGCAATTTCATCTATAGAGACTTTAGAAGTACAAGCTATTAACACTTAAAAGGGGTGTTCAAATATACTTGCAAAGTAGGTTTCTACCTCTTGATAAATATTTTGAGTCGGTTCTTCTACCGTTTCACATTGGTTACATCACAATCATCTTGTTAAGTAAGATGTCTACAACTTGTTGGTTATCACAAAATCACTGGTAACAAAAGAAGATATCACCATATCACATGTTTTTCAAGAAGGGAACAAGGTTGCGGATCATCTTGCCAATCATGCCAGGTTTCATCAGCAAAACTTTGTATTTTCCATTACTTCTGATCATTTAGATAATTTTTCTAAGGACCACTTATTTTTAGATAAACAATGGGTCCCCTCACTTAGGATATAGGTCTAATAAATTCCATTTGTATTCTTTCTAAATATTAATGAAAATCTGGAAGAGTTGCCTTCTCCGCCCGGAGTTTTAGGTTCTATTAATTAAGGGCAAAAAAAGGGTGAAACTAAAGATGTTGAATGTGATTATATGTGATGTATGGGTACATATATTGTTCGACAATTCTTACTTACTCTGCAAATCACCTCAAGCCATGTAAATCACCCGCCCATGGTTTTCACCCTTCTCGTCAGAGGACACTCCACGTAAAAATCTCCGTGTTTACATCATTTTGACTTCTCAAACTTCCTCCCCTAGTAATGAATTTTATTAATTCAGCTCCGGTTTATCAATACGCATACCCAACTCAATCGTGTAAATATATATATAGATATTTGTTTATTTATATTTTATCTATTAGTATACCTTGTACAGTGTCAAGAATATTTCCATGGATGGCATTCAAGCTTGGCACAAGTACTAGAATCCCAAGTTGTGCTACATGAACCACCAACACCTTCACAGCACTGGCAAATAACACCCAGCAGACTCAAGAATGTTTGGTACCTTGTAAACAAATAATATATGCATCACTCACAGAAATCCTACTTACTCAGAAAAATTTAAAAGAAAAAAATAGAAATCCTATTAGCATCATCATGAAAATTCAAAATGACGATATAAATCAACTCTATGTTCTAGATTTGCATGCTTACTTTCTTCATTGGGAAGTGGAAGTGGCATTGCTCCTTCCCCTCCAGCAATGCTAGTAGATACAGACAACAGAGCATCATCAATAACAGGTGTCGTGATCTTTGAGATAACATTTCCGCAGGTATCTAAAAAAATCTCTAAACAGTCTCAGAGAGCCTGGAGATTTTCACTTCAGCTGGCCAGGGAGAACAGATTATTGTTTTGGTGAGTAGTATTTGTCCAGAGTGCTTATAGAGAGTCGTCTCTTTCTGCAATTGAAAATCCATTTTGGATTTAGCCGCAGGATGCTTCTCTTTGTTATGGTCGCTCGGTTTCATTAGCGCTGACTTACGCGGTTTAATTAAACATTGCAAGGGCTAATATATGTTTCTATATTGCTATTTATATATTTTGGTTAATATTTTTCTAGACTATTGATGGAGAAAGGAATCAACCAGTTTTGGCTTAGTTGGTTAGTAGAGCTGGATTCTAAAAAAAACTACTATATATCTCTTATGAACGAAAATTTTAGCCTGCGCGGCGTACAAAAAAAAAAAGGGATAATTTTTTGAAAATTTTTTAACAAAAAGTTATAGATTTTGATGATATTTACAACTTCTATATTAAAAACATTTTTAAAAAATATTTATAAATAAATATTTTGGGACTAAAAAATTAAAGGGTATTTTAAATAGTTTTAAAATTCATTTCAAATCCGTTAATTTTTAGGGTCTTAAATCATCTATTTAGAGCACGATAAAGTTTATATATATTGTTTGAGAATTTAAAAAAATATTTGGACGTAAATATAAATAAAATAAAAAATGAATATCGTGTGAGAACAACTACATTGGAGCTTCTCATCGGAAGCACTAGCTCTTTCTTTAGCTCGCTGATTTTTTTTTTTTCTTTAAATTATTGAGTCCCATGTATTTCTTTTTTAAAATATTTTATCGCCAACCTTTAGGTACTGGTATTATGAGAGAAGCTCTTTATTCTGCGTAAGCACTTATATCTATATGACCTACGAGTATATGAGTTTTTCAATTTATAATAAGGAGATTTACGGTGGGTCCAAAATTATAAGTACTATTGTACTTAAATTCTGGACTAAATTTTAATTGCAGTTAAATCCTTCCGCAGAGAATATCAAAAGTTATCAAGAATGTATTAAAAGTTATTAGAAATGTGTCAATATATTATTTTTATCGGGAGTGTGTTAAAAATTAACAAGATGATGTTAAAAACTTACTAAAAGGTGTCAAAATGTAAGGTGTTGGATATATATCGGAGGTGTCAAAAACTCATCGAAATGTGTTAAAAACTCATCGGAAGATGTCAAAATAACTAAAGTACAAAAATTTTTTTTGAAAAGGATTTAAGTGATGTTGAAACAATATGGAGGGATTGTAGAGCAATTATCCGTTTATATAATATTCAGTATTACATGATAAAACTCCGGATGGTCCTAACTCCAGTTTCATTGAGAAAGCAATTAACACTTTCGCATACGGGGGCTAACCCCCCTTCGCTCGCTGTCGTAATGCACAGAGAACAATCCATGCATCCACAACAAGGCAGAGCACGGCCTTGAGGGCATGACCATGCGCACGAACGTATGAGGCTACGCAGCCTACGCCACTTGTGCTGGCCGTGCGGGGCGAAGGAACATGACTATTTAAACGTGGGTAACTAAAAGTTGAACTATAATCTTCAGCCTCTTAGATCCCACTGAAAGTTTACCTCACCCGTTTGGGTAGAATTTTCGCTTTCTCAAAAAAAAACGAGAATTAGCTATTTTCTAAAATGAAAATAGCACTAATTCCTATAGAAATAATCCTTGGAGAAATTAACTAAGAAAATAAAAAAACCTTATTCCACTCTCCGCATGAAAATAGGTTTTCTTATAAGACAAAAGATATAGTTAAAAAAATATTCTTTTTCAAATTAGCTGGGTGGAAATAGCTAAATCGAGTGTTTGATAACTTTTTAGTAGAATAAGACCTTATCCCACCCTCCTATTCCCTATCCAAACGGCCGTTAAAAACAGGAAAAGAAGTGCACCGGTAGTTCCCTCCAGCTTAGGACGGAAAATGAGCCGAGCTACTTAGAAGCAATCAAAGCTCAAATTTATTTAAGATTAGCTCAAGCTCGAGTCTTGCTGAGCTCAAGTTAAGTTAGAGTTCAAATTCAAGCTCGTGAGCTCATTATAGCCGAGCTCGAGTCGAGTTTTAAAATGACAAAAATACAAAACTAATCAAATACATTCAAATTTGTAATTGATCCAAAATCGAGTTGAGTTCGAGCACCAATTTACGTCAATCGAGCTGAATTCAAGCTCTATTGTTTAAAGCTTGGCGAGCTTGAGCATAAACAATCGAGTCGTGCTCGCGCTTAATGGTACTCGACACAAGCACAAATTATTTTCACTCCTACTTCATCCTCTTGGCACTGGATGTACTGCAGGCTTTTGTTTCAAAGAAAATTTTAATTATCTTGGGCGGTTAGAGAAAATATCTCACTTCTACATATAACTGGGAGGATGTATTCAAGTTATTTCTGAAATCAATAAAATCTTTTAAGAACCAAAAACAAGAAAAAAAAAATACTTTTTAAAGATCGAAGTTTGAAAAGATTGTTGACAGGAAATCTATGTAGCATCAACTCCAAGATTGGAAAGTAGAGTCGCATGGAATAATAATGGAGACTTGAAGATAAGGTTATGTTTCGAGGCACGGACGAAGAAGATAAGGTATATTGGCCATGCATGCATGAATGCTACGTCAACCTTCATTAATCACTTTCCAAAACCAAAGGGGAGCGAGAGAGAGAGAGAGAGAGAGAGAGAGAGAGAGAGAAGAGATGAGGTATGGGCAGCCACAATGTGTGGCCGTAAGTGAGAATCAAAAGTCGCATATCTCTACAGTTCCCATTAGAAACCACCGTACCTTTTAAGTTCTGATTCTCATTGATTTAGTAAACTGCTTGTCAAAGCTTATCAGCAAGCATGTGCAGTACCCTGTGAGTTGGGCAATTTTGATCCTGGAGTGTACCGAATATTTATGTAGAGGCTTTTAAAAAAAAAAATTAAATACAAAATCTATAAATTTTAAGGTGATCTACAAATTTAGTATCATTTTTTTTTTTTCAAAAAATACTTTTAAAATTGTGTTTTGAACTTACAAATTTTAGCAGGTTTAAAAAACTTTGAGCCCCAAAAAGTATATTTAAAATAAAAAACCTTTGAAAAAAAAAGTTATAAATCACATCAAAATCGATAATTTTTATAATTCTTTTAAATATTTCTATATATAGTTGGTACACTCGTGTGTACCAGTATGGAATTCAAGGTTAGAACACCCGTCTCTGAAAGTGATCGTCCCATTGCGGGTTCAAGGATAAAATATTTTTTCTACAACATCCAATTAATAGTGCCAAAACCTCCAAACTAAAACGGATATGAAGGCTAAATCTTAGAAAGTTTAATAGAAAAAAAAAACGATATTCTTAGCAACTCCTAGTGAACCAAATCTACAGTATAGAGGATAGAGACCATATCTTTAGATTCGAATGATCTGCTTGACAATATTATGATTCTCTATTTGTCTTTCCCTTCTTCTTGGACCCAGTGGATATTGCAAATAAATGAAACATTTTGGGTTGATATATATCCAGTTAAAGTTTTATTGGGGATAAGGTTTCCCCACCACCATCATCCACAAAGTTATAATAACACTGGCTATACCCAAAATATCCTTTCCTGAGCCCTACCACTTCAGTAAGATTACACACACACACACACACACACACACACACACACTATATATATATATATATATATATATATATTATATATATATATTTATATATATATATATATTATATATATATATATATATAATATGAATGACACTATAACAAAAGAATAAGAAATGCTATCTCTAAAGACCATTTGTAACTTTCATACGTTTTTAAGATTTTGTGTTTGCTTTGATATGTGTATATTAATTCGTTTAATTTTTATTTTCATTTTTATTAATACAGACTGCTATAATTAGTGGCTGAATAGAAAGGAAGAGGAAAGAACCCATAATTTTACATAATTAATTCGGCACATGCATCGTGGTCCAAAACGGGAAAGTATGTTCATAACTCATAATTTATTATTTTCAATGAACGTTAGAATCACAGATCAAATAGCAAAATTTCTGACCTATGAATTTCAGCACTTCGTACACTTGTTTTTAACATTTAATAAAATTTTCAACTAATTAAGAGAACTTTCAAATATATATCTTGTAATTATTTTGTTGTAATAAGCTATTTACTCTGCGTGAATGCTATTTCTGTGGTAACCGAAAATCTCATTTCTACTGATCAAAGCAGAGCTTTCAAACAAACCATACGACGATCTATCATGGCTTCATCTTCGTGGACAAAGTTCATGTCGTCACCGCCATTTACGACGTCGGCACATGCATGCAACTCCCCTACGAAATTATTCGTACAAATCACCAGCTAATTCTCGAAAGATCTCCCGGTTGGAGCACACCAGCTGCACCATCCACAGAATCGCCATGTGTTCACTGCTTCACCATACATTTGCTAGCCCGCTGCCGCACCTCGTCGCTCTTCACCGCGCCGACACTCCATCCCTTGTTGGTTTGGTCTTTCTGATTCTAGCGCGCCGCTTCCACGACCACTCATTCTGTGATTTTTCTGCCAAATCTCATACGGATCTTCTTTCGTCACAAAGCAATGTATGGCTGACATTAATGACTAAAATTTATTTTTACCTATTCTCTGAATTCATGAAAAGTCCTTCACGTGATCGCAAGTTCTTTGATTCCAGCATATAAGAAAAAAGATTAAGATAAATTCGAATATTTGGTAAGGAGAAAGAGAGCAACAGTAGTCAATGTTGAAGTGCAAATATACGTAGAAATGGGACCGCGCGGCTCCTGCCACTCGAGAATCCCAAGTTAGTTTTCCACGTCAATCCATATCGTTTTCCAGATAATCGGATATCGGATACGATTCCCTCATTGATTCCTTGCAAATTTCTATATATTTATAAAACAACGCTTTATCCACTTCCCTCATTGATTGCCTGGGATTTTACTGGTAATTCTTGCGGGAATGATCATGAGCTATCGAATTTGTCTACGAGATGTTCTTAATTTAACCGAGAGTGTCGTAGAGGTCAATCGGTCAAGGCGTCCACCCAAAGAAAAAAACGAATAAATTGGAGTCTACGAATTATTCTTTGATTCCACCTCCAATTTTGACTGAAACTTTAATATATGACCAAATCTAAACGATGAGGGAAGAAGAGAGTGACAGCAACAGATCATGGGCAGTTTTATCCGTATGCACACATGGCATGCACCGTCCACTGGGCTCCGCCAGCGTCGGCTCGCCGGGGCCACCTCACATTTATCCGGTTCCTGGACTTGCAAGAAAATTTAATTTCAGTTAATTAACGTAATCTATCTAATAGTCCATTTCCACACATAATGGTGAGAACTCTGAATATGAAGATAAAGTAAGCTTTAAGAGGAAATGTGTGACTCGAAGTGCTTTAAATGGTGGCACATGGAGGTGGAAGGGATGGCAGCATAGAATTTGGCGGCGATCCGCAACTGCTTGTCCCATCTCCATCTTCACGTGCTTCTTTTTCTTATTCTTCTTCTCTTGGTTGTTATATATAGGCCAGCAGCCATTGCTGAGTCCTTCGTAGTTGCCTGATTTACATAGCATACACAGAGAAAGAGAGAGAATAGTGTGAGAGATGGAAGGAAAGAAGAACAAGTCTACTTCTTCTTCGATAGTGGAGGATCTTTTCGGGAAGAAAGACAAGTCGTCGGAGATATTCGGCTCTGTTTTCCCTTCCAGCTCTGCGGTATTAATTCATCTCTTCTCCTTCTTCTTCTTCTTCTTCTTCTTCTTCTTCTTCTTCTTCTGTATGCAGGTGGTATATAATCTTAATTTGCTTGTGTGGTGTGATTTCTTAGTTGATTTCTTCTGTTCTTAAAGGGGGCAGGGTCGAAACAGGGACAAGAGGGTAAGGTGTGGAAAGAGCAGAATGCCCCTGCAGGTAATATATTCTTTGAATTTGAGTATTTATCTGCAACTGCACAACTACGTGACCTAGTTTCATAATTTGTTTTGTTAGTACCTCTTTTTGAGATGAACAAATTACTAGTAATCTGAAACAGCTATTTTATCCGCTGAAATGGGATTTGGCTCAATCCAGACAGATAACTAGATTGTTTTTATGCTTACATAATATTTATGTACTTTTTATTATTAATATTTATGTACTTTTTATTATATATATATATATATAATGGGTGTGTTAGTTGAAATCCCATCCTTAAATTTGTTGTTATATCTAAGCTCTATTAGTACTTTAATAATATGTAACTTTATCCAATGTAAACAAGATGAATCAAGCTTTTCGCAGATATCTTGGTCTTTCAACTTCATCCAGCGACTGCTCGGAGCTTGGGTTCACAAGGATCAAGCTTAAACAAACATGTTTAAAGTTCAGCTCGTTTAAATAGTATATATATATATATATATATTATATATATTATATATATATATATAATAAGAAAATATTTTTCGTGTTATGGTTTTAAGATATTCTACTTCAGATGGTAATCGAAAAGGGAGCATGAGCAGAGGACAGACTACACACAACAAAGACAAGAACACGGAGTATTCAGGTGGCTCAGCATCGCCATGCCATCTTAGTTCATCTCTGTACTATGGTGGTCAAGATATATATTCAAATTATTCGTCCAACCAAAGTACATCTGCATCTGCACAATCTTCTGTAAGTTCTTGTACTCGACAAAATCTTAACCGTTGAAGTTCAGTGTCATCACTTAATGGTTTTTTTTCCCTGTTTTCAGAACTATCAGTATAACAAGGATGGAGAAGATGATCCGAATAATTCAAACATGGCTTCAAGAGGGAACTGGTGGCAAGGTATTTTACAGAATTTTATGATGAAATTTTTATTAGTAAAATCATATAATTATAGCAAAAATATTTGAGAACTAATTATTTCTGACTGTTTCAGGTTCACTTTACTACTGAAGACTGACTAATAGATTGGCTGCAGTTGCTCACTTGATTGATGCATCATCTGGATGATTTGTGTGAGCTGCAAGACCCTTTTCTTATTCCCATGAATCATGATAGATATATGGTTGTCCAAAGTACTAAATTTCCTTGTTTTCGGAATCTGAAGTGCAGTCCTAATATTATAGATCATAAGACTTCCCACCCACTTTATTTGTTGGGAGCGTGGAAGGTTTGTTTCGTGATCAATATCTCTGTTTGATCTTAATCAGGGTTCTCAGTTATTGGTCTCTTCGTGAGTTTGCATAGTATATTTAGCAACTATCTGCAGATTCATTTGTACCATAAACAATCACTTTTCACCATACATTTTATGCCCGGGGCCTTGACAGAAGGTTGGGACTTTCACCTCCTAAAGTGAGGTATTATATTCGTATTTCGTGCCATAACGTGTCATATTTCTGTACCTATATTCCTCTCCGTGCTTCATAATCATTATGCCTTTGGGCTCCTCTCTCTTCGAAGCAAATTATATAGAGCTAAAGCGTGCAACCACTGCTTCACCAACTTATCCACCAAACGCGTAATCCATTTAATTAAAATTTAAAATCAACAACTTAATGGTATTTTGGAAAAACTTCCAGCATTAAAGTTATAAACTTTAATGAAATTATAATTTTTATGTTTTTTTCATAAAATACTTTCAAATAAATATTTAGAGCTCCAAACTTTAACGATTTATAACTGGTTTAAATACTATTTTTAGAACCCGATAGAGCCCACGACACCTATTTAGAAATATTTTTTCTGAAAAAATGTTAAACATAAAAATTGTAGATCTCATCAAAATATATACAATTTTTATATTGAAAAATTTTCAAATAATATTTTTAAAATATTTTTTTTTATCCAAGCGTATTATTGGATCTTGTTGAATTTCTAGTGGTGCAGTGGGTAGCACTAGTATTTTTCAACTATATATAATATTAGCCTAATAAATTCAAAATAAATATTAAATTAACCCAAAAAATAAGATTGAAAGAGAATTAAACTACATAAATAAATAACCTCTACATTTGTAACCCACTAGGCGATCCGCAAGGTAGCGGCCAAATTTCCAGTTTCATACCCCGAGAATAGCGACACTAGCAAGTTCTACCCAGTAAATTTCGCGAAACCTATTTACTATTCGCCGTTAGGTTCCGCTTGCTATCTCTTAACACTTACCACGTGGCGATCGGCGATTTGTTGTCGTTTATTTTACAAATAAAAAATAGTTATTCAATTATTATTTATTTTATTTATTTTACAATTTAATTGTTTTTAATTCTAAACCCTAAAAACACCCACCCCCCCCCCCTTCCCCCCCCCACCAAAAATAAACCCACTGCCTCCCGCACACTCCCTCTTCTTGTGCAGCTTCGTCCTCCTCTGTTGCTCGTCCCGTGCATAATCAACCCCCTCTCTCACTCGACCGCACTCTGTCCCACCACTAGCCCTCAACTCCAAAAATCTCCATTGTGGACCCTCTTCCCGATTCACCCATCTAATCGAATTAAAAATGGTGAAATCCTACTTGCGTGATGGCTCTGATCTCACTAGAAAACGAGGTAAGTATATTATTCTAACCATTATAGTAATGTAGGATGTTATGATTTGTAATGTCTAGTGCTTTGTGCTAAATATTTTAAATTTCTTTTTCTTTATGCAGTAACGGTATCAAGTGACCATTTGAGTATTTTATTTTATCATGGTGGTTATTTTGTTAATGAAAATACACCTGATATGAAGTACATGAGCAAAGGACGCCAGTTTATGTTGATGATGTATGCAAGGACTATATGAGTTTAATAGAATTGAAAGACACTTCAAGATTGCTTAAGTATAGAGCTGAAGTTAGTCGATTAAATTATTATTGGAAACATCCACATAAAATGATAGTTCAGTGTGAAAGTAATAAAGATGCTTATGAGATAGTAAACTGGACATATGAATTTTTATTCCAAGTGGACCCTCACCAGTCCAAGGATATTGAAGAGCCTGTGATATGCAATGAAACTCATGAAGGTTCTGTAGATGACACTGATACAGATACTGATCTTGAGGAACTTGCTGAAAGGCAAATTGAAGATGAAGTGGAGAACTGTCAACAAGAAGGTACTGATGTAATTATTGATGAAGTTACTAATTTCAGTGACTATGAAGGCAATGATTTAGGTGATGATGAAGGTACTGATTTGAGTGATGATGAGAGTGCATTTACAGATGAATTTATTGTTGATGAGCTAGTTTATAAAATACCTAGTGCAAGTAATCCTATAGTTGGTGAACAAGGAGAGTGTGATGCTGCATACTCTGGTTCTAAGTATGAAGGGAGGATGAGCTCAAGAGCATTGATGGAGAGGATTCTAGCAATGATGATGACAACCAACATATGCAAGCCAAGCTTTTAATGCAGAAATGTAGGTCAAGAGATAATGCACTTCATGATGCATGTGGTGGTGATCATGCAAACCCTCATTTCAAGGTAGGACAGAGATGGGGAAACATGGTAGAGCTAAGGAAGGCAATTAAGAGGTATTCCATCAATGGCAGATACCACTACAACAAATTTGGTCTTTAGAAGCCAACTTTTTAAAAGCCAACTCTTTTTTGCTTCTATAAATGACTTTCTAAAGCCAAAGTTCAGTTGGCCTTAAAAAATTTATTTTTTGAAGCCAATTTTAATTTAGCTGCTAATAACACATTTTTCGAAGCCAAACTATTTTGTTGGCATTTGATTTTATAACATTCTAAAGCCAAAATATTGTTGGCTTTAAAAACTATATATTTTTAAGGCCAATATTTAGTTAGCCTCTAATAAATTGACTTTTTGAAGTCAAATTAGTTCTGGCTTTAAAATTCCTAACTTTTTGAGACCGAATATTTAGTTGGCCTCTAATAATTTAATTTTTTGAAGCCAAAATAATTTTGGCTTTAAATTCTTAACTTTTTAAGGCCAACTAATTAGTTGGTCTTTAAATACTGACTTTTTGAAGCCAATATAATTTTGACTTTAAAATTTCAAACTTTTTGGTCGATATTTAGTCGCCTCTAATAATTTGATTGTTTTGAAGCAAAAATAATTTAATTGGTTATTCCGGTGCTTGTTTTGTTTTTGGATTGATTTGGTTTAATTGAAATTGATTTCTGCGTTCTGAGCTAATTTAGGCCCCATTAAAGGTGAATGTCTCGAAATACATTAAAACTCTACCACGACTCTGAAAAATACCCAAGACCACTCCAGCACAATCCAGAACACCCCAAATTTTTTGCAAATGTAGAATATTTTTAGGTAATTTATAATGTGTTTCGAGTAAATTCAATCATAAAAAATAAATAAAAATGTCAAAAATTATGAAAAAAATCACAGCTCACTCGGCAACAAATAAGAGTTACTATAGATATATTTTGTGTATTTGAACATTTTTAGATAATTTTTAAATCTTTTTACTTTCTCAAATTATGAAGGAAGCATCACAAAATATACTCGAAATATATTAAAACTCTACGACGACTCCTAAGAACACCCCAACACAATCCAGAATACCTCAGAATACTACAGATTTTACTACAAATGTAGAATATTTTTAGATAATTTTTAATGTGTTTTGAGTAAATTAAATCATAAAAAATAAAAACAAAAAGCTAAAAATTTTGAAAAAAATCATAGTTCACTCGGCAATAAAAGAAAGTTATTATAGATATATTTTTATTATTTAGAATATTTTAGATAATTTTTAAATATTTTCATTTTGTCAAATAATGAAGGAAGCATCACAAAATATACTTGAAATATATTGAAATTCTACCATGAATACTAAGAACATCTTAGCACAATCCAGAACACCCTAGAATATCCCAAATGTTTCTGCTAATTTTAGAACATATTCAGGTAATTTTTAATGTGTTTCGAATAAATTAAATCATAAAAAATAAAAAAAAATGCCAAAAATTATGAAAAAGTTACAGTTCACTCGAAAACAAAAGAGAGTTATTATAGATATTTGTTTTGCAAATTTAGAACATCTTAGATAATTTTTAATATTTTTGATTTCTCAAATAATGAAAAAAGCATAACAAAATATACTCAAAATACATTGAAAATCAACCACGATTTCTAAGAACATCCCAGAACATCCCAGCACATCCCAGAACACCCCAATTGTTTCTGCAAATTTAGAATATTTTTGAGTAATTTTTAATGTATTTTGAGTAAATTAAATCATAAAAAAATAAAAAAAAATTTAAAAAAAAATCTATAATAAACTTTTTTTTTTTTCTAGTGAACTATGATATTTTTATAATTTCTGGCATTTTTGTTAATTTTGTATGATTTTATTTACTCGAAACACATTAAAAATTGTCTAAAAATATTCTAAATTTGCAGAAAAATCTGAGATATTCTGGGGTGTTCTGGGTTGTGTTAGGGTGTTCTGGGGTATACTTAGGAGTCATGGTGGAATTTCAATATATTTCGAATATATTTTGTGATGCTTCCTTCATTATTTAAGAAAACGAAAATATTTAAAAATTATCTAAAGATGTTCTACATTCGCAAAAAATCTTTGATGGTGTTCCGGCGCCGTCAAAATAGCAAAAAAAGTCATCCATTGTCTTAAAAATACATTTAAATGTTCGGACATTTTCTTTTAAATATCTAGAGATGCTTTGAATTTACAAAAAAATATTTAAATAATTTATTTTTGCTTTCAAATAAAATGTTTTTTTTTTTTGAAATTTTTGGCATTTATTAAAATTTTTTTGATTTTATTTAAAGAGCTGCAGGAGAAGAAAAGAGAAAGAGGAAGAGAGAGTGTTTTTTTTTTTGCGAAAATGAGGGAGGCAAGAATAATTTTTCCCGCTTAAACCAAATTTTAAACTTGGCAGATTCCCTCCTAGACAGGAAAGCTTATTTAATGTGAGGTCCGTCTTCGGGTCCGTTTGTTTTTGCATTATGTTTGACTTTGCATTTGCATGACGTGCATGCATGCTTGGTTGGGTTTGAATCGAGCTAGTTGCAGTTTAGAGTGTTGTGTGAGTGCGGGGTTCGTCGCGCGTTAGGGCCGTGCTCGTGTCTTAGCTGTTTTTGTGTTGGCCAAGAGTTTCGGTCGACCGATGGGGGTATCGGTCGACCGAAAGTCGGCTGGTGGGCGCGTTTAAGTTCGACAATTACGCGTTTTGAGGAGTTATTCTCATAACTCTCGTCTGGAGCTGAGCAGCTTGAGCCCTAGGTGAGTTCCCCTAGATCTCTCCTCCCTCTGCTAGCTTAGATCTTACTTGCTCTCTCTCCTTCCTAGATCTCTAGTCGATCTCCTCCTGGAGTTGACCGAGATTTCGTTTCTTTGGCCGGGTGAGGGTGATTCGGGGACTAGGAGTGCGTGGGACCGAGGTGAGCGGGTTAAGCCCAATGTGTGATCATGCTTGTGGTGATAGCATGATTTCCCTTATATTGGATGATTTGTAGCATGTTTATGTTTGATTAATATGCTATGTTAGGTTTATCCCTTGGTATTGCGATTTATGTTGATGAGAACATTCTTATGTGCTTGGTTGTTCAATTATGCTATTAGCATGCTTATAGTTATGAAATGAATATGCAAATTCATGTTAGTTCTATAAATGCGAACTTGGAGATTCGATGTTGCTTGATTCAAACTAGCGGAACTTTGTGATTGCTTGCGAGTAGATAGATAACTGGACTCTAGGGACACCTCGTTTGCATGTCCTTAATAAAGGTTATACTCGGAAGTTGTCTACTACTCAAGATTGGGAAAATGGCCCTTCGAGGAAAAGCCCTCGGGGTGAGGCGACCTAAGTCTTAAGAGACTAGTAGTTCGCAAACTAGGAGTATGGTTGTTAAAAACAACTAAGTTTGGCTAACCCGTATATGTTGCTCGGAGCCTCTTAATCCTAGTCACGATCCGTGGGGCCGCGAGGATCCGTTGGGCCGCGAGCCCGGAGTCGGGACACTAGGGATGTGAGAGGTTTAGAACACACGGTATGAGCTGTAGATCGCCTCTTACGGTGAGGCGGCGGAGCGATTATTCACCGTGGCCCGGTGGTAACCGTGAGTGCGAGGCTCGGTGCGTATATAGCGTAAAAGATCCGAGTAACCCCCATGTCGCGCAATGGGTCGCCTTCGTCGTTATTGGGTGTGGTGGCACGCGGAATTACCGGTGCGAGGGGACCAAGGCCTTTGTGATGATTGTGTGGGCGGTGGGCTTGCCCGGGATTTGCGTTTAGTGCTCGGGAAGTCCAGGGCCGCCAGTGGGCCGGCTTCACCTAAACTGGATTGAAATAAAAAGAGAATTCGAAATAAAAAAGGCCTTTATTCGCGATTTGGCGCAATAGATCACCGCTAACTTAAAAAGCATTGCATTTTAATCTTGATAGTTGGGTGGTTTTTGGACTAACTACGGATTAGTGGTATGCTTGAGATATTAGCATTCGACTTGTGATATAGGATTGTTTGTGAATGTTGCTCCCCCAACCCATTTTGGTTGATTTTGAATGCGTAATGGTTGCTTTTTGTTTATGTTTGGGTGTCACTTGGGCGTTCGGGGGAGAACGCATAAGTGCCGCTCACTGAGTCGGATGACTCACCGCTTTTGTTGCCTCTTTTTCAGTTTCGACGACGAGAGGCAAGGAGTCCGCGTAGGACGATTTACTTGAAAGGAGGTGATAGAGGTATATGGGTTTTGGGGTGTAGTTAGAAATATACAACATTTTGTATTTAGCTACACATATATAGAATTCATAGTTGTAATTAAATTCGCGAAGCATTGACTTACACTTGTTGTTGATGGGTTTTTGTAAAGCTTTTGAGAAAAATGTACTTTTATGTAAGTTGTTTTTCTAAAGCTTTTCAATGAAAAGATGTTTATTTGGTAAAACTTAAATTTTGTGAAATCTTGCCCCAAAAGGGTTGTTATTTGCGAGATACGATGTATTTGGGCTACTTGACTGCTTGGTTGGTTGTTTGTGAATTTAACCAAAAGTTATGAGTTTGAAGCGAATAGGTCTTAAAAAATGTCGTGTATTTCGGTTATATATAAAACTTTGTTTGTAAAGTTTGTCGTCTAGTCTATCGTGGTTGCGGAAGTGCCGTACACGTGTGTCCAAAGTGGGACGTACGAGCACGCGCGATCGGCATCCCGAAAACTACGCGATTACGGTTTCGAAATGGCATCTGAAGTTGTGGTTGCTGATTTTATCAATATCGGTCGACCGATACACCTTTCGGATATCGACCGATAATAATGGGGAACTGCGAATTGCGTGGATTTCGGTATTCGACCGAAATCCCATAGCGCGACCGATAAAACTCACTGGAAATTGAATTTCAAAATGGTTTTAAATGATAAAAAATTAAAGATGTTTGATTGTTTTTAGGATCTCTTAAGACATGTATTTTAAGAGTTCTAAAGCTTCGGATCTTTTAAAAAAATACGGGTTTGGCCGGTTTTCGGAAAAACGATTATTAAGGCGTTTTCAATTTGGTAAAAGTTTTTAAATTCGGACCTTAGGTTTATGCTATGGATAATTTGATATCAATGGAGGAGATTGATATCTTAGAATCTATTGCAAGCTAGGTCGGCGCCGATCGCGGGGTCTACCTCCTCCGTGGACCTCGGGTGCGTCGAAAGTCCCGAAGCCGGCTAATCCGCTAAATATATTTCCAAATGGATTTCAAATGAGCTTCCGCAAAGCGCTTTGGTTTCGAAAACAAAATGTCTTTCGAAAACGTGTTTTTCCCATTGTCGCGGCCCCCGGCCTCGTGGCGCGGGTCGTGACATTTAAACTGACTTTATTCAGTAAATATTTAATCTATATTTGAAATTGAACCTTATCATCCTTGTAGACGAACTTCTTCTCTTACGAATCTACAATTCTATCACCGCTCATTTCCTCCGTGTCCTCCGTGCCTTCAGTGCTCTGCTCCTCAACTGCACCAGCGAGATCTCATCTCTCGATCTCCAGATCTAAGATCTATCATTCCAAATCTCCCTTCTCTCGATCTCTCACCACCTTCTCCGCCGTCACAGCGGCAGCAGATCTCTTTGCAGCACTGAATTTGTTTTTATTTTCTATTTGAGTGTTTGAACTTCGGTAGTAATCTATTGATATGTTTATCATTTTTTCTGTTTTTGTCATTTTTTTTTCTATTTAATATGTTGTCCCTATTTCTCTAACTAATCTATGTTTCCTTTTTAATCTGATGAGCTATATTTCTTTTTGATCTTTTTCTTCTTTAATCTATTTGTGTACAGATCATTTACATTATGTTTGTCTCCATATTTAATCTTTCTTCTCTCACAAAAACCCCAGTGCAACCAAGTAAAATTTCTTTGTATCTTTCTTTGTATCTTCTGCTACTCCAGATTTTTTTTATAATAATTGTATGATTTTTTTTTCAGGTGAAGCATATGAGGGAGGCTAACAATTCAACTAAGTACTGTGAAGTTTTAATTTTTTTTTTTTTTTTCCTTTTGATCTACTTGTTAATCAAAGTAAATGATAATTGTGCACATTGTTCTTCAGTTAACCTTTTGAACTTAATAATATAAGGTTCAATACGCCTCCATAACACCCCTACTAAGAGAAGGATTTCTTGGTTTTTTGGATCTCTAAGGCAATTGGTTTTCAGTATATCATTCAGTATTCAAATTCTTCCGGAGTAACACTAAAGATTATATACAAACATGTTCATATGGAGATAATGAAATGTATTGTTCAGAAATTTTGGGAATTGTAGCATGGGTTTGGATCTTTATTCTCACAAGTTCAATATTGTGCTAATGCTTTATTGACTTCCCTGCATAGCTAGACTGCATTGGTTTGGATCTTTGTTCTCACATGTTCAATATTGAGAAAATGAAGTATTTACTTGCATATTGTGGCTGCTTGGAGAAAGTTAAACTTGTGAGAGCATAGAAAAAAGTTAATATTATATCAGAGCATTTTCTGTTTTGAATTCACCGAGAGTGAGCCATATTGTAGAAAGTTCTCTTAAAACAAGTATAACATATCTGTCATGAGTAGAAGATTTCAAATATTTTAAGTAATCTAACGACTGCAGTTATAGCAGGAAAATCTGGAGATGGCATGGAGGATCCTGCTGTAAGGGTCCTTTATGGGCTATTTGAACACTTTTAAGTAGTTAAATGTATGCAACTTATCAAGATTTTATTGCAATTCATCATAATAAATTTGTTGTGTAAATTAAATCTTGTCTTCTGGGTCATGTTTTGATGAGCTCTCAATTATTATTATGTTATAATTGCACATAGTATTTTGTTCCTAAAGTATGTAATGCTTATATTGTATACTTAGGCATTACTTATATTTCTTTTAGTCTCTAAAAAAATATAATAGAACTTATGTAGTCTTTTTGTGTTATGTGTTTATGATTTTCTGAAATGGTGTATTTGTTGGAGCGTGTGGCTCCCATGTATTAGATGTGGGCGGGGTTAATAGAACCTTTTTAGCCATTTGGAATATTCTGCTTGTTATGGAGCGTGTGGCTCCAATGTATTAGTTGTGGGTGGGGTTTATAGAACCTTTGTAGCCCTTTTGTGTTATGTTTATGTTTTTGTATAATAGTGTTTGTTATGGAGCGTGTGGCTCCCATGCAGTTGATTTGAACTTTAGAATTGTAATATTAGATGTGATTCTTAAAAAATACAGGGGAGATTCTGTCGAAATTTTATTAAAAACACAAGTATATTTGAAATTTGGACTTAGTAATAAATTTTGTTAGTTTTGAGCATTATACTTAAAATAAGTTTTATGCAAATAGTTTCATTCATGCTCAAGTTGACTTTTCTTTTCCTCTACTTCGAAGTTGGCATCTTTTAGTTTACATGTGTTTATAAAAAAACATTGGTCATTGCAAAGTTCTTAATGCTGGTATTGAAATATGTCCTTGAAGAATAATATAAATTTATATATATCCTTCTATATTTGCTACCTGTTAAATTTGACAAGGCCTTCACAACATTGCAGGGGAATGGATAATGGTGACGATTGACGAAGTACCTGAACTTGTTTCATAGAGTCAATATCTTTTGTGACTGCTTATTTTACTTTCCTTATAATGTACAACAAATATGTATATGTAATTTGTTACAAACAACTTCGTACTCTGTAAATTTGACAATGTAAATTCATTTTTTATACATTATGAATTTTAATGTATTATAAGTATTTTGTTTGTCTAATATATATATATCGAGATTTAGAAATAAAAAATAATTGGCTTTTAATTGTTTTTTAAAGCTTATATAATGTTGCCTGCTAATAGTTTTAGAGGTTGACATAAGTTGGCTTTAGAAAAAAAAAATTTGTGAAGCCAATAAAGATGGCTTCTAAAATAATTTAAAACCAATATTATATTGGCTTCAGAAAGTTTTAGAGGCCAAATAGAGTTGGCTTTCAATTTATATTTTTTCAGAAGCCAATATCATCTGGCTTTTAAAATATTTTGATGCCAATTTTATATTGGTTTTCAGAAAGTTTAAGGCCAAACATGGTTGGCTTTTAAAATTATCAAATTTTTTTTGAGGCCAATATCATATGGCCTTTAAAACGATTTAAAGCCAATGCTATATTAGCTTTAGATAGTTTTAGATGCCAAATTTGGTTGGCATCTAAAAATAATTTTTTTAAAAGCTAATTAATGTTGGCTGCTGAAATTTATTTTCTGAAGCCGACTACTTTCGTTGGCCTCGGGAAGCTTTAGTGGCGAACATCAGGAAGCCAACCTCGAGGCCAACTTTTTTGGCCTCTCATAATTTTAAAGGTCAAAAATTGATCTTTAGAGGCCGAATTGGTTGGCCTCTAAAGACCTTTTTTCTTGTAGTGTACCCGATCAAGTTTAAGTTAAATGACAAACTTAGAATCTCAGCTATATGCAAGCAGCAAGGGAAGTGATGATGTCTTAACTATCAAAACCCTGCATGATGTACATACTTGCTCAGTAGTCGATGACAGCCCTAATCTGAGCTCCAGAAACATAGGTAAATTCTATGTTGACAAGTTCAAAACTGACCCTAATTGGAGTTTGGATGGTCTTATGTATGAAGTTAGTAAAGACTTTCAAACAAATATCAGTAGAGTAAATGCTAGAAAAGCCATACTTCATGCATTAAATTTGGTAGTTGGATGTCAAGCTGAACAATATGCACTAATTCCAGATTATGGTTTATAACTGAAAAATCTAACAGAGGAACAACTTGTGCACTTTATGCCCTTAATTTGATTTTCAAGAGGTTTTATGTGTGTTTAGAAGCATGTAAGAGGGGGTTTAAATTCTGCAGACCAATGATCTTCTTAGATGGTTGCTTCTTAAAAGGATTGTATGGGGGACAAGTGCTAACTGCTGTGGATGTGGATGCTGACAATAGCATCTATCCAGTTGCATATGTTGCAGTAGAATCAAAGAATAAAGAATCATGGGGATGGTTTATGGACTTGCTAGCAAGAGACCTTGAGATTAATATGCATACCAACCTTTTCTGCTTTATGTATAACAAACAAAATGTAGGCATTACATGAGATTTTTTTGCTTTATGAGATGCATCCATAAAATAGTCTTTTCTGCTATATGTCTAACTCTCTTTTTTTTTTCTTTTTGTTAAATGCAAGGGTCTAGTTCCTACTCTGGATGAAATGTTTCCAACAGTCATAGTAAGGTTTTGTGTTAGACATTTCTATATGAATTTCAAAATTTACCAACAGCGGTCAATTGTTGAAAAATAAATTATGGGAGATTGCCAAGTCTTACACGTGACATCAATTTGATAAACATATGCAAGAGATGGGGGCTCTTTCTGATGATGCATATAAGTGGTTGCAGAATTATCCTCCTGTCAATTGGTGCAGAGCTTTTTTTGAACCTTACACTAAGTATGACATGGTGACTAATAACTTATCAGAGGCATGGAGCATAATTATTTTAGAACCTAGAAGAAAGTCTATACTGTGTTGCATGGAAGATATTTGCAGGTTAATAATGACAAGAATTGCAGATAAGAGAGACAAAATATCAACGATGGACAGAAACCATATGTCCCAGGAACCATATGTCCTAGGATCAAAGCAAAGCTAGCAGAACTTAGAAAGAAATCTTGCTATTTTAGGACACTTGATACAAGTGGTCCTAACTATCAAGTTATAGGAGGGTTTGATTCTGGAGATTTTATTGTGGTTCCTTCTGAACACTCTTGCTCATGCGAAAAGTAGGATGTAAGTGGACTTCCTTGTGAACATGCAATTTCTGTTTTATCATCAAGAGACAGAAAGCAGAGATCATACCGGTGAATTCTATCTCATAGAAACATACAAAAGGATATACAGTCATGTTGTACAGCCTATTAATGCGAAAGAATGTTGGCCAAAATCAAAGATGGGCCTAATCAAACCACCCGAAAGAGACATCAAAGTTGGTAAACCAAAAAGAGCAAGGAGAAAGTCAGCTACAGAATCCCCTAAGAGAAAGAACAATAAGGCAGTACTTGAGGAAGGGGGAAATGCAATGTTGACAAGGGTAGGTGTGAAGTTGAAGTGTAGCAAATGTCAAAGGATTGGGCAAAATATTAGGTCTTGCACTTTTCCAACTAGAGTGGCAGGTAGCAGCAACCCACCCCTCCAGAATCTATTGTAAGTAAATAATTATTTGACTTTGTCTACTTATTTAAATCAATGTTTACTTTGTTACTTGCTCTTTGTAGGCAGGATCAAAGCAGGAGAAAAGAAAAAACCAGAAAGTCTCTTCTGCTGGAGCTGGTAATCGTCTAAAAAGGAAGAAACTAGCTCAATCTCAATCATAAGCAGAGGCACAAGCAACAACATATATACAACAACTGCAGGAAAAATACGCTCATAATAATTTTTCTGGACGTCCAAGTTCTTTCCCCTCACGGATATCAACTTTTGGGCTGACATACAGTCAGGGCAATCAAGTTACTTCTCAAAGACCTGTTCACAACTAACGCCTTGTACTGAAAGAGACTTTTTGCAAGACTTAGTGATGTTGCTTCCTTTTTTGTGTAATTTTGTAACTACAGGTGAGAAAAACAATTAAATTGTAAAAGAAATAAAATAAATAATAGCTGAATAACTATTTTTTATTTGTAAAATAAACGACAACAAATCGCCGATCGCCACGCGGTAAGTGTTAACGGATAGCAAGCGAAAACGGTGGGTAGTAAATAAGTTTCGTGAAATTTACTGGATAGAACTTGCTAGTTTCGCTATTCTCAGGGTATGAAATTGGAAATTTGGCCGCAAGGTAGCATATCTCAAGAATGGTTTTACTACAAGGATTTTTAATGTAAATTGTATACTTGTGCAATACAAGAATAAGATCAGTTATAAATTTTATATAAAATATACTATTAAAATACTAAATTTATTTTTATTTTTTATAACTTTAATCCGATTATAAGTATATGTGACGTGAAGCGATGATAATACTCTTATATTATTTTTTTAATTGAATAAATATTTGTTTCATACTTTTTTATTACTTAATTCGTAATTTTATTATTTTTATGTTATAATATATATATATATATATATATATATATATATATATTATCTTTCTAAAAGTAAACAAAATATTTTTATTAAAATATTATATTTTATTTAATTTTAGACTTTTTGCATTCTCCAAATTAATTGTATGACTTTTTAAAATCTTGCCACTTAATGAGTACCACTTGTATTTTTTAGAATAAGAACCAATGACATGTACATGACATATTTAAGGTTATTTATGGTGACACGTGGTGCAATAACTTTTTTTTTTTGAGCAGAATCCATTTAGTGTCATCTTTTTCGTCCCAGCGCACATATGCTGGGACACCTGGCTCAGCCCAGGAGGATAGGTGCGCACTCATCTAACACCTTTGGGGCTCCAGGCCTTTTGCGCGCAGTGTACCCGTCACGTGTGGGGGCGCACACGTGCGTACCCGTCTGCTGTGCTGAAGAGGGATAGCGGCGGCCGATGTCGGGATGTGGCCAATAACTTTGAGATAGATATATATATATATATATATATATATATATAATATATATATATATATAATATAATATATAATATATATATTATGTATCCATCTGGGTTGCGGCTCCCCTGATGCTGCAGCATTCATGGTGTAGGAAATCCAAACATTCCATCCGTCCATTCCATATTGCACAGATCTTGAGATATCATTTAAAATTTTCGTTCGCTTATTTGACCTACTTTTAAGTATTTTTTGAAAAAAACTTTAAACTACAAAATTGTAGAGTTTGATGAATTTAAAATTGTAGTTGAAAATTTTCAAAAATATACAAATATATGCCAAAAAGATAATCGAAGTTTTAGATTATCTTTTTGACATCATATTTGACATTATTTTGAAAAAATTTCAACTACAAACTTGTAAATTTCATCAAACTCTACAATTTTAAAGTTTAGAGTTTCTAAAAAAAATACTTAAAAATAGATCAAATAAGCGAACGAAAATTTTAGGCGATGTCTCGAGATCTGTGTATATTGGAATGGACGGGTGGGATGTTTGGGATTTCCTACACCCTGATGCAGCAGCATCAGGGGAGCCGCGTCCATCGATTCTTAAGCGGGAGAGTTGTATGTCAGTTATATATTGATTTACATGCTACAAATAACTTTACATTTATAATCAACTACTTTTATGTGCCAAAATATTTATTTTGAATTATATTTTAAAAAAATTTTAAATACAAAAGTTGTAAATCACATTAAATCTTCTTTTTTTTTTTTGTATTCAAAAATTTTCTAAAAAATATTTCTAACTAGGTATTTGGAGGCTTTAAAGTCTTAACAGACGGATTCTTTTTAAACTTACTTAGATTTTACAATCTCAAAATATTTATTTAGAAATATTTTATAAAAAAAAAATTGAATATAAAAGTTATATATAACATAAAAAATTTACAAATTTTTCAACTAGGTATTTGTTAATACTTTCCATTTACCAATTCTATTGTAATGAATTTGTATGAATGATAATCTTTTTCAATACATGTATATTATCAATAATATTTCAAATACAAATTAGCCAAGTGTATTTGCCATATATAGTGATAAAAAATTCAATTATTTTGCACATAAGTTTTTGTAATTGTGAATAAAATTTGATGAAAAATACATATTTACTGTCAATAACATTGTAATATTTTCTTTCAATAATATGTTCACTATAAGTTTTTAACTTTTACAATTTAATATTATTATTTTAATAACGTTACTAGTATTAAAATTTTATAAAGTTTCATTAAAAAAAATAGAATGGGAGGTAACTTTTACCGCTGGTCACCATACTCACACTACTTTATCAAACCAATATCAGATTTTTAACAGTAGGACTTAACTGTATCAAACCAAACAACAGATTTTCAGCTCCATAGTTCGAACTGTATCTAACCAAACAGACCTTTTTTATTATGAAAATAGAAAATTACAACTTTCCAGCACTTTTAACTGCTGCGTTTGGAGCTCCGATTTTTAACTATATCAAACCAAACAGTACCTAAAAGAAGGCGGAGGAATTCATATAATAATGACGTAGCTTTGCAATGGAGTCCTTATTGCGATGCATATTACCTGCGCCTACGTCCAAAATATATACCAATTTATATTTTTTTTAAAAAAAATTAACATAAAAGTTTATAAATTTTAATATTATTATATTAAAATTATTTTAAAAAATACTTTTAAAATTTTATTTTAAATTCAAGAGTAAATGCCATTCATGAGAGCGTCCAACTGGCTCACGGCACGTGAAGGAAGTATTATCTGAGCATCAGTCCGAAAGGACAACAAGCCGATATAGAGCTTTTCGTGTCGGACGCCTCCAACGCACGTGATTATCAGCCCACCTCTCGCTTATCACATTGCATTTAATATAATACAATTAACGTGATAGAGTGTTGAGAACATCTAACAAATAGGAGGGTAGTTAGAAAATAAGAAAAGAGGCGATGAGTTAGACGAAAAGACTTTTTTTTGGTAACCCCTGGATGAGTCTGATGGATCTCTCTCTCTCTATCTTCTTTCTCGTAACTCTCACAAACATCTGTAACTAAGCAAATTAATATAATTGTAGACGTAAATTGTGTTGACAACTGAACCATTTTGTAAATATGCATCTACCTTTATTTACGATACGTATTGACCATGCAGACATTATGTTGTGCATCCTGCGTTATTTAAAATAATCTTGACTAGGGGTATAAATGAGCTCGGTTGGAGCTCGAGTAGATCGAGTGCAGATTCAAACTTGAATAATTAAACGAGTCAAGCCTGAGCATCGTGTTACTCGGCTCATTTGGCTCGCAAGCCTAAACGAGATTTTCCATTTTATTTAAATATCTTTTACAACAAAAATACTTAGGTGTTCGAGTTTGAGCTCGACTCGAATTTTATCTAATTCATACAATCGAGCCTCGGCTCGAGTCGACTTAAACTCGATTCAGTTGATACAAATCGAGCTAAACTCGTCGAGTTCGAACTAAACCAATCGAATCGAGCTCAAACTTAGTGATTTTCGACTCGTCCCCTAATCATGGCATATATAACAAAAACATGGAATGTGGCTATTTTTTTGACAATATTATTCGGCTCGTGTGATAGTTCAGTACTGGCCATATAGTTGATACTGACCAGTCGAAACTGATATTTTTTAATTTTAAAATAAATTTTACAAAGGAAGTTAATATTAACTGTATAATCAATTTTACTAATAAAAATTTTAACAAAAAATTATTTGTGCTAATATACTCATTGCTCCGTCGATTTTAGTACCGGAACCATATTTTTTTAAAGGTTATAACAATATTACAACCTCGCTCATTAAACTGACGCCAATTACAATTTTTTTTAATATATATATATATATATATATATATATATATATATATATATATATTGGAGAATTATCCGAACCAGGGTCCCAGACTACATCTAATCATTGGTCCATTTTTAGAGGGATAATGACGTATCAGTCCCACATTTTAAATTCTTTGGACAGATCAGTCCTTCTGTTTAAAAAATGGACAGATCAGCCTCTCTACTACTGTTTCGAATTTTTTCCGGACAAAAATGTTCTCGTTTTGCCGAAGCCGAGACCACCTATTTAAAAATATTTTTTGGAAAAATTTTAAACATGAAAGTTGTATATCTTGTCGAGATCCACAACTTTTATGTTCAAAATTTTTCCAAAAAATACTTTTAGATAGGTGTTTTCGGCGTCCAAACTGTTTCAGCGATTTCGGGTCAAGCTGGTTACACTTCGGACCTCAAAAATACCTATTTCAAAGTATTTTTTTGGAAAAATGTTCAACATAAAAGTTGTAGATCTCGACGAGCTCTACAACTTTCATGTTCAAATTTTTTCCAAAAAATATTTCTAGATAGATATTTTTGATGTCCGAACTGTTAACAAATATATGGATATTTTTATCCGAAAAAAGTTCAAACAGTGTTTGAGGGGCTGATTTGGTAGGTTTTTTAAATGGAGGGCTGATCTAGTACTTTTAAAATCTTGGAGGACTGATATGGTATAAGCCCATTTTTAGATCCTTCTGTTCTTCTCATACCTTTAAGGCTCTAAGCTCTTCATCTTAATTTGCAGACTCTGAAAGATTCAAAGCATCGACAACTTAGACTGCGTATAATTCGAGGTGGATTCTTTTTGTCAACTGTTTGAATCCTTCTAGTGTTTTCGTAAAAAGCCGTTAAGATCCGAGAGCGAAGAAAGTTGTCGCAGAAAGTTTCAATTGATCCTTGTTTTCAAAGGTAAACATCTTTTTTCACCAAATAAAACTTCATATATACGTCATTGGTAGATCTATCAAATTACAGTTGGTTTAATAAATATGTGGGTTAAGTCTAATTGTTAGTGGTAGTAACTAAAGTTTTTCATTCTTGAGCAGTGATAATTATATAGTTAGTTGTTTCCTTGATTGTTGGTTGTTCCTACCCAAACCTGTAATAAGTGTTTGATGTAATCATTAACGACGAGTTAATTCCCTGAAGCTGGCAGGTGAAGGTGTTGTCCTAATTTGGATAAGTGTAGTATGCTGATCGTGCCGAGATTTAGAAGTCTTGATTGGCTATGTGGACACCTTGCTTCTTTGTGGAGAAACTGCTGAGAATGATGAAACAAGCAGCCGAAGAAGCTGAATCTTGTGATTACCTCTCGCATCGCTCTCACTTCATAGATGTGGGTTGTTTCTTATACAATTTTATTTTAATCTTTTTAGCTCATCCTGTAATTTGATTTCCAAAAGTTTATTTCGGTTCCACATGTGAGGCAGTTGTTTAATTGGGATTGTGGACTAGCTTGTGTTTTAATGGTGCTGAGGACCTTAGGCATTGACGATTGCAATATTGACGTAATTGAGAAGCTCTGCCCTACCAACAGGTTTAAAATGCTCAATTCATGCAACCTCTAATCTTAATCTACATAGAATTCATGTTTTCAATCATATAAGATGTGTAGCCGACTCTTTTTTTTAACGAATAATAAAGCCCGTCAACCAATTGCAATAAAGAGAATCCCTTCAAAGTACTTATTAATGGGTGAGCTTTTTGTGTTTGCTTGAATCAATCTGACTGAGTATTAGAAAAGGCTAGATGTTGCACTTACGGTATTTGTATACAGATTAAGGGAGCTTCTTGGAATAAGTTCTAAAAATACAGGTATTTGGTTGAAGAATCCTAGCTGGTGTTGTGGTTGTTGGAATAGAATAGTTGATTTCATTGATTTCATGAATACTACCAACACACGCAAGGCTAGTGTTTGAAATAGAATAACTTAAACCTATAAAAAAGGAAGTAAGATGATAAAGAAGTTGAGTGGTCCGGATTAAAATGTTCGATAAATATCAAATAGACTAATGGGCTATGTGGCACCGAATGGGAAGCGGGACTGCATCCACTCCCTTCAGTAATAACTCCTTAATGTACATTGTAAGCAAATATGGAAGTATGGAACATCTTTTACGAGGGAGAGATGTATCAGTGCTTTACCGCAATTCACATCTCCAATTTGACTTTTTGAAACTCACACATTTCCGCCAGAGTAATCTTGTAAGCATTTCGACTTTACCAAATGAAAATTTCAAACTCAAATGGAAGTGAATGATTTGTTTCCTTCCTGAGATATGTTGTGTTTCTCATCTACAATAAAGTAATATATTTAATTTCATCATCTGTGCCTTTGACACTTGCAGTGCTACTGTTCTTCTTGTTTTATGGATTTTGATAATGATTATTTATCTGGTAATATCCTCGTAGCATTAGGCATAATGGAGATATGCTGATTGATAGGAAATTGGGATTTATTTTTCTTATCTTGTTCAGTTGGTACTATACAATTACAGTAAGAATCAGCTGTTTTGTATTTTCGTCCAAGCACAACAAACTTGATTAACTTTCATGAAGCTTCAGCCCAATACATGGTTATGTTAGGAGAATATGAATCTGAAGAAAAAAGTGAAATGATGAATCTGATAAACAAGTATAAACATAATGTGCAAGAGAAAGGGAAATGAAGTAGAAAGATAAAACTGAGATATACTTTTTTTTTTCTGTGGAAGAGACCACTTCCTTCTTTCTTTACTTCGAAATCCCATAAGCATGACACATTTAATGTCCATAAGTGTGTGGTATTTAGTGGAAAATGTTATCAATAATTGCGATTCAATCATGCTGTACCATATTCATGGATTTTATAGGTAATAGTAGAGAAAAACTTTGTTTCAGGAGGATCAATGGTTTTACGTATTTGCCATTAAAATATTGTTGATATGAAAATAATGGCATTGGCATTGCATTTACTGGTGTTGTTGTTGTCATAAATATGCAACTAAGTACCTACAACAGTCTTACGTATGTCATGGTTATTAGATTCTTATTTCTTATGCGATTATTAAAGTTTTTGCATTCATAGTTCGATAACAATTACAAAAATATTTATGTTCACCTTTTATCTCCTGCAGCATCTGGACTGTCGACTTGGCATACTTGTTGCATAAGTTTTCAGTTAGCTTTTATTTCTTCACCATTACTATTGGAGCCAATCCTGGGTATGCTAAAGAAACATTCTATAAGGTATCTATTGAAGTAATAACTATGTCCTGTTTGTACTGTTTTTAACAGCAGTTATTCATGCCGTATTTGTATTTGTGTCTAAACCTTTATAAGGTATATACTTCATAGATGACATTTTCTTGCATGTCCCATAAAATTATTGTGATAGCAGAACCATGTTTCTTTGTACATCTAGCTGATTAACTAAAAGGTCAATCTGCATCTTCTTACTAGAAGTCTTCCTCCTTAAAGTTTGTTTGAAATTTAGCCTAATTCTGTTTGTGTGTCTTCTTACTTCTGCTCACTTATTATGCAGGAGCAATTGCAAAATGACTTAGAGAGAGTAAATAGGCTATTCCAAAAAGCACTTGAAGATGGGATTAGCATACAAGTATTCCTTCTATATATTTATGGCTTTTTTTATTTAGCACAAGATGTATTGTAAAGATCTTTGAAGATTACCTATGCTAGTGGGCTTTTGTGATCAGTTTGTAATCTTCCACAGTGCAGGTCCATCAGCGGAAAAGACATTTCAGTTCTCATTTTATCTGGAGACTATATCGCTGTAGTTTTGGTTGACAAGATGAAGTTGAGGTGTTTTGTTTGTGCTTGCAATAAGATGTTTTTGCTTTTATAGGTTATCTATATGGTTTAAGAAGTGAAAGCAGTACTTAGAATAGAGTAGTGAAAATGAATGATTAGAAGAAAGTTATAATTCTCAACCTTCACCTTGTATTCCGATTAAATACCGATATTGTATCTTTTTGGGTATCTCCAAGTAAGATGGTATGTCAACCCTTAGTTGTGTTCCTTGCACTTATGGAAATGTTTTCTGGTATGAGTATGATGTTACGTAAACTACTTGTCAATGCAGTAGGTCCTGGCTAACAGGCATTTGTGTCCCTGATTATCACAGTGAGCATTTGTGTTACACAGGTAAGAAGCTTTGCGTGACTTGTTCAATTGCCAATTCAATTTAATTTTTTTTTCTCTTAAATAAGGAAAGCATCATGTATCCATCACATGTTTTTTTAATTGTACTCGATACATAAGGATTCGATTTTTGATGTTAAAAGAGTCCGCTCATTGGATTCAGGGCACTTTGTTGTAATATGTGGCTATGACGCAAAAAGTCAAGAATTTGAAATACGCGACCCTGCCAGCTCTAGGTATCTGTAACCTTTAAGTATTTTGCTACATTCCATGCTATAATGGTGCTTATCACCATATTTTTTTTGTCCTCATATTTCCTATGTTAAAGCTTTCACTTCCATGGTCAACATCATTAATAACGAAGTGAAGTATGTGTTCTTTGGCTTTCTTAAAGGGAAGAAGTATGTTTTCTTTGTCATTATCCGATCCTCCCAGAAAATTTGTTGCGTGTAATCATTTGTTTTTGTTACATTTGACTAATTGTTCTAACAATATTTGTCCCATAAAATTTTGTTACTAACCAATTGCCTACCAAATGTGCTTTAAAGATCCATCAACTTGCAGATACTGCTTATCAACTTTCATTTTGCTAGCTATCAGGTGGATTTTATTGTTGACAAACATTTTGCTTAATCATTTTTCAATGTCCTCTGGATCTCTGCAGGAAGCATGAGAGAGTTTCTTTGGAGTGTCTGGAGGAGGCCCGCAAATCTTTTGGGACTGATGAAGATATTCTTCTGGTAATAACAAATTCTTTAAAATTCATAACAATACCTGGTTATTATAGTTTGATGTCAGGGTACCAAAAGTCTAATGTTCCTACTTCGCCATATGCACACGTCATTAGTCTTTTGTTGATGTGTATAATTGTGCTTCCCTTTAACCTTCCGGAAGGAGATCTAAGGCGATTAAGTTTCAATTTGCCGTATCAATTGCAGGTGTCATTGAATAAAGAAGATGGGAAAGCTCTCCCTCTGAGAATCTGAAGATATAGAGATCACACACTTAAAGAAGCCATTCTTCGAAGAATCGCAAGGTTCTTGTTTGTACCATAGCCACGTATTGTATTTTTTTTTTTTTTTTAATAGCGTGTAAGTAAACATAACAAAACCAAACAAGCACTAATTGGCAAGAAATACATCAAAGCGGCTCCTAAATGGGATTTTTGGTGTTTAGCAGGTCAATTTCATGGGTTATAGAGACTTTTCTAATTATTTAAATTGATGATGTATGCTTTCATTGATGAGAACAAGTTAACAAATGCATTAGATATGCTCACTCCTCTCATAAAACATCCAACCTAATCTTTTTTCTTTTCTTTTTCTTATGCATATTATGGTAGGTTAGAAATTAGGGTGTGGCTGTAGTATTAGGTTGGTGTAGTTGTTAAACTATAACACATCTATCAGTACCCTGCCTAGTAGCTACTCAGCATCCATAACAAGTGATGAAAGTATGAGCACTGCTATTTATCGGAATTATCACGAATTTTAACACAGTCCGGACCACATGAAGTGCATTGGATATATATGGTGTACATTTTTTTACACTGCGTGTGATTCTGATTGTATTAATGTTGTTTTTTTTTTTTTTAGATTATCGTAGTGAAATCCGTAATGCGAGCGCCACCCCCATAAGGACCTCAAACTCGCGGGAAACCTCCACATCAAGTCCCAACCGACGATCTGGGTTCCGAGTACAGGCCTTCCATGAAAGGAAGCTCCTGCCACAGGGTACAGAAGATTTTTAGAAAATTCTGTGAGAAATTTCACCCCATTCGGACTCGAATCTGAGTGGTGACGCTTTCTGAAGCGCCTTCATCCAGTTAAGCTAGCTGCGCTTGGCGATGTTATTATGTTCTCCTAAAGAATGATGCGAGTAGCACTTGGGATCCATTCCTATACTTAGAGCAGGATCACGATGGTGGGGACCCGTTTTGGCTTAAAAAACAGTACCCCACCTACAAGTAGAGGACCCGTTTTGGCTTAAAAAACAGTACCCCACCTACAAGTAGAGGGTTCAGCTTCAACTGCATGCATATTAAAAGTATTTGGTGATGGATTTTCTACAGTCCATTGGGTAGCTCAACTGCATCCACACAACATTCAAGCCTAACTTACTAATAAATAGACGAAGAGATAACGACGCGAAAAAACCAGTAAGTCTACAGAATTCCGACCGGCGGCATAAAAATGTCGCGGCTAGTCTCCAGATTGTTCATGGCTGAACCACGCACGGGATACAAACAAAACAAAACGGACTGTATTCAAAACGCCAGCAGTATCTTGTACATCCTTCTCCCAAGGGAGGAAGGTGCTGGGTCGATTTCGAATGAACGACCGCACGCTCAATTGCGGCGATAGCCCAGTTGCGGCTAACTTAGCAAAAATATTTAATTTTAGACGGCAAATGATTAGTCAGTTTAATCAGTTTAACGTAAGATGCACTGCTGACAGTACAGCTCAAAATGAATGTTTTAAGTTGACGGCTGATCTGTTACACAGCTGCAACCAGAGATCCAAAATCATCCTCTCCACTCTCCTCCCTCCATTGATTAGGTGTTGGAGCACACCACCATTATGAACTCATACTAATTAATTAATTAATTAATATAAATAGAAAATAGATTCTGATTGATTAATGCCAGCTTCTCTCAATCCTCATAATGTCGGAGCACACTATAATTATGAATTCTTATTTTAATTAATTAAATTAATATAAATAGATTCTGATTGATTAATGCCAACTTGTTTTCAACTCTTACGTATTCCTCTGGAATCTGAGGTTTGTCCCTGGGAATGGGTTATTACCTAACGAGTCAATGCAGCATTCTTGTGAAGTTGTATAGAACATGGGCAGAACAACCAATAGATATAATGTCTTTGCATGGAGAATCTGCTTGATTTTGTATGGTATAATATACTAATATATATATTATAATATATATATATATAATATATATATATATATATTATATATATATATATATATATATATATATTAAAAGTACTTTTGAAATATGAATCCAGTAGTCGTGCTCCTGAAGAAAAGCAAGGAAACATGCCTTTTGCTCAGCAACACATTTGTACGTGTATCCGTATATGGACGACATTTCTCATTAAAAAAAAAATCATGTTACTCATACACTAACTAATTAGTGCATAAATTTTCGAGGATGATTTTTTGAGAAGCGAGCAACTTTCTTATTCCAGATCTGGCTATCCAGAAGAAGACTGTGCTGGTTCTATAATCAGGCGAAGTTTACCGTCGTACGTGAAAGAGCACACTTACATGTTACTGTCGGCGGTCGAAAATATATCTCTTAAACCAACGGGACGGAAATTCAAACTAGATAAAGAGGGTAGTTGAGTCTCTCCGTCAAGGAAGCACGGATATGGACACAGGGTACGGAGATACGACACGGCACGGACACGGGACATGAGACACGGTACTAAAAAAATAAGATACGGATACGGCTCGGACACAGTAATAAAAAATATAAATAATTAAAAAATAACTAATAGCATAATAACATTTAATAATAAAATTCATGTATAATATAATAGTTTACATTTTTAAGATAAATTTAAACAAAAAAAGTCTAATTATATCAACAAAAAATAAAAAATATAATATCTAAGTATATAACTATATTATATTATTTACTGCTATTTATTGTTAGTATTGTATATTACTTCTTTAATAATAAAAAATAAAATAAAATAAAATAAGGTTTTCTTTAAAAAAAATAAAAAACCAACAAAAATTAGGACATGCGTGTATACATTTTTTTTTTTTAATATTTTTGGACACTTCTCCGGCGTATCCGGCCGTGTTTGCGGCATGTATGCGTCGAACACTGCACAGATACTGCACCGGACAAAATTTTGGAGTGTCCATACTTCTTAACCCTCCTTTTATTTGCTGTGACACCCCGCCACCTCGAGAGGGTAATAGATGATGGATTAACAATCTAAGCTATATACTATTGTTTAAATTCTGCAAACGTCACCTAAAAGGTGTGAAGAATTTATTATCTCTGTAATTTCGTGAAAGGTAAAACGAATTTATGATTTGTCCATATTAAACAGTTAGAATTTATTGATTGACAAAATGGATCCGTACTATATGTAAACTATTTGTTACGATAGTCGTGCAGAGTAGACCTCTTACGGACATTTTTTTCCACATTAATTTTAGAAAAAAAAAAATTACATAATCGCATAACATTATAAAATCATCCAAATATAAAGTTGGGCAAAATTAAGTTCCATAAAGTCAAAAAGGTTAGGTATTTATCCAAGCTCTATGATTATCAAATACAAACGAGCTAACTTTTTCTAAAAGAAATGAAATTTTGATTTTTGATTTTATTATTTTTTTTAATATAGATGTGTTGCATGTAGTGAAAGGTCCTTGATTTGCCAAGCTAACAAACTTGAAAAAGCAAAATCATATCCAATAGGTATGATCCAATGGTTGCTCATATAAGTGTGACCCCTTGCTTTCTTTTACTTGTAGTAGAGATATAATAATTGATGCAAGCTTCAAAGACACTCAAATCACCTTATTATGTCAAAAGTCCATCTAAATCAATTTCAATCGCCAAATCAAGGTATTCGTCTTTATCGCCCTCTTTATTGCCCTTTATTCATTTTACTTATTTGTCATTTTAATCCACATGAGATCTGTAAATTACATCCACAGCCATCTTATCTCCCCAAACGATGTTAAATAGCGTAGAAGTCAGGCTAAACTATTATTGCGCTTGTCACAAAATAAGTCGTATCCATTGTCTAGACTCATATTCTATAATTCTAATAATTTATATCAAACAGAATATATTGGCAGCCAAAAATTTCTGTACAAAATTAAAATATCAGTCATGAAAATGAGCACAAAAACATCAGCTTTGAGCTCCAAGCTTCCGATCCAGTACTATAAAAGCGTTGGCTTATTGTTTTTAAAAAATTTAGCAATAACCGTTGGAGTTGGTCTCTAAATTTATACATTTCTAAGATCACAGATCGTAAAATATTTTTTTCCAAAACAATAATGCTCTGTCTATCTTAGAAATTCATTTAATATTCTAAAAAGTGATGCCTTGGTATTAAAATTAACCAAAATTAATTTTGAAATTTCTCTGGCAAAATTTATTTAATCCAAAGTTTAGTTCAAAAATTTGAAAATATCAGACAGTGGGTGGCTTAAAACCTTTTGGTATGAATTAGGTTTGAATTTGTGGAATGGGAACGGAACAAAAAAAAAAGAGATAATTCCATATCAGCCTCCGATAGTTTGAAACTATCATATCAGCCCCTGAAAACGCATTTTCAGAGGCTGATATGAATTCGACTTCAAAATAGGGAGCTGAAACGGTATTATCCGAAAAAAAAATCAGGTCCCTTCAATGGCGGACCGTTTGCCTGCTAACCCAAACCCCCTTTCGGCGGGAAAAAAAATCGAATATTTCGTCCAGAAGTAAACCATAATAATTCCAAATTTAATTTAATTAAAGCTTCTGGGTCCCGCCCGAGATTTCCGCAACTGGTGCAGTCCTACGGCGCCCGGAGCTGGCTGTGCTCTCTTTTCGAAAAAAAAGACATAGCTAGGGACGTTTTCGTAAAAATATCAGATTAAATATATCGAAGCTGGGCTCCTTTAAATCCCCCAACTTTGGATATTTTCAGTTTACCCCCAGTTTACGGGCATGCTGTCCTTTTCAGCAGAGAAAAGTATGTCCCATCATTCTTATTATTTTTTTAATATCAGTAAAAATTGTAATTTTTTTACAAGTTTACCCCCATGCTTTGGCGGGAAAAATTGTTAATCCGATTTAATAACTGTACTGGGGTCCGGTCGACAGCAGCTGCGCCGTGCCGTCAGTACGGACGGCGGAAACAGACGGTGCCGTTACGGACAAAATTGACGGAAGCGTGTGCGTTGAGGGGTTGAGATCTGGACGGAACGGGGACCGCGAAAGCGACGTTTGGGCAGTATCACGTAGGAATCTCCACGACTGCCACGTCATTATCTCCATAGATCCAGATTCCGAGTTTTTGGATTCCGGCACCGCCTGTTGAGATGCAACATACGGTCCGACAAACAGCCGTTCTAGTGGGTAACCACAAGGTAAGGCTAAAGGCGGTAACTCGATCTCATCCGAATTGACGAAATTACCCAAAATATTTTATTATAAGAATAAGTTTGAAAAACGAATTTTATAAAAACTTAAGTACTATACACCAGCTATATTATAGTTGATAATATAAAATTCATTATCTACTAATTTGTAAGTTATATTATATATGTATATACACGCCGTGCTTCCATTAATTTTCCTCCTATTGTTTGATCCAAAGCAAATGGGAAAAACAAGGACAACAACGTAATTTCGAGGATTGTACAATTACCGTAATGATAAAGTGCTTAATTTTTGGGTTACTCTAATTATAGTCGATAATAAGTATTCCTCAATCGAGAACTGTTAACAATCAACTAAAAATAATAATAAAATTAATAAATAGCCAAAAGTAATTGCTCTGCAATCCCTTAAAACGGACTCCATACCTCGTGAAGTCGTCTTCCTCCTCACCTAAACACTACCCTCTCTCTCTCTCTCTCTCTCTCTCTCGCCAGAGTTTGTAGGGGGACCCGAGAGACGAGCATGAGAGAGCTGTAGAAAGATAGTGTTATCCGTGTAATTGTTGGTAATCATTGTTTCTTCTAGCGCCAGCAAACATCGTTTTCCTTCTCATTTAAGCTCCCCCTCTCTCTTACCCTCTCTCCCCACAAAGGGTACTCAACTGGAAGGAGGACATGGCGGAGTGTGAAGTTAAGCTTCCTTTGGAGTTATTTGCTGAAGGAGAGAAGAAGAGCTCGTGGGTTAATGAACATGGCTTTCCTTATGGGTTCCCCTACGACATGGGCTCGGATCTGAGCTCGCCGCTGAGCTCTACGACGGAGACTGGTAGTGATGAAGATTATCTCGATGGACTCACTCGCCAGATGGCCCACTCTTTCCTCCTTGATGACGACGACAAAGATGTTAACTACATCCCTAATTCAAAAGTATAAAATCTTATCTCGCTATACTCTTTTCAAGTTTTCTTAGTAGTGTTCTGTTTTTGAGATTATGTTCTGTAAAAAAATTTTCTGCTAGGTTTCGGGCATCATGGCGACTTCGCCGCAGTCAACTCTCTGTGGTGTTGGGTTGTGGGCTGGTTCAGGGGCGACTAGCCCAAACGGACGGCCTCTGTCGCCTCCACTGACGGCATCGGCTGCGGCGGCGGAGGACGTGCTGTACTCGGCGGCGGGGCAGGTGGCGCTTATGAGACCAAGGCTTCCTCAGTCTGAAGCTGAGAAGTTGTACGGCCGAGGTCTCCTCGGTCTTCCTAAGAACAACTACTATCTCACGCAGCAACAGTTGAAGGTACTCAGATCCAACTCAACTGCTACTTGTCCAACAATTAAAGTTCAGCTCTCACAAATTTCTCGTGATTTTTTAGTTCGAGCAGTTGAAGCTTCAGCAGCAGCAGCAACAGATGGCGAAGCGGCAGGTAGCATGGG
Organism: Xerophyta viscosa; assembly: GCA_002076135.1. Lineage (NCBI taxonomy): Eukaryota > Viridiplantae > Streptophyta > Magnoliopsida > Pandanales > Velloziaceae > Xerophyta > Xerophyta viscosa. Next base: position 331,726 of record MJHO01000157.1, read on the forward strand.
TACGCCAGAGTAAGGTTGGCCGGAGCTACGGTGGTGGTGATGGAAGATGCTGCGGGCCTCTTGGGCTCCCGCCGTCGGCCTGGCCTCCATTGCAAGGCCGCCAACATGCTCCGACACTGCAGCAGCAGCACCACCACCACCAAGCACAAGTTGCTGCAGGGTCTGGAATGAGAGCTGTTTTTCTGCAGAGTGGTGGAAGAAGAACGTCAAACGGGACCGGAGTTTTTCTTCCCCAGGGAAGTGGTAACCACTCGCAGTCTCGCAAAAAACCAGGTACAAATATTCCCAAACATCAGCTATAAATATCCCCCATTGCTTCGATTATTCGACTTTATTGATGATTTTGTTTTAATGTTTCAGCTTGTTCGACTGTTTTACTGCCGGCGAGAGTGGTTCAAGCTCTCAACTTGAACTTAGAAGTCATGGGACCTCATCCCCACCTTCCAGGAACCTTTGTTCTCGATCACGGTGAGATCTTCTACTAGTTAATTTGTAATAGTTATAGTAGTTTAAAAATTTCCTAATAGATCTTCTTCCTAATAAGATCTTGTTTTTGTGTTGGTGCAGATGCGCTCCTGACACGAGGGAACTCACTGAAACGCAGCCATCTTCCACGATACCAGTCGTCCGTCGGCGCCGCCGCCGCTCATGAGGTCCGCTTGCCTGCAGAGTGGACCTACTAATATATTACAAGAGTGTTTGCTAACTGTTAGGCTTTAACTGATGCTTGCTAGATGTTAGAAGATTAGTAGTTAGAGGAAAGATTAGAAGATTAGATTCTTTTGGTAGTACTATCACTGCAAGGATTTGGAGAATGTGTTGGCGGAGAAGATGACCACCGCAAGTTTTTTTTTTTTTGCCAAAGTCTATGGGTCGGTCGGGAAGTTGATGGCAGTAATAGTAATAATAATAAGTTATAAAATATAGTTAAGTGTTAGTGTTGTTTTTTGGGATGATGGTGGAGGCTTATTTTGAAATAAGATGCTTAGAAAAATGTTCTTCATCTTGAGCAGCGGCGGCCTCGGCATCATCATCGTCAACCATGGAATAAGCAAATTAAGCTAAACTTGGCCTTTATTTTGCTTGCTTTTTCTTTTGTTTTTTTTTTTTGTTTTTTTTTTTTTTTGTGTTTCGTGTCTCTCTTCTTTTGCAGCATCGATGTAAGAGAAAGAAATGAATTTGTTGGGTTTGTTGCTGTATTTGGTTGGTTTGCCGTGTAAAAAAGCAATCTTTTTTTCGTTCGTTTCCCATCACTGCCTGCCAGTATTTACAATTGTAGTCTCAAAATTAGCTGTTAATTATGCGAACTTCTGCTATGTGAGGACTAACAAGTTCTCTCTTATATCGAAAAAATAGCGAAATTTTTTACATATTTTTATTTATATTTCTTCCGTTAATAATTAATATATAAAAAAAGTATGTGAAGGGAACTGGAGTCCATTATTTGATCTTATTTTAAAGAATTCAAAAGAAAATAAAAAACTAAATTCCACATTTATAATGTATGTCGATATTGATGGGTGGGACTGTGAGTGGTGCTTCGTTTTCCGATAAAAGTTGCGACCGCTGGTTTCCTATGCTCCTTTGCAACTTGCTTCTTGTCTTTTTCTGGTTGACTCGGTCAAACTTTTCGCTTTGAAGTTTCAAATTTGTTTAGGGTTAAAAATTGCTTCTTTTTTTTTTTTTAATTGTATCCCACGATACGGATATAGCCATATAGGCCATTGTTGAACTCCTAACTTCCGTTCATTTTTGTGTTCTCTATCTTTATTTTGTTTAAATATTTTATTTGTCTGGTTAATTTGATAGTTATTTTTAGGGAGACTTATTTATTTATTTAATATTTGAGATTCGGGAAGAAATTTTTCTGTAATCGTTTATTTTTGTACGATTATCATAATAGATAAATTTATATGTGGTATTAATTTATATTTTACCAATTGATAAGTCATAAATTTTCGATCTGAACAGATTCGAAGGTCTATATTATCTCTTATACGATATAGAATAAATTCTTAGGCATCCGTAATACAAATGGCACATGTGGGATTCGGATATGAGAGTTTTATTTTATGAGATTTAAGTGCCAAAGGAGACTTATTATCAGTCTTTTTAATGTTTATACTATGCGATTAAATTTTTTATTTTATTCGTAATTTTGACACCTAAATATTATTTATAAGTATTTTTTAAAAAAATTATTCAAATTTTTTGTAAAAAGGTTGTAGATTTTAATTAGATTTATAATTTTTATGTTATAATTTTTTTTCAAAAATATTTTAAATAGTTGTTTGAAACTCTAAAATTTTTCGGATTAATTGATTGATTTTTAAATTTACTAAAATTTTGATGTTGCAAAATATCTATTTGAAAATTTTTTTTAAAAAAGTTTAACCTTAAAATTATTAGTCTAATCAAATTTATAATTTTAATATTATTTTTTTTAAAAAAATATTTATATAATAGTCATAATTTCGATACAAATATTAATAAATTTGTTTTATAAATTTAAATAAAACACCAAACCATCCAATGTTAATTTTAATAATTAATTTATATGATATAGAGGTTGGTTGTAGTTAGTCCTTATTTTTATCATTTCAAATTTTTGTGGGGAGTGGGTGAAAAGTGGAGCGATGCTTGGCGCGAAGCATTGCCCGCGCCCTTGCTACGGGCGTGGTGCGGTAGTTGTTAAAATAAAAAAAAAAAAGTACGAAAATAAAAATACCTGTCTTGATCATCAATAAAAATAAAAAAAAAAAGCTTGGGAAAGATTTTAAGATGTGTTACAATATTATTTTTTTTAAAAAGATTTATTGTCCTATTAGATCGTGCAATAGACAATTGGGAGACTTACAAAAAATTCTTTTTCTGTATTGCAGTTCTTTTGTAGAAAGTTATATTAATTTTTTTTTTTTTTATAGAATGTGTAAAAAATTATCGAAAAATGGCAATATGTTATTTTTTAATATAAAAATTTTAAAATTTAATACAAGGGTGTCATAAACTATTAAAAGAGGTGCAAAGAACGTATTAAAAGGTATTACAAATATATTAAAAGGTGTTAAAGGACTAAAGTGTAAATTCATTTGTTTAAAAAATTAAATAATTTTAAATATATGGAGGGACTGTAGTATAATTGTCTTAAAATTTTTTCGATAATTTTTAAAATTATTTAGAAATAAAATAGAAAAATAATATTAAACTATAAAAAATATTTTTAACTAGTTAGTTTATTCGTTCAAACTATATATTATGTGGATAATCCTATATTGATCAAATATTCTATTCTTATTTAACCAATATACGACTGAAAGATAATTTTTGTATTATAGGAGTTTCGTTCTATCCGGTATTAGTCCGTACAATAATATTTTAAAAATTATTTTAATTTTCAACAGAAAAAGTAGAGTGGATTTTTCTCCCAATTTGAATTTGATTCACATTTACCTGCTGATCCAAATCCAAGTATAAAAATAGCACAGGGTAATAATACGATGCGGCTCAAAATCGGAAGGGTGTTTTAAGTCACTATGTTCATCACTATAACTAGTTTTGCACCCGTACAATACACGGTTATTAGTCACCATTTATAAAATAATAATATTATAAGCTTTTTATAGTTGTATATTTTAAACATATAAATTATAATTATTTTTATTAAATATTATATTTTATTTTTCATAAATTATTAGAGCAAGTTAATTATCATATGATATATGTAAAAAATAAAGTTATTTGAGAATGATTCGAAAAGGTGGTGGTATCGAGTTTATATATATATATATATATATATATATATAAAATTTTAGCATATGTATAATTTTTTTAAAGAAAATATCTTATTATAAATATGCACTATTATTACTTTTATATTAATAGTTATAAATGTGTAGAGATAATTTTTTATAAGCTAATTGTTATTTAATAAAGTTATTATACTTTATATTTAATTCATTTTAGACATTTAATATTTCTTCAAATTAATTAAATAATTTTTAATCAATTAATCAAATAATAGAGATACCATGTGGCTTTTTAGAGAAAGAACAAATACCATATAGCACACTGAAAGTTATTAAGATGCTGCATGGTGCAACAGTTTAATCATTCAATTTTATATATTTATATAAACTTTATATATATATATATATATATATATATATATATATATATATATATATATTTATAAATATAAAATATGATAATATTCGAAAGCTTAATATATTTTTTAAATATATTAATTTTATATGAATTAATATATATGTTTATTAAAATTATTATATTATATTAATCACATTTTATTAGAACAAAATAGTACCAAATGATATACGAAAAGTTACAATTTTGATCATCCATTATATATATATTGTATAACTATATATAAATTATCGATAATTTGGTAATAACCTTTCTAATTCTTCGAAATTATTATAATTTATTTTTAATATGAGCAAAATAAATTATTATAAATTAAACTTATTTTTAATATTTAATAAAATTATTAGTAATAGCATTGAATCAAAACCCTCATTATCTATATGATTAATTATATATTTATTATGTTTAAATGTGCCACATGTCAAATGGTGAGATAATAGAGTCGCCATATGGTATATTGTGAGTTATAAGAGATGCCACATGGCGTTCGACTATTTTGATCGAATTTTCTATATTTACATATAGATTAAATTTGTTCTAATATTATACCGTGGATGAGTGTTATCCTTATCCGTTGATGTCTTAAGTGTGCAAATTATTGCAGATACGGATATTTATCTTTTTTTTTATCTATTATTAATGTAAAATAATTAAAAATATATTATTTAATTTAAAATAATATTTTATATTTATTTGATTATATGACTAAAAAATTAGTTTCGTCAAGCTAACCCTTTTAAAAAAATGATATTTTAACTATTTAATAAATAAAAAAATATAAAAAGATTATTCTAAAATTAAGTATCATGACAATTTTAAATTATAAGATGCATACTTTTAGCAAATTCTGCTCATGGTGTTTCACGATCAGTATTGGAAATGAACGGAGAAGTGGTCGAACGTGCGGAACCACATATAGGATCACTATATCCCTTGCATGTAAGATTTTTAGAGATTTTCACTTAATGGAGGCCAAAAAGAAGAGCATTTGAAGCAAATACTCTTTTAACATGTATCCTTTACATAGTTTGACGTGTCGGTCTGTATACTTTATATCCGGCGGCACGTCTATGATTCGAAGTTACACGTATGTTGGAAAACTCTTATATAATTAAATTATTTTTATATTTTTTTAAATTAATAAATAAAAAATATATATATCGGCACAACCGGCAAATATATATACCGAAATTGACTCGGCTCGGCTTTGAAAATCTTAAATCATTTCTAAGGAAGTTACTTTGCCATGCTTACTTCTGGTAAGAAAAAAAAGGCTTAAAAGGGTAATATTCAGTTATATCTTATGTTTGTGTTAGTATGTTATTTCCTTAACTAGTAATATATTATAGTTAGTGTTGTTTTAGATGAAGAGTCCATGTCTGATCTGCTTATGTTGCTCCGATTCTGAGCAAAGCTGCCTGACATTGCTGTCAAAAATCGAGTTTTAATATTTGATTTAAATAAATAAATAAATAAATAAATAAATAAATAAATAAATAAATATAAATATATATATATATATATATATATATATATATATATATATGTCAAGTTTAAGGATGTTATGTAGTTGGATATCAAACTACTGCAGCTGGAGATCATGTAGTTACTGACTCCAACATACTAAAATTTTTTAGAATCCAGTCCACTTTATGTATTTATTATTAGAGTATTTACGTTTTTATGGCTTTGATAATATAAAATTATAAATATATACTTCTAATTTAGAAAAATGTGTTTATATCTTTCGACCGTGTGAATAACTAAGCTATTATCGTTAAATTAATTTTCATCATCTTTTAAGAAAAAATAATATAGTTAAGAAATATAAAAAATTAGTTTAAATTAAGGAGATACAAATATATAATTTTAAATTATGGAGGATATAAAAATATAGATGCTGTTAATTAGTCTGGCAAGCCTGCTGGAGTTTAGCTGTAGATGAGTGAATAATACATGATGAGGGGCTTAACATCATGTGATAGCTGTTGATTTACTATATATGTCCTTATGTTTATTGGTCTGTAAATCTGCGTGTTATATAGTATTGGTTGGCTTCCGCCTGTGAAGAAGAATGAATATAAATATAAAATGTTGGAAATTCTATTTCTTCCTCCTTTTTTTTTTGGGTTCATTTACCGTTTGAATCCAGTTTCTATTCTATAATTTGACCTAAAAATTAAATAGAATAATAGTTTTTTTTATAATCAGTACTCGGTAGAGTTCGAACTTTCTACCTATCTATCATGATCGAGGAGCAGGCCGCAATTAACCAACTGGGTCAGAACTGGTTAATTTTTTTATCTATTCAGTTGATGGAGCTCGGATTTGGGCTGCTGCGTGGTGACAGAATGATAAGGCCCATGTATGGAGAATAAGCCGGATCATGAAGATCAAGCCCATTAAATCCAGCCGATATGCTTTGAACGGACCTCGACAGGCCGCGTCATGACTACTTCGGGAGCACGTGGTATCGGCAACACGCGACCCCGACACTCGTTCCGGAGTTCGTCCTGCCCGAAGCCCGACATCAAGCCTGGACGCCTCGGCCGAATGAGCAGATCGAAGACCACGTCCCCACGTCGCCCATGCTGCTGCCATGCAAGCATCCGTCCGAGAACCGGTCTTCCGTGAGGATAGTGGTCCGCGTAGCGCACAGATAACCCAGTCAACCCGATTATTCAGCCGAGATCCGACATTTCCTCAACCGCCGCTTAATTGGTGCACTCCCGAGAAGACTATAAAAATCCATCTATGGCGCTATAATTAGAGTTGGATTCTAATCACTTGAGAGTACTCGTATTTGAGAAAATTGTGAGTTTCATGAGACTTGTATCTCTTTTACTCATAGTGAATTCCTCTCCGTTGGCATTACGTTACCGCCCGTGGTTTTACCTCAATAACGAGGGTTTCCACGTAAAAATTGTCGTGTGTTCTCTCTGTTCTATTTATTATGTTCTTAGTCAATTCCATCTTCGATCACTTTATTGATCGGTCGAGTACCTGCTCGATCAACTATCAATTATAATAATTATATAAAAGTAGATATATAATTAACATAATGTTTTTATAATAATTTCAAAATAAGATGAAGAGAGAGATTGGCAGTCGATCAATCTGAAACCAAACCCAGAAAAGGCTTTTTGTTAGGCCCACCACCATGTGCTATTAATATTAGCTCTCTCTCTCTCTCTCTCTCTCTCTCTCTCTCTTTTCGGTGCGGTGCAACCAAACGTCGACAGGGAAGGATGGAAATCGGGTTCATTGAAGACTTCACAATGGAGATAAAGAGTCATGATAAATTCTGCCAGAACCAGTGTTATATTAAATGCACATACAACGCATGAATAATCTGGGACCCATCGATATGGGCCCGCATACACGTATTGTTTCTGTAAATCTACAAATCTTCAATTTTTCTTTATAACGCTGAAGTGAAAAATATCCACCATAGATACAGATATATATATTTAGGTAGTAAACACCATGGAAATTTAATTTTATTTCGCAATAATATGTATTATATGTGGAGTAATTAGACCAATTATATGTGATTGGTGGGTTGATAAGTAGCCGGTGAAGCTACACTTACTGCATGTCTGCCTAAATAATAATAGTTTTTATTCTTGAAATATGGATTGTAGCTGTAGTCAGTGGGGTTCGGTAAGAAGATCTGCCCCTGTTCAGACTACCTGCACACAACATCACTATCATCCCTATAACATGGACCCATCTTGCCAAACAGGCAGCAGGTCCCTTTTTTTGAAATTTTAATTTTTTTTTTTTTTTGGAGAAGTCTAGTTGTGGATAGGATCTCAAAGATGAGATCATATTAATTATAGGTATTTGAATTTTTTATAATTTGAAATTGTTTTTGATTTTTTTTAATATAAAATGATGTTTTTATAGACTATTTGTCTTTTGAAATGACTAAACTAATATTGTCCTTTTATTTGAAGGATTATTACAGTTAACTCGACGTGAGTAATTTCGTTATTTTATAATGTGAAGGGAGTACACAAATACAATTTTAAATTAAAAAGCATATTTTTATAATTTTAAATAACCGAAAAACATAAATATGCAAATGCCCCCCCCCCCATATTAATTACTTCAACTAGCAGCTATTTCATGTTTGCTTCTGCTTCACGGACTTGTACACTCCAAGAATAAATATCACTTTTGTTATGTATTATGAAGAACCCACTTGTTTGGACCACCGAGCAGTGCTCGCGCCGGTCACGCCTCTCCCTTGTCTCATTTCTCTTTATATTTTCGGGGTTCTCCCGTGTCAGCAACTTGTCTGTTCTTTCTTTCAAATCAACTGCTTAACTGACAACATTATATACTAATAATTTACAATTTCAATTCACTTCATAATAACATAAACTTCAAATTTGTAACGATATCATACGCTATAGTTTCGGAACACCATGGTATGTTGCTATTTTACCTCCAACACCACTATACAATGCTATTTTACCTCCAACACCACTTCAATTTTTTTTTTTTTTTTTTTTTTTTTTTGCTATAAGACGTCTTTATGTTATTTTTTGAAATTTTTTGTTTGGTTAATAAAAAATAATAACATAATAGAATGTTGTTTCCTGCAATTTTCTGGGACTGACCTCTTAAGTATGGGGTTGAATTAATGATGCACGTGAAATCACCATGCAACTCAAGATGCAACACAGTCTGCTAATTGGGTGAGTGAAAGTAGGAGTCGAAGTGCACTGCCGTAGAGACTAGAGAGCCCCACTCAGTAGACTTAATTAGCACTCCACTCACTCTGGTTACTGTCTAGCTGGATTATTATTTGCTCAGAGGTTGTTTACTTCGCCGGACAATTAAACTCGCAAAACTAGAAAGGTAGATCCGAATTGTGCTGTTTACTTGGTCGCACGAACTTACGGATATGAGTTCCGCGAGTATATAAGCGGGCGAGTTGGAGGCTGCGAAGTTGATGAACTCACGCTCTGTCTCTCGCTAGCAATTTCCTTTAGTCCTGCGCAATAACTGTAGCACAAAAAAAAAAAAAAAAAAATCGTCTTCACAATCTACAATCGATGTGCCACCTCCCGCTCTTGTCAATAGTCGTCGCCGGTGAGGTAGATGGTGGCAGTGACTGTGAGCGACTTGGGCTCGTCGATGGTCCGTCAGATTTGATCCCTAAATCTCAACCCTAATTTTTAGTATTTGCTCGATCGAGGTAGCAAATCCTTAAGATTTGGATTTATGAAAAGGATTTTGTTCAAAAAGGATATTGTTGACTGTGATTTTTGCTTTGATGATTTTTGTGTCTAGGGTTTGATCGATGGTAATTTTTGCTAGCTGATGTTTTTGTGTTTGTTGGCTGTGGTTGCTATGTTTGGTGGATGAGTTGCTATTTTTTTTGGTGGTTGTTGCCGCCGTGCTTGCATGCTGCTTTTGCTTTGTTTGCTGGCTGTTGTAACTGCATTGGGTAGTTACTTTTGCTGTGTTTGCTAGCTTGTGTTTGCTGGTGTTGCTGTATTTGCTCACTGTTGTTGCTGTGTTTACTGAATGAGGCGTAACTGATGCGTGTAAAACGTACCGCAAGTACATGGATTGCACAAGTAATAAAAAGTAAGTAAAAGTATTGTTCCTAAGAGGATTGTGGTGTTAAGTACCTAGTTTGGTGTAGCCCTATAATTATTTAGGCAATCGATTCTGTATGGCAACTGAAATTTAAACAGAGTCGATTCTAGATTACCCAATTCACTCTCGCGAATTTGATCCAAACTCAATCCTCATATATTTTTCTAGTTATTAGATCTGTTTAAATTTCAGTTGCCATAAAGAATTTGTTTAGTGCATCTAGAGTCGCCGTTATAATATCTCAAACAAAATAAAAAATTCCAAATATAATATCTCAATTTAATCGCACTTTAGAAGTAAGAAATCAAGGACATAAACTTAAGATATACAAATTTAAGCTCAAGAATAAATTGTTGGAGACTTTAGAAGTGCTCTTAACTCTAAAAATATTTTTCAATAAATATTTTCCTTAATATGAGGGCATACTAAACCATAGCACACTAGAACACAATTTCAGTGCAAATACAGGGTACCAATAGTACTGCCTTAAGATGTTGAAATCTACTTTATTTTCACTAAATGATCAGTCTTGAAGAATAATTAGTTTACATTATCTAATACAAAAACAAAGTCAATGATGTGTTTTGAGTAGAGTACTGAGGCTTGTAAATAATTCATCATTTTTAGCATTTCTTTACGTAAAATATGATATTTTTATAGTTTATTATTTTACAGGGTGTACGGTTACGAAAGAAATAATGCTTCTGCAACATTCACAATTCCAAAAATCATATGCTATAAATAATAGTTTGCTTTTTTCCTCTTTGTTTTCATTCAATGTACTTTTATAAACAAATGACTTATACATGCAATTTAAGTCATGATTATTCAATAAATTATATTCTATATTTTTTTTGTTTAAATACTATTGTGTGTGTGTATTTTTTTTTATTTATACTTTTATACAATAAAAGAATACAACTTCATATTTATTTCCTTCTTTTGTATTTGCATCTACTGTCGGGTTTTCAATCTTTAACAACACATCTTGATAAATGATGGTGGAGATTCTTTAAAGGGAGCAACCTTTGTTGGCGGAATATTGTATACTTTTATACAATAAAAGAATACAACTTCATATTTATTTCCATCTTTTGTATTTGCATCTACTGTCGGGTTTTCAATCTTTAACAACACATCTTGATAAATGATGGTGGAGATTCTTTAAAGGGAGCAACCTTTGTTGGCGGAATATTATCATTTCAGATTTCTATAAGAGACGGATTCCTTTTTGGATAAGAGATACTCATCTTTACAGACGTTTTTTCTCTCTTATTAATATGGTTGACAATAAGGAGGTGACTACGGCTAAGATGTTTCATGAAGTAGCATGATGTATTCTTTGTGGACTTGTGGAAGATGACAATGTGCGTAAGGAGCTGATTGAACTGCTGTATTTACTTGAGAATATTGCACCTTGTGATGGACAAGATAAGTTTAAATGGAAATGAAAAGTCTACTCAACCTTCTCTGTCAAAAGCTTTTATCAATTCTTGAAGAATGGTGGTGTCGAACGTCACAATACACCTACTATTTGGAGGACATCCATACCGGTGAAGATTAAGGTTTTTGCTTGGCTTACAGCAAATGATATAATATTATTTGTAGAAAATACTTATTAAAGTGGAGTATCTGCTCCATGAAAGTGTGTTCTTTACGAGCAACAAGAAGAGTCTACTGACTATTTGTTAATCACCTGCCCGTTTGTCCACAAGTTTTGCTTCACTACATTATAAAAGTTATACATTACATCCACTTTCGTCCATCTACACGATCCATAGACAAACTGGATGATAAAACACATTCAAAATAATCTACGATCGGGATGGTGTATGCTCGTTGCGGCAGTTGGGAGGGTAATTTGGAAAGAGAGGAATGTTCGAATTTTCTTGAAGAAATATATACAGTACTTTTTTATTGCTGAATATATTCACCGAATATTTATTGATTGGACAGAAACTTCTACTGAAAAATATAAAGAAAGTGGTTCTTATTTGCTTTCTTGCTTACTTTAATTCTTTTTTTTTTTTTTTTTTTTTGTAATTTTGATTTTTGTATTTTTGTATTCTTATAAAGAAAGTAGCTTTTGTATTTTTGTTTGTATATTTAAATGAAGCACTGTGGTGAATTTTATAAGGCCCACCTCAGTTTTTCTCAAAAAAAAAAAAACATAAATACTAATGATTATATATTATTACAATATTAAATTAAATTATATATCATTTCCATCCTAATTCATACTCATCACGTAAACAACAATACTGTTTTCTAGCTTCACTTCTAATATCAAGTAAACAACGAAACTGTCTTTCAGCTCTCACTTTATAATCCTAAATAACAAAGAAACTCAAACACTACTTCTCAACCACTTTCCACTGCATACAGTTATCCAGTTCTCGCTCTCACTTTTTATTTTTCAGAGTTTTGCACGTAGTAAAAAGCCCCTTAGTTGGTTTTGTTGTTGTACTACTATCTTGGGTTATATTGGATTAGTTGTACCTTATGTACTTTTGTATCGGTAAACCATGTATTTTGATGTATATTTTTTGACTGAACGTCAGCTATCGCTAATGTGAAGTCCATTTATTTAAACGCAAGACCTTTTCTAAAAGAAAGGCTTAACTATCTCAGGTTTTTTATTTTTTTTTAAATTTTATTTTAAAGACAAATGCAATGGAATTAACCTTATTTTTTTTAATTACTTATTCAATAATATTATTGCAAGAATTTAGCTATCCCTGGCATGGTAGCTTAACTGGTGGGATGGATGGCTCGTAAATCACAATTGATGAGTTAGAGTCCCGCTCGTTGCAATACAAAATATGAATTGTCGATTGGTAAAATATATATCGGTACTATCTGATGTGTATTTATTACGATTTTTGAGCTAATCAAAAAATGGACACATGATTTCAAAGGCATTAATAATTATCGAATGTATTCTTTCTTGAAAATATTTATACAAAATTTAGCATATCGATACCGAACAACAATTTGTTAAAATAGTTTCAAAGAGATTGACGGACTCAATTGTTACGAGCTTATGAGGGGTGCGATACATGGTATATGGACATGTAATATGATAGTCATGAGGCTAAAATTATAATAATGTTCTAGTATATATAAGTGGATTTTTAAAGAGCTTAGGACCTCTCTAATTTATAACTTATATCCATTCCCAATATGCGTTCAGCCCGTTTCATCCTGGACGGCCCAAATTTCAGCCTTCTATTATCAAGTTTTCAGACAAAACTTCCCTTTTTTGAAAAATTTAAAATACTTCAAATATAAATATTATAATATTTTTATCTTATACTTTCAATTCAATATTCATAATTTGAGTAGTCTCTTATAAAAGTATGATAAATTACACAATTTTGTTAACTTCAAAGATTTTAGAAGTGTCAATAAATATATCTAACAAAAATAAAAGAAGTATATAGCATAAATTACTATTTAAAATATCATACTATAACATCATATATTCATTTTATTAATATTATTATGTATAATTCTTTTAAGTATAATTTTAATAAGTGAAGTAGAAATGACAAAATTCCAGGTATTACAAAATTGCTCCATCTTATTTCCGACACGACCGGCCGCCGGCAACTGTAATCTACCTACCTATCTAGAGGAGCTCAATTTCCAGGTTCCTGAAGTGAAAGAACTACCGATCTCGTTTGTTCTGCAAAGAGTTTGAAGAGAAATGGCGGACGAAGAGCAGGATTTCGCGCAGAGGAAGAGCAAGTCATCCGAAGACGAGGACAAGAACAAGAGGTCTATCTCTCTTAATCCCTCTACTGAATTTAATAATCAAGAACAAGATAAATCAGTTACTAATGTTCGAGTTGTTATTAGGAGGATGAAAATGAGCCCGGGCAGTTTGATGAAGGCCATTATAAGATCTGGGGTGGGCACTGCGCACCCTGTTGATGGAGATCAGGTGCCACATCGTCCTCTTCTACAGATTGTTGTTTAGTATTGTTTAAAGAATTTTGCAATCATAAAGGGTTGTTTAATTAGTGTTAGCATGTTCAGGATTTGCTAATGTTGTCTTGAAGCAAAAAACTTAGTTAACATAAAGCTATGCTAGTTTGTTAGTCCTGTGTCTTAGATATGTTGTATAGCATATGAAGGCAATCACAAGGTCATCGCAATGGTTCCTGAGCTATCAGTGGCATTGTATCATAAAACTTGTATGCATTGTCCCCGGTTTTAGATCACATGGGCACTATTTGTTTGGCATGCAACAACATTAAAATAACTGTACTAGCTGCTTAGAGCGATAACAGATGTGGCGGATGATGAGCTGCCTTATTTACATTGCAAATGTTGGAAGCTCGAATTTATGTGAGATCCATTTTCATTATCTCCATTTTATCTACTTGTATGTTCAATTAGCCTGAATATCAACAGATTTATGGTCTTTCAGTTTATATGTATGCCGCCATTGAGATTCTAATTCTTTTGCTTTCTTCCTTTTGAATACCAGTGCTTGCCGTAAAAACATGTTTATGATAAGATTATGGTACAAATATCTTTAGCATTCCAGAAAAAGTTCATTGTTAGGCTGTATCTTATAAGCTTATTGATGCTTTTCACCCTGTCTTAGGTTGTATTTCACTGCACTATACGAACGCTGGATGGAGTAATTGTTGACTCTACTCGACCAGAACATGGAGGTGCGTAACGTAGGTTTAATTTTCTGTGGTATATATTGGTTTGTATATTTTCTTTGGAAATGTTTATTGGTTACAGGCAAGGGAAATCCTATTAGGCATGTACTGGGGAAGAGTAAGATGATACTTGGATTTGTTGAAGGCATTCCCACTATGTTAAAGGGTGAAGTGGCAATGGTAAGGTCCTAAGAATATCTACACTTTTTTGTTATATTTGGTTTGTATTACAATTTTTAGGTTCATACAACACATGCATACTACATACAAGTATCTATAAATGGTCAATACGCTTTTAAGCCATGCAGATTTATTATAATTGCTTTTCTTTACCATTTAATTTCGTTTTTGCAACTTCTTGGTTATTTAATTCAGTTCAAGATGAAACCTGAGATACATTATGCTGAGGACGATTGTCCGGTGACAGCTCCAGAGGGGTTTCCGTTACATGATGAGCTTCATTTTGAGGTGGAGCTGCTGGATTTCTCAAAAGTCAAGGCAAGAACAATTTGTTCCGGGATTTTTACTTGATACTTTTGTTAGTTGCTTGGTTGTTTGCTGCATTATATTCTGCCATCTTTCATAAACTACTAGTTCTAATTCACAGGTGGTTGTAGTGGAAGAACCAATTACCGTTTTTTCTTCCTTCTGTTCTTCAATCTCAGTGCGAATGTGTTGTCCAAGCCCTAATGGACACTCATTCATGATACAATCATCCTTTTTCTTCAATCTCACATGTACTAATGATCATTTTACCAGGTCGATGTGTTTTTGTGTTAATACTTAACAAATATGCTTGTTGCGATGTGAACTGTCGAAGTTGCTATGTTGATATTTTAAATCAGGATCTAACTTTCAGTTACCTTTACTGTTTTCCAGGTTATAAGCGATGACCTGGGAGTTTTGAAAGCGGTACATGCAATATTTCTCTCTTAAATATATATTTCAAGCTGGTTTCGTTCTATGTTCATTAATTATTCCAACAGAATTTGTCACTATAAAGTAGTTGTCTTTATGTTTGATTATGATTGTATTTTTTCACTAAATTGTGCTTGCATCTATTTGTGACAGATTGTTGATGAAGGTCAAGGTTGGGAATGCCCAAGAGAACCTTATGAAATAACTGCCTGGTGATGCCTTTGTTTAAGATTATAAATTACTTTTAGATGCTCGCGGAGTTGGATTATATAAGCCTGATTTTGTTGGCAGCTTCATTTGTTTGGCTTCCAAATTCCACTTAGTATACTTGTCTATTAATTTTTTACATAATTGGAAACACATTAAGATGCACTCCCTATGGCGGTAGATTGTAGTGGAATATGCTTAATCTATGTGTATAATATCAGGACACTTCTCTTATTAAAATTAAAATCTAGTTTTTATACTGCTCCGGTTTCTTGTTCGCAAGTTCAATGTAGATGCCAGAAGTAGAACATGTTTGTGAAAGCGCACATCAATTACATGTTACTATTGTCAATGTGAAAGAACATAAATTTTAAAGGCCATCAAATAAAGAGTGCCTCATTTAATTCCCTCAAAATGGAGGCCTGTCCTTGTCCTTGGTATGTGTCAGAAAAGGAAATGTAAAACCACCCTATTTTTTGTTGAAGAATACCCATGTTAGTTCTAGATGCTCAATGTAGGATGCCAGCTATCGAAAATTTTTTTTTGTGACTCCAATGCCAAGTGTAAAACGAGCTAGCGATGACCTTGTGACTTGTAAATCTGAAACATTATCATTGAACTGGACTTTCACATAGACTTTGTTTTTGTTTTTGTTTTTTTCCCTAATTTGTCGTTTGTTCCCCACTTTATCGTTTTAATGAACACATGATGTGTGAAGTTATATTGATGCTGCAGTCCAACAATTGCATTTCTAAGAAAAGATGTTTTCAGGATAACTGCTAGATCTACCGATGGGAAATCTACCTTTTTGGAGTGTTCCAAAGAGCCACATCACTTCACTTTTGGTAAATCAGAGGTGAATATCTTTGCATACCATATTCTTTATGGATATTGGTAAAATTCTCATCCAAAAATCATTTAACATCATGAACTAGAGTGTACATTTTCTTCTTTTTCCCTTTGCTGTTTCGTTTCCTCCATTCACACTGCTTCCTCAAACTTACTGTAGCCCTACTTTTTCATATTTAACTCAATGTTGGTTATATTTACTACATGTCAGCAAGCTCTTTATAGAGTCTACACTTCCATAGATTTCTTGTATTCAGGCAGTACCGTTGATAGAGTGAAGACATATCACACTCAGTTTGACTACCTACACAAAACAGCAAGCTGTTACGCGTAATTACAAGGAAAACCCATCTCATGAGACCTACTATCATTTCTTTAAGCTAATTGTGCATCACAGACTTTGTAACCTTCTTCAAGTCGGGGTAATTAGACTTTACACATTATAAAAATATTTTGATCATATATATTACAACATGTAAAGTTTACATATTATAAACATTAGATACTATAAATTTTTTTAGGTCACAGAGCTTGCAGAATCTTCAGATGCTTGTATTGCCGTGTTCATACAGTCAATAGTGTGTTATTTGGCAGTGTTTGGAATACATGTTAAAGCATTTTTT
This sequence comes from Xerophyta viscosa, assembly GCA_002076135.1. Taxonomy (NCBI): domain Eukaryota; kingdom Viridiplantae; phylum Streptophyta; class Magnoliopsida; order Pandanales; family Velloziaceae; genus Xerophyta; species Xerophyta viscosa. The sequence continues at coordinate 348,779 of MJHO01000157.1, forward strand.
TTATCACTTTTCAATGAGCTTTTGTATCGATATTTTTAGTGTAGGTACCTAAAGGCCTTGAGATGGCAATTGGAACAATGGCCCGTTGTGAGAAGGCAATGGTTTATGTTAGCAAGAAGTACTTGACACCATCTCCTTTAATGATGTCAGTGGACCATCTTGAAGAGGTTTTGTTTGAAGTAGAACTAAGCCACTTTATCCAAGTAAGTTATGTAGATTATATTGTTAATTGGTTGTGCTGTTTGTATGCATGAACTGTCGTGTTTCAACTGATTTTTGGTGCCATATTTCTTTGGCTACACTACAAAGCTAGTTTATCTGCCACTATGTGTGGTTTTTGCTGAAGTTTTCATATGATCCCTTGAGTGTTTAATACAGTTCTATTTCATGTTTCTGTAGTCATCCTTACCGAAGGTTTCATATTATCACTAATTGTTTAATGCGGTTTCATGTTTCATAATGCTATATTCATCCTTGCTTCTCCAGGTTAGAACCAGGGTCTAATTTCTTCTGTCTGTACTGATAGGTAAGAGATATGCTTGGTGATGGCCGCCTTATAAAGCGCCGTATAGTTGATGGAAGAGGTATGCTGTTTGTTTACACAGTTCTACAGTAAAATTGCTGTACCTGCCATTACCTATAAACTGATGCAAACTGTTATAGTTTGGATACTCATGTTTATATATATATATATATATACAGTAAAATTGCTGTACCTGCCATTACCTATAAACTAATGCAAACTGTTATAGTTTGGATACTCAATATATATATATATATATATATATATATATAGTTGTTAAGTTTCTAGTTTGATTTGTTACATACATAGTAATTTGACTAGTTTCCAACTCGATCGATGCCATACACCGCCTACTTTCTTTGGATGTTCCCTTTCAAAATTGTATTCCAAGATCTATTATACTGAGAGAATTATGATATATTGAAAATTCAACTCAATTTTCCTGTCATTATTTTGATCTTCTAGGAGCTGGTGTAGTCACTGCTTCATTCAGAATGTCTGTAAATACCGAATACAATTTTGACACGCTAGCTAGACACTGCTTCATTCAGAATGTCTGTTCTTCAGCAACCAATAACTTTAAGTGATTCTATGTATTCAGAAAATTATTCAACTATCAAGAATTTCTTAGCGAAATAGTAAAATTTGTAATTGCTCAAAAGGTTTTCTTGCTCCAATCCTGCACTTTTTTGGATCATCCATCTTTGTTATGTTTGTAGCTGATTGGACTTAACCGTTAGGTCCGTTACTATGTTTCTTCTATTTTACAACTTGTCTTTTCAGTTGTCTGATAGTTCTCAATATAATTAAAAATGCACAGGCGACTTTCCAATGGACTGCCCTCTCCATGATAGCTTACTTCAAGTGCATTACAAAGGAATGCTTCTTAATGAAGAGAAGACTGTATTTTATGATACTAGAGTTGATAACAATGGTGAGCCTTTGGAGTTTAGTTCTGGAGAAGGACTTGTAAGTTCATTTCATCGACCTGTGGACGTCTTGTTTATTAGCTACTTCATAATGACATCTCTATTTAACTAGCCAGAGTATCAAGAAATAGGATAGCAACAATTATTGAATTACAATACTTGTCTAAATCAACTTCTTTTGACATCACTTCTGCCAACTGTTACAATAATTTCAAGTTAGCTATGGTAAAAATATATGATTCCTTCAATTTTAAGGTTCTTTTTCACAATTGAGTTTGAATCTGAACCTCTTTCTTGTAAAATTAGTGCTGTGTTCAAACTCCATAAAGTAAAGATTCTCTTCAGGTGCCTGAAGGATTTGAAATGTGTGTTCGCTTAATGCTCCCTGGGGAGATATCATTGGTCACCTGCCCACCAGATTATGCTTATGATAAATTTACAAGGTCACATCTTTTTCTTTTTAAAGAAAATATAATGTCAAGAAGCTCTGAGAATTCCCTCAATTTAGGTTACTGATGTCAAGTACTATCCAGACCAGCGAACGTTCCTGAAGGAGCTTATGTTCAGTGGGAGATCGAGCTACTTGGCTTTGAAACACCCAAGGTAGTCGGCCTGTATTTCTTAATCTTTTTTTTTTAAATAAAGGAACAAATGCCTTTGTGCTGGGGATCAAGTCAGTCCTATTGCACACACTGACTGGCGCCTTAACCGCAAGACGGCGGGCCTGTTTTTCATGTGTATTTCCTTCATTTTCCAAAAAGTTAATGCTTGAAGTAGGTAATCTTGTAAATTACAAGCATCAGACTGGCAAGTAAAAATCTATAGTGAACCTATTAGATGAAGTGATTTGATCTGTCAATTGAAAATCAAGCAAGGGGTCCCCACAAGAATGGTGAAATAGATAATAACAGCAAGTTGTGAAGTAGGCGGCCAACTTACAAGGATATTGAAAACAAGTGTCCGAAAGGTTTGTATTAAAACATGTATAATAGACTATAAGATTAAGCTGATATAGTGGTCATGCTAATGTATGAATTCAAGCAAGAGGAAGCCAGAGTCAATTTTACATTAAGACCTGGACTTAACAACATTTGTATGCAACATTACAACCAATGACATTGCCGTGGATCTACTTGTTTACCATTCCAATACACAACTTGAGTTGTGAATTGTTTTTAATCTCGCTAGTCTGTGTAGTTATATTTTTTCATTCAGAGAAATTGGCAAGTCGTTCTCAATAACCGTGGAAAATCATCTGACAAGTAGTCCCTAGTAAACAAATACACTTGTATCCTCTTTTGCCATTGACACTCATGCATTTGAATTTGCCTATTGGTTCTCTTTCTATGCAACCTGTTAGTGATGTCCTTTATTACTTGGAAATATCTTTACAGGACTGGACTGGTTTAGACTTCAAAACTATAATGGATGAAGCAGATAAAATTAAAAACACGGTATGTCCTTAGCTCAGTAATGTAAGTTTTTTTTTTTTTTTTTTTAAAGTCTGAAGTAAAGCTTAAAATCTCAATAAAGGAAGATGAGACTAAAGAAATGTAAATCAAGGTCTCTGTAATTGACCTGGAAAATGCTTCTGCAAATTTGTTGATAGCAGCAGTTCAGAAGTGCAGCAAACACTATGCCTAATCCATTTGTATTATTGAGTGCTTGGTACGCTACTGATTCTTGGGTTAATGGTGTCACAAATAATAGTTCTATTAGTTTTTAGAACTGGTCGATGTTAATAGGTTTTACAATTGAAGGATATGTTTGATAGAAGTACTACTCCTAATGGTTGTAGTAAACATGCTGTTTAAGGTTTTTGTTTTATGGTATACTTTTCGAAATTGGAGATGTGGAGCCTTTTAATTATGTATGATACTCGCTAACCTTGAGTGCGAATTTTAAGATTATAAATTACAATTCATTAGCTAAATATTGGTGTAGTTTGTCCAATGTTGCTGTAATCTAGACTTGATTTTCGCCCCATTTTCTTCTCTTCTTTTTCAGGGAAACATGCTTTTCAAAGAAGGAAAATTTGATCTTGCTAAGGCGAAATATGAGAAGGCATGTGTCTGGTTGCATGGTTTTATATCCTATAAATGTGGTTTTCTGCTGTACTTTTTCTTTTGGAGCTCCAGTACTGTTGCCATACTTGCAAACTAAATTGCATAATTAGGAATGAGTTAGATCTTTGAAACTTTTTCAACTATATTATAAAGCTAACGTAATAGATGTTATAAAGCTAACATAATTAGTTTGGCTTTTAGAGTGAATATGATTGATATCAAGTTATAATGGCTTTTCTGTTTGTTATGTGCTTGCATTGGTTAGCTTGCACAAAGATCCAATAATGTTGTCTGTGACTCTGTTGTACTACCATGTGCGTGAAACCTTGGCATCTTATATTTTTGACAACCCGTTGCCTGCACAATAACCCATTGCCTGCACGATAACGTGTACCTTCAATCTCGGCATAACATGAGCTTGAAGTTATGGCATAAGGAGCTCCTGCTACGCAGCCCCTCAATACGTTCATGCCATATTTTTGTCACTTCAAATTTTACCAATGTTTTTTAGAGCATTTCAGTTGTAGTCTGCATGTGTATAGAAACTGTAAAGGGCGGGACTAGGAAGTGCTCTCCATCACCTATTATTCATAACATTATCTTTTAACTGTTGGTTCAGTGCTTATTTTATTTTTTTTCAACAGCTTCTGCGTGAATATAATCATGTGAACCCACAAGATGATGAAGAAGGAAAGATCTTTTTGAATTCCAGGGTAAGATCTTGCCCCAACTGATTTGCTGTTTACTCATATTTTGTTTAGATTTGTACCTCTCCAACTGATTTCATATTTACTCATGTTTTGTTCAGATTTGTACTGTTTAATTGTGAAGTTCCATTACCCTGACATAATGCAATATAGCATTTACAGGTTGCATCTCTTATTTTTGAAGGCAATAATTATTTGGTTGTTTCTCATGGTTCTTGCAGAATGCATTGCATTTAAATGTGGCAGCCTGCCATCAGAAAATGGGTGAATACAGGAAATCAATTGAAACATGTAATAAGGTGTGTACATGTTTCCTCTTAGAACTATCTGGACTCCACTTTCACATGATCGATGCAAAACCATTGCCTATGCATTGTCATAGCTTTAGTTATTTGTCTAGCGGACTTTTCTTGTTTTGACTTTGGTATCACTTTTCTAATTCCATAGGCCTAAATTGTCTTTGAAATACCTTTATAAATGCAATGAAGTTCCAGATTGACTTTGCAAAAATGTTACTGCCAATTTTTTCCTGATTTAAACCAAGGTTTTCCGTTTTGTGCCGTTTCGAGTTTCGGTAAATTCCGAACTCGAGACATGCCGACTGTGCCGATAATAAAATATTAATTTTATTTTATATTATATATTTTTTAATATTTTATTATATTTTAAAAGTTATTTTTAAGATTTTTAATTAAAACAAAAAATAAAATAAAATAAAATAAAACAGTGGTCACGTGCAGACCACTTAAGTCGCGCAACTGGCACCACCTGTGGCGCGACGAAAAAAACAAAACGTCGCACCAACCGGCACAACTGTTCATAGGAAGATGAACAGTATTTAAAACAAAAAAGCTTGTGCCGGCCTGCCCGGCACTGTTCTGGTGTCGGCTCCGGCCGGCTCCGAGACGTTTCGGTCGGCACACGGCGTGCCAATAACGTCGAACCTTGATTTAAACTGTGCGTGAAATATCTGATTCCAAAATACTACGGTTATCGCCGGCCGGCTCCGAGACGTTTCGGTCAGCACACGGCATGCCAATAATGTCGAACCTTGATTTAAACTGTGCGTGAAATATCTGATTCCAAAATGCTACGGTTATCTACTAAATGATGTTCTCCATTTTAGATGAGTTGTTAATAGAGAGAACCTCCCATAGTGATTAGTCTGCAAAAGGACTACAGCTCAAGGATTAGATAGTAATCTTGGTTTTGTAATAAGTATATCTTGTTATGGATACATTAAATGGGGCAAAGGAGTGTGTTGTGATGACCTTCAAATCTATTCTTTTGGAAGTGAGCCAAAAGCCTTGACTACATGTTATAAAGTATTCTGCAATTCATTGATTCGTTATGTCAGACTATTTCATGTCATGGTTTGTTGTTCGTATGTGATGCTTACTGTGCTAGCCATGGTGTATGTAATAGTGTTTTACTCCAGTGCTTTGAGATGTCGTCTTGCAATTACTTGAGTATTTTTATCAAATTATTAAGTAAAAATATGTATTACGTTTGCATGAATTATTAAGTGTATAATTGATAACAGGTATTGGATGGAAATCCTTTGCATATTAAAGCATTATACCGACGTGGTATGGCGTACATGCTAGTAGGAGATTTTGAAGAAGCGAGAAATGACTTTAACAAGGTACTGTGCTGCGACCTCAATTTTTACCGAAAATAAAAACATGAACAAATAGCAAATTATATAATCTTCAGAAGTTGATATTTTTTTCCTGGTGGTTTCAGATGATTAGCATAGACAAATCTTCGGAATCTGATGCTAGAGCTGCCCTAGTTAAATTGAAACAGATGGAGCAGGTAGTCTCCCCATTATCTATATATCACTTTTCTAGTTTTCCCAGAAAAGCTAGAGCTCCCGAAAATTGTGATGTTATCCTATTTGGAATTTGCAACTTTGTGCTGCTCAAAGTAAACTTTTGAGATGTGATAAAAGGAAAAGAAAATTAACAAGACCAGGAAATTCAGATGGGAGAACGTTGGGAGCGTTAGTTTTTACTCTTTTCCCATACTAGAAACACTGATTCGCTTATTTGCTTGATTGATCATTCACAAAACCAGGAAATTCAGATGGCAGTAAAGAAACAATTTAAGGGGCTTTTTGACAAGAAGCCGGGCGAAATTGCTGAGGTTAGAACTGCTTCGGAAGTTACAAACTCGGAAGAAAAAATAGGAACCTCGAAGTGGAATGAAGGAAATCAAACAAACACAATAACAGAAAATGCAGTTCATAATAGAGAAGAAATGGCTCAGGAAGCTGACCAGTTGGGACTTTTTGCTAGATTCTGGCCATCCGGGAGAAGATTTCTTACAGCTCTTGGGCTGAACAGGTGCTCCATCCTGTAAACTTGAGCTCATAACTAATTATGTAGCTGTTCAACAACATCGCGATGTAGTATTTCTAATGGACACCACAGTTGCAGATTTATATGCACCCAATATTTAGAGCTTTATATGTATATGAGCTCTCAGTAACTTATTATTACTACAGTTGTATCTTAAAGTGACAGAAATTAATCAGCCCTTTGGGTCAACATGCCCTGTTCTGCATAAAAAGCTTCGATCTTCATGAAGATCCCGCTTCCGGCAATGAGGAACCCGACAGCATGGCCGGTGGCGGCGGCCAGGAAGACGCCGCCATTGAATGACATGATGCTGGGCATGACGAGATAGGCTAAGCCCATGTGGATCGTGCGTACTGCTGTGAGCAGTAGCTTGTCGCCTAGAGAGGCCTGGCGGGTTTTGGTCCGACAGGCGGCAAAGGAGAGAAACTCAATGAGGGCTGCAGCTTCTGCAATGATGAGGAGGCAGAGGAGATAGATTCCGATGCCGTGGTCGCAAGGATGCCCGGCAAGAGGACCAGCGCCCCTTTGCCCCAGGATAGTGTCATGTGTATTTCTTATGACTCACTCCCGTTCCCATTTCCATCCCCATTGTTACTGAAGAAGGCGAGGATGCTGATGATGATGGTGAGGACGGCATTATCATAGTAGTCTCCATGGCTATCTTGGCGGCCACTTTAATATCTCAGGAGTGTGAAGAATGGGATGACAATGTTATACCAGTGACATGAACGATGAAGAGACATAGAGTGGGATGCTTCTAATAAATGTCTGCAGCAAAATGGTTATGGTTAATTGCGTATCAACCTCCTACTTTCAGATACAGTGTAAATTAGTTCTTGGAAATAGAAAAATACGTTGACGTTAGAAAAATACGTTAATGTGACGGCACGGAGAAATTATTGTACGCACCGTGTTCACCACGTCATTCCGTGCACCACATATATCTATAAGTTTTTTTTTTTTTTGAAAATTTTTTAATATAAAAGTTGTAAATTTAATAAGATATATAATTTTTATGTAGAAAGTTTTTTCAAAAAATACTTTTAAATAAGTTTTTTGAGATATTGAAATTCTCACAAATTTAAAAGTATTTTTTTGACGTTAAAATCTTTTAGTCCAAAATACCGATTTAGAAGTATTTTTTGAAAAAATTTCTACATGAAAATTGTATTTCTTATAAAAAATTTATAATTTTTATGTTAAAATTTTTTTAAACAAAAGCTTTCAGGGATGACGTGGTGCACAGAGTGTACCCAATAATTTTTGGGCACGGAGAAACGTAGGGCTGATAAGAGAGGCTGATAAGCAACTCTCTCAGATTAAATTGATTGGTTAATATGAAAGATTGTTTATGCAGGTGTTCATATGTTTTTAGTGAAGCCTAGGGTGAAAACGAGCCGAGTTCGAGTTGAGTACCACTGAGCTCAAACTCGGCTCGATTGGTTTAGCTCGAGCCCGAACTCGAGCTCGAGCTCAACGAGCTTCAGAGACTGAGCTCGAACTCGACTCGACTCGATAAACCTAAAGCTCAAACTCGACTGGAGCTCGGCTCGATTGTATCAACTGAACCGAGGTTGAGTCAATTCGAGCTGAGCTCGACTCGAGGTCGGCTCGATTGCATGAATTAGATCAAGCTCGAGTCGAGTTTGAACTCGAACTCGCTTAATTAATTATATTATAAAAAAATATTTGAATAAAATAGAAAAACTCGTTTAGGCTCGCGAGCGAGCCGAGTAACACAGCCGAGTAACACAATACTCAAGCTCGGCTCGTTTAATTACTCGAGCTTGAATTCAAGCTTGAACTCTACTCGAGCTCGATAATAATCGAGCTCGAGCCGAGCTTAAACGAGTTCGAGCCCGAACTACTCGTGAGCAGCTCGTTTTCAGCCCTAGTGAAGCCAACCCAATGAGGAAGTTGGCCATCATTAAAGTTCATTCAAGCCTAATGGGGCCCACACACTCCCGAAATCTTTGATGCACTATTCCTTCTTTCTTTCATATAAATCACTCCTTAACTTACGCTGGTTTGTCTTTGGAAAAACTTATTGGATTGATGTTCATGGTAATCCAAAGATAGAGCTGGATCCTCGACTATCAACTGTTCGTTTACCATTTTTAATTAAGATGATAAGACTTATTTAAATTGTTTACAAAGAGAAATGAATAAATAAAGAAAAATTTATTAATAAGCTCTTTGAAAGAAAAGTAAAAAGAAAGAATTGAAGTAAAATTCTGGACTGCCATATCTTTTGTTTTTTAATTTAATATGGTTCGTTCATTGTTATATTTTATTTAGTATTTGTTTGATTTGAGTAAAATTATTTTAGCAGTCATGGGATAATCCACCTGAGGAGTTAGTCGGGTAGAGAAATATATTCTCGATTTGGTTATAAAATCTTAGTAGTTGAATGTACTGCAGGAGAATCCTCTCGAATAATTAATCGAGCTGAGAAACCTCTTTCCGATATACCTTTTTGTTTATTCTTGAATTTCATCAATTGTTGGTATTATGATATTTTGCGGAAGAACCATCTCCAGGGATTAATTATATAGAGAAACCTCTTTCCGATTTGTACGCAAACATGTACATGTATTTTTTTTATATGTATATGTTAATATATTGCTGAAGAATTCTCCCAAAAAATTAACTGGATTGAGAAATTTTTATTTGTAAATAGATTCTCCTGGTGCATTAGTCAGACATAGAAGTATCTTTCTGATTTTTTTTATTTTAATTATTGATGTTATAAAATTTTAGGAAAAATCCTCCCAAGTGATTAATTGGATAGAGAAGCTTCTTTCCGATTGATATATATATATATATAAAAGATAATAATGAAAATTTTTTTTTATTATAAGATAATATTGTTATTATAAATAAAAAAATTATTGTAAGTAAATAATATTATTAATTTATATTAATATCACTATTTGTGGGTATAACACTACTAATCGCAGTATTAATATAAGAAATAATAAAATGTATAATATATTTTATAAATACTCTTTCTTATATATACTTATATTAAAACCACAATCACAATTGTGGTTTTAATATAAGTATATAAAAAAAATAGAATATTTATAAAATATATTATATATTTTATTATTTCTTATATTAATACTACGATTAGTGGTGTTATATCCAATAGTAGTATTAATATAAGTAAATAATGTTATTTATTTATAATAATATTATTATCTTATATCTTTAATATGGTGGGTAGAATCTTTTCGACAAATTAACTGGATTGAAAATTTCCTTCTTGATTACTTCTTATATATTTTTTAATTATTTATTTAATTTTGTTTATTTTAATATATAATGGGAGAAACTTCCTGATAAACTGAACGGGTTGAAAAATCTCTTTTCGATAATTTTTATATTTTTATTTATCTAATTGTCTTAATTAGGGGTTAAAATTTGATTAAAAATATATTTGGCCATGATTGGGCAGGACTGGACCAAATTTTGAGCTGATTGGACCCATATGCGTGTTTGCGGGCCGGCTTGGATAGGCCGGCCTCCGAGCGATCACTTACGGGCGGACCAATGCGCCTATGGTGATCCAGGTGGATCTTGACATGGCACTTAGGCTCGGACCAGGCATAGGCGGACCAGGTGCGGACACGGTCACGACTGGACATTGGCCAGGCGCGGGCGCGCGCGGAAGGGCGAGGGTCGCGGCAGACCAGCAAGGCCAGGCGTGCGGGCGGCGCGCGCGGTAAGGCCAAGGGTCAGCAGGCGTTATGCGCTCGGAAGGCCAAGGGTCAAGCAGCGTTATGCGCGCAGGGCAGGGGCGGGCGCACGAAGGGCCAGCAGCGTTATGGAGCGCAGGCGGGCGTGGCGCATGAAGGGCTAGCAGGCGTTAGGCGCGCAAAGAAAGCCAAGAGGCGGGCGTTGGCGCATGAAGGGCCAGTAGGTGCAAGGTAGTCCGGAGGGCCAAGGCCAGCAGGGATCGAGGCATACCAAGGGGCGGCCAGCCAAAGGGGGCGCGAGCTGGCAAGTCGATATGTTAAGTTACATTTCCACCATGGTGTAGTCATTGTTGTGTTCGGTTTCCTTGAACCGGTTGTGGCAAGGGGTGCTCGGTGTGTCGGAGCTTAATTTATACTAGTTGGCCGGATTGTGGCTAGCTAGTGGGCATGTGTGTATGTTTTAGCAAGAGTTGCTGAATACACAGGGAGGCATCTTGGCCGACTCCATTGCATGGCAAAACAGTTCTCTCGTTCTTCTTTCGGCTTTCCCTAGATCCTAATCAATTGCTTAGACGTTCTCGATCGGTCTTTAGCGTTCGAGAGCGTGTACCAGGATCAAAGTGGTATCAGGCTTGGAGTCGTGAAAAGCGAGGATTGGCCCCGTCACGAGATTAGAAATAGTCACAACGCCGCATGAGATGAAGAAATGGAGACGTACAACGCTGGAGGAGTTGGCGCGTGAGCAGAAGCAGGACCAGCAGAGAGGAGTCGCAGGAAGATCGATGGGACGCTTGGAGGAGCCGTCTGGACCCGGTTGGCGGGGCTCGTGAGAGGATGCTCGAGCGCAAGTCCAAGAGCAACTGTGCAAGCTCGCCGACAGTAGCGCTATGAGGAGGCCAGAGGCAGCGGTGGCGAGCAACCTAGGGAGCATGGGGAGTCCCTCTACAACGAGCGCGGGACGTGAACAAGTTCAAGTAGCTGAACGGGAGGTAGCTTGGGATGAGTCCGAGACATCCATTAGGGGACGAGGTGAGCAAGGATGGGCGAGTGGTCTCGCACCACTCCGGATCGATGCCAAGTTGGAGCTCCGGTATAACCGACGGCGAGATCACGGAGAAAGCTAGATGGTTTGGATTTGACCAGTTGGAGTTGTACTTCTCTTTGTACACTATGACGATGCGCAAACGCAATTGGCTTCGCAAGACTCAAACTGCGTCGCATGCGTTGGTTTTGGTGGAACTCACACTTGAGGACGCGGGGAGCGGCTTGAGTCACATGGACCGCCTTCAAGGTACTCTTGAAGGAGCAATTCTACCCGGTTGGGTACGATGAAGAACGGTGGAGGAAGTGGCTCTACTTGAAGCAAAGCAATGACCAGAGCGTGCAAGAGTATACTACCGAGTTTCGGAGGCGCCGCACATGGCCCTAGGCGTTCCATTGGAAGATCGTGAGGTTCTACGCAAATACCTCGCGGGGCCACATGAGGAGCTTCGAGCGGAGGTAGACCTTTACCTCTTTTGATGTTAGGGGATGCTTGCAAGAAGGCGATGGCGTTCCGAAAAGCTCAACAGAGCGCGCGGACGGGGGCAAAGGCAAGCAAGCCGTTGGCGGGAGCGCAAAGCAAGGGCCAAAGGCAAGGGAGTCTCGGCCGAAGGCAGCTCAAAGGAAGGCGCCACGGAGGAGTCCAAGAAGAGGACATAGAGGTTGGTCACTGCGGGAAGAAAGGCCACATCAAGAAGAAATGCTGGAAGTTGGCATACCGGAGTTGCTCCCAAGGAGAGGCCGGAGGCAAGGACAAGGGAAAGAAGACGTTTTGATGGCAACCACGGAAGCGGGAGCGGACAGTACACCTTGACCATGCACGAGGCGGCCCGACCTAATCCTTGATGGTTCGGGTAAAAAGGAGGACAGCAAGGACGCACAACGGAGCAAGGGCAAGGCTATCCAAGCCGAGCCAAGGACAAAGCGCAAGGAGGCGAGAAGAGTTGTTTCCAGCTTCGGATGCCAAGTCAAGCAAGACCTTGGTGGAGGGCGATCACGGAATCCGGGAAGCCCAGAAGAACTCATCTCCGAGAGTCTTGTCAACAAGTTGGGGTTGGCAACCACCTCTCATCCGAGTCCGTATGCCTTGGGATGGCTAAAGAAAGACACGGAGCCTGAAGATTACCAAGCAGTGCAGATTTCAAGTTTGCGGTCCACGACCAAGTTCATCGACGAGGTTCGAATGTGGAGGTAGTGCCCCTTGATATCCTGTCAAGTCATTTTTGGTAACCCCTATCTTTGGGATAGGGATGCTGTTTATTACAGGAGAGCCCAGCGGTACGTGCTCGTGAAGGAGGGCAAAGACGTATAACGTTTGGATAGGACCAAAAGGGACCGAATTTGGTTCAGCTGCAACGGGGCGCAGGCCCCAAACGCAATGTTAAGCGGGAGGGCCGGATGAAGATGCTAATGGTGAGGGAAGCTCGGCCAGAGTTACTGTCCAGGAGAATTATCCTCGGACGCATCTATCCAAAAGCCAAAGGCAAGAGGTGGTGGCTCTCATTAAGGCAGGCATTCGGAGCTGCTCTTTCACCGAGCCGCACGGACTTCCTCCGCGACGGTACGTGGAGACACTCAATCTCACTTGTTCGAAGGCTAGGCGCGCCATTACCAAAACGCGTGCCTAATATCGAACTTGACGCTGTTGGAGGATCGAGGAAATCAAGCGACAGTGAAGGGATCTCTTGGAAGCAAGAGGTCATCAAGCCGAGTTGTTCACCATGTGCGGATCTCCGATCGTGATGGTGGCTTGTGCTGTGTAGAAGAAAGTGGCGGATGAGGATGTGGTGGATTATCGGGTGTTTGAACAAAATCACCGTGAAGAAACCGATAACCGCGCACTTCCGAGGAAACTAGAATGGACCTCATTGACCAGCTCCAACCCGCGGAAAGTTCTTCAAACCAGTTAGATCTCAAGGCGGGATATCACCCAAAGTGCGGGTGTCTGAGGAGGAGCACATGGGAAGGACGTAGCCGCGTCAAGACAAAGCAAGGACTGTTCGGGTGCGTTGATTAGGCGCATTCGGGTTGTGCAACGCGCCGGCCACGGTTCATGAAGCGCTTGATTGAATGAAAGTGTTGAGGTCTTATTTTGATGATTTTGTGCAATTGTTTAGTTTAAGATGACATACTGTCGTTTAGCCATGTGGGCCGAGCACTTTTGGAGACCTTGGCAAGGTGTTTCCGCGTATCTGACACTATGAGGAACATGACTCAAGTTGAAACATGAAGAAGTGGCGAGGGTGGGAAGGCTCAACCTTCGTGTACTTAGGACTGTCATGTTGGATGGAGGCGAATGATAAGTGATCCAAGCAGAGGTGGCGGGTCATAAGGTTGAGTGGCCAGGCCGAGAGCAATGTGACGGAGGTTGCGGAGTTTCGTAGGAGCGTGTCAATAAAGTTCGGGGCGAAGTGTATTCGTCATCTGTCTCCACAAATCGCAGCTCCAACTACAATGGTCTTACGAGGCCAACGCCTATTTTCGTGTTGGAGAGATGAACAATCGGCGTTCAACAAATGACAATTGAAGAGGAAAGATCACCACGGCACCGGTTCTAAGCTCTACCACTTGCAACGACCTTTTGAGCTAGAATGCGATGCATCCGGCACGCATGGGCGCGGTCTTGTCCAAGATGGGCGACCGAACTTGCGTCACCACAGCGAGATGTTCCAAGGGGCGCAACAAAACTATGTCCCGACTTATGATAAGGAAGTTGTACGGTTGCAAACCAAGCGGTGAAACATTGGCTGAATAATATCTAATTGGGCGGAAGGGAAACGGTCTTTGCATACGGATCATGCCGGCTTTTCAATATTTAACACACACCTCACTCAAAAGCTCCAGCATAGCACAGCCATGATGAAGTGGATGGCGTATCTCCAACAATTTAATCTCGTGATGAGGGTACGAAGAAGGGCGTGACAGAGTAAGGTTGGCGGACGATCGCTCTCGCTCGAGGCCGAGCAACAGCGACCGGCAGCGCTTGGCGCTTGTAAATGCACGGGGTGGTTAATTGCCAGGTGCTACTATGGCTCATGAGTGAATATGGGCTTGGATTGGTATGCCGGGAGATTCGAAGAGATGCTACCGATCGGTCGACAGGTTTGAGCCGGCAGGCACGGGCGCAGGCGCGGGTACTGAGCGCATGTAACGCCTGGGAGCAGGGCATTGGAGCACGGCACGAGCTGTGTATGTATCTGGGCCGCAGCGGAAGTACCGGATGATCGCTTGTGTTAAGATTCCTGGTGGGCACGGGAGGCGCGGGCTGCTCGATTGAGTCAGGCAAAGGCTGGGGCGCGCAGGAGCATATGGGCATCCATTGGAGTAGGCCGCAAGGGCTTGCTAGTAGCAGACGCGCAAGCAAGCACCACGGTTGTGTGTATCTCAAAGGTGCGGACAGAATCACATCATTGAATTAGGGAAGCGCACACATCAAAGGTGGGCGGGACATACTTTGGCGATAGCACCAAGTACGTTGAAGCACTTGGAGGCGATACTCTATTTGGGGCTCTGCGCATGTGTCGTGCGGACTGCGGAGAGGTTTGTCCGGGGGTGTACCCTAATGTTGGCGATATTCCCAAGCCGGCTAAATCGGAAGAACGGGATTTACATGCCATTACCGCGTTCCGAGCCGACCTTGGAAAAAGTATTCATATCCACGACTTCGTCTGGATGTGTGCCAGAAGCATAAGCCCGCCGGTCATCGGGACTATATCCTTTGTAGTCATCCGGTGTGATTGGTATGTCTAAAATCGATTTGTTTAGTGCCGATAACAGCTGAAAACAGTCACAAGGAGAGAGATACGGCAAAGGGCTATTCTTGCGGATCATGTGTGGCGACATTTCGGCTTACCCATTCTCATCCATCAATATCGGATAAGGGATAGTGTCGGTTCCGTGGAAAAGTATCTTGGAAGACCCATTTGGAGTTTGATGGAGTACCAAACTCAAACCGTGGAGCACGGCGTTTCGATCGACCGAAACCGCATGGCCAAGCTGAAGGTGGTTAACCGCACCTTAGTCCATTTGTTGAGGGACTACAACGCCAAATATCCGAAGACGTGGGATGAGAGTCTAACCTACATAGAGTTCGCTTCCACCCCGAGCCATGCATGAGCTCAACCGGCGCGGAACTCCCTTTGAGGTTTGGCCCTTGGGGTATAACACGCGCGAAAGTCCTTTGATCTGGCGTTTACTACTCCCACGAAGCATCCTACGACTACGTCCAAGGAAGGCCGCCACGAGTCTAGCCAAGGCCGCGCACCGCGCTCTCTCTCTGAGGAGCATATTCAAAAGGTGCATGCGCCAGAGTGAAGGCTCGTGCTCAAGCGGGACTCAAAGAGAAAAGGTACAATGCAAAGGACATGATCAGGAGCTCGAGTCCCGTGTTATATTCCTAAGTGGGGAAGTTTTTTAGTAAAAATGGCTGCAAACCTCGGCACATAAAGGAGACGGTTCAAGGGCCGAAGGACGAAAGCTCAAGTCTCTCTTGGCGCTGATTGGAGCCTTATGCTAAGATTCTTAAGTCGATAACATGGGCTGACATCGCTTTGTCAGTTTGAGATTGCCCCCGATCATGAACATGTACTCCGTAGTAAATGCTGAGAAGTTGAAACTTTTTGAACCCTCATTCTAGATGATTGAAATCACCCCTTGTGTTGCCATCCATGGACCGAGCTAGACTTTTGGTCGGGAAGAACCCTTGGCCGGAGGATAGTTTTGTTGGAGCGGAAGGTGATCAAGAACTGGAGCCGGGGACAACAACGGTATCCGGATTGGCCCTAAGGGGAGTTTTGCCCTCAAAGTGCCTAAGTGGTAGCACATCAGAGGAAGGTCGCAAGGCTTTCCCCACTTGGGGTTCTAGTTAACCCATTTCGGAGCAATGGTTCATATGGTGGGGAAGGTTTTGATCAGGTAGATCTTGAACATGGCAACTAAAGGCTCGGACCAGGCATAGGCGACAGGCGCGGAACCACGGTCCAACGACTGGACATTGCCAGGCGGCGGGCGCCGCGGGAAGGGGCGAGGGTCGCGGCATAAAGACCAGCAAGGCCAGGCGTGCGGGCGCGTGCGCGGAAGGCCAAGGGTCAGCAGGCGTTATGGCGCTCCGGAAGGCCAAGGGTCAGCAGGCGTGTATGCGCGCAGGCAGGCGCGGGCAAAGCACGAAGGGCAGCAGGCGTTTATGCGCGGCAGGCGGGCGTGGCGCATGAAGGGCCAGCAGGCGTTAGGCGCGCAAGAAAGCCAAGAGGCGGGCGTGGGCGCATGAAGGGCCAGTAGGTGCAAGGTAGTCCGGAGGGCAGCCAGCAGGGATGCGAGGCATACCAAGGGGCGGCCAGCAAAGGGGGCGCGAGCTGCAGTCGACAGTGGTCTAAGTTACATTTCCACCATGTGTAAGTCCATTGTTTGTGTTCGGTTTCCCTTGAACCGGTTTGTGGCAAGGGGTGCTCGGGTGTGTCCGAGCTTATTTATACTAGTTGGCCGGATTGTGGCTAGCTAGTGGCATGTGTGTATGTTTGTAGCAAGAGTTGCTGGAATACACAAGGGAGAGGCATCTTGGCCGACTCCATTGCATGCAAAACAGTTCTCTCTTCTTTCTTTCGGCTTTCCCTAGATCCTAATCAATTCTTTAGACGTTCTCTCGGTCTTTAGCGTTCGAGAGCGTGTACGAATCATATGGATGCAACATCTGACCCGATAATAGGTTGTCTTCCCTACTAGTAGAGCTGGCAGAATTTAACCCAAGATCCGCGGGTCCGTGGGTACCCGTGAAAACGGACATGTACGGATAAAAATTTTGTTAAAAAAAAATTAAATACGGGTATCATCCGTCCATACCCATAATATACGGGTAAAACGGACAGATCCGTGGTGCCCACGGATACCCGCATTATATAAATTAAAGAGCCAGCAAGGAAGGCTAGTCTCTCTCGTCTCACTTTGAGTCTCTCTCTCTGTCTCTCTTCTCCCTCTGAGTCTCTCTCTCTCTCTTCTCAGTCATTCACTCACACTCTTTCTCTCCCTCACAGTCACTCACTCACCCTCTCCCTCTCTCTCGACTCTCTCCTACGTTCTCTGTGATCTGCTCCCTCGCCGTCGTTTCTATGATCTCCGCCCACCACCGCCGCTGTGATGCTGCCGCCATAGCTAAGACGCTGCCGCCGCAGCTACGACGCTGCCACTTCGTGTGCTGATCTCTTCCGCCACCGTTCTATTATCTCTCCGTCCGCACCGCCGCTGCGATGCTGTCACCGCTGCTACGACGTTGCCGCTGCACTCGATGCCACAGCCTCCGCGCGTAACCGGTTACCCGCGGACCCGCCCGCAAACTCGCGGGCGGGTCCGGGTACGAAAATCTTAACCCATTTATAAACACATACTCGTCTACCCGTACCCGCTTTATCCGTTATCCGTTGACCCGCGACCCGACCCGTTTGCCAGGTCTACCTACTAGCATTCCACTTCCTTTCTTTTTTTTTTTTTTTTTCTTTTTTTTTTTTTAAAAAACTATTTTTTTTAATGTTTTAATGCCGTTGTCGCCATGGAGCTGCTGCTGACCGTTGTCTTCTAGCCACCCCAGGGTTTTCAACCTTCCCCAACTCATTGTTTACGTCAAAAATTGCGTTCCAACCCTCGTTCTACATGTTCTCGAGCTTGCGGCTTTTACGCCATGTTTCGGCGTTCTGCTCGGTTCGATGTGGTAAAGATCGCTATTAGAATTATCAAATGTGCTGATTTCAATGGTTTGGTCAAAATTTTTATTTTGAAGCTTCTGCAACGAGTTATAGTCAGGTGTAAGTTTATGTGTATTTCAATTTTTTGGTTTTTCGCCATCGTGGCTCGTCGAAGGCGAAGCCATGACGATGATGCAAGGTGCCTAGCCCACAGAGATGATGATCATATGGGTTTTGAGGTGTTACCTTGAAGTTCTAGGCGTGTTTAGGTGGTCAAATATCGGTATTAAACCCCAAACTACCGGCGGATGGCCAGTGGCCCAAGGAAACGAAAGAATCGGTTATATTTTTCATAGGCTCTCCTCTTTTAGATAGGACTAACAAAGAACAGAGTTCTTTTTGTATCACTTTTCGCACCGCCCCACCCTTTTTGTTTTTGGTCGATTTCTTTATATTTTTCAAATTTTTGAAAATAAAAATCGAATTTCCTTTTTTTTTTATATTTATAGGATTTTTATTTTTTATAGGAATAGATTAAATCTATTAAGAAAATTTTCGAATTTTAAAATTTCTTCTTTTTTTGAAATTTCCAGTTAAAACGCTTCTTAACAGTAAAAAAAAGGGTTTCTGTTGTACGAATAGTCAGGACGGGAAGGAAGAAAGCGAACGAATCCACTAATTCCTCATCTCAAATCAGTCCTTCCCGGGGGTATTGTCTCAAGAAATAAGTAATTGTAGGAGTAAAGTGTTGATATAATTTGAAGAAGCAAACGGCAAGCAAGCCGAGTTAATGAAATAAGAAAAAAATACGTTACGTATTTTTTCCCATTTCTAGGATTAAATTAAACAAAAGGATTCGCAAATAAAAGCGCTAATGCCACGACCAGTCCGTAAATTGTTAAAGCTTCCATAAAAGCTAGACTAAGCAATAAAGTACCTCGTATTTTACCCTTGCTTCTGGTTGTCTCGCAATACCTTCTACAGCTTGGCCTGCAGCAGTACCTTGACCAACTCCAGGTCCAATAGAAGCAAGCCCTACGGCCAATCCAGCAGCAATAACGGAAGCGGCAGAAATCAGTGGATTCATAATAAGTTCCTCGCACCAAAAACTGATTGAATCAAATTCGGTGTAATCGGTCCAGATCTGTTAACCAATGGTAGCCTGTAAAAATGGAATGTCAACATTCACATGCTATAATTAAATTTAATAAAATTCAAAAAATAAAATAAATGCATAAACATAATAAAAATAGGATAAAGATGTAATTTATAAATTTTCATAATTTAAATCAGTTTAATTTATTTATAATATTAATTTTAAAATTTAGTTTCATTTATTTCTATATTATAATTGAATTATATAACGTTTTAGTTAAATTATTTTATTATTTAAATAGTTTTATATTTAAATTATATAATATGTACTATTTTAAATTCTACGAATCTAGACTCGTGCTTGAACTAGTCATAAATATATATTTATCAGGCCACGAGTCGACACGGAGACGGAGCGCTCCACCGGTCACTCTTTTGGTCATACTAAAGTTCGTAGATCCAATGGTAAATCGTCGCTCTCCTCACCGGATAGGATGAATCTCAGCCGTTAATCATCTCACTGATCTCCTCCTCTGATCATTTGAGAGCTTCATCTTCTTGTAAAGCCAGGAAAGGGATCGGTCATAATAGACAAAACAGATCAACATCACCCGTGAACGTAATAGCTTTAAAAACTCTCCCTTAGGCCTCGTTTGGTTCACGGGTAATAGGGTGGTAACTGTTACTCTGGTTCGCGGGGAGTAACAGTTACCACCCTATTACCCGCGTTTGGATCGCGGGTAACACGTTACCCGCGAGTAACTATTACTCCCATATGGGGGTAAATCGGTACCCACCCAAATAGGTGGGGTACCGATTTACCCATGTAACGTTTTAGGTATCCTGTCCATCCACGCAAGAGTTTCCAAGAAGAAGTGTGGCCGCCGACTCCTTCTCCTCGCTGGATCTCCGCCTCTCGCCGCTGCTTCCGCTGTTCGAACCCCTCGCCTCCGGCCACTGCCTCCGGCCACTGCTTCTCTGCCTCCGAACCCCTCGCCTCCATGATCTACCTCCTTCTTCCTGCGTCCGAAACCCCTCAGACCCCAAGCCCTTGCTTGCCAGTAACATGCCTCCGGGAATCTGAATCGGCCGCCGAGCAAAAGTATTACACGGCCGAATCTGCTCCCTAGACCTGCTTCGCCGCCCCCAGGCCACTGCTATCGACGCCAGCCACTGTTGTGCGTAACAGCCCCGGGATGATCTGCTGCGAGCAAAGGCTATTCAACCGCCGATGCTCCCAGTTCGTGCTTCGCACCTGGCCACAGCACTACTCGCCCTAGAACTTGCTCCTGGATCAGATCCCGGCCGCGGAAGTTGTTCGCCCGCCGATTTCTGGCTCCCAGCCATTGCTTCTACCGCCCCCTGCCACTGCTCGCTTCGCCGCCTTCTCAGCCTCCGGGACTGATCCGGCCCACTGTTCGTCGCCTTCGGTCTTCTCCCTCCAAATCTCTGCTCTTTCGTCTGGACTTAATCTTCCGCCGGCAGATCCCCCTTCCGGGTACTGATCTTAACTGTTGACCAAGGTATCAATCTGCCTTCTCTCCGTCGGTTCTTAGCTACTGTAAATAGTTATGTAATATGTTCATGTATATGTGGAACATAATTAATATAGTTGCAAACAACTTGTGTTAGTTTTTGGCAAGAATGTGTTGTGGTGGCGCAAATAAGCAAGCGAATTCATATCAACATGATAGTATAGTATTATTGTCGCTTATAGATGTGTTAACTTTATATAGTGTTGTATAACGTTGCGTATGTTGTATACAAACACACTTGGTCGGTTATAGTGTTGTATATTGTGGTTGCTTTTTTATTCATTTGATTAGTGTTGTTGCTTATACATGCGAGAATGTTTCTTGATCTTGGTTGCTATGTTTCTTGATCTTGATCTGTTATATTCCATGGGTATTTCATACCCTTGTTTGTTTTACGGGTAATTGTTACCCATGTAACAGTTACATGGGTAACATTTACCTGCAAATTAAACAAACGAGGGTATTAGTTACACATGTAACTGTTACTCGTCTACCAAATGTGGGTAGACGTTATCGCCTTGTTATCCGGATAAAGTGGTTACCCATGTAATTGCTATCCTTACCCGCGAACCAAACGAGGCCTTAACGTTTTGGACGTAACCTAACGTTTTGGAAATAACTTAACTTAATCGGTCCTAAGAGACAAAACTTAATTTTTTGGATTCAACTCTAACTCTCCAAACTTAATTTTTTGGATTCAACTCTAACTCTCCCTTAAAAAAATTGTCGAAAAATTATAGACCAGCCCTTTAAAATCTTCTGAATTTTCTATCACCCCTAACTTTCGCTGCCTTGTATCAACTTCCAAATATTTTCACTTCTCAATTCAGTCTCTCACGATGGATTATTTTATCTCTAATTTTATTTGAAATTTTTGACATTTCAAAATAACTATTTAAAAATATTTTTAAATATAAAAATTATAAATCATATGAAAATTTATAATTTTTATTTTAAAAATATGTAAATAAATATTTCTGAATAATTATTTTAGTATGTTAAAAAAAAAAATTCGTTAAAAAAAAAATTTATATTTGTCTTTTCAAATTCTAAAATATCTATTTAAAAATAATTTTTAAAAATATTAAAAATAAAAGTTAAAAATCTATCCATAATTTTAATATTAATTTTTTTAAAAAATATATATTTTTATAGATATTTTAAATTACCAAATGATATATGGAAGGATACTTTCATAAGGGGCCGATAAGTAAAATTCTCAAAATCTGCAGCACTGTAGCGATAGCTTAAGCTATGTTGGAACCTCAAATCAATATCATCAATCTGAATACTTTGCAGATCTGCAGTGATCGGACTTGGAAGCTGATATCATGACGACGGCGGCGGCGCATGTGGTGGTTTTCCCCTTCCCTTTCCAGGGACATATCAACTCTATGCTGAAGCTGGCGGAGCTTCTCTCCACGGCCGGTGTCAACGTCACCTTCCTTAACACCATCTACAACGACGTCCGCCTCCGCCGTTTCTCCGCCGCCTACGCCCGCCTCGCTCACAGCCCAGCTTTCCGCTTCCGCTCTATCCCCGACGGTCTTCTCGACGACGACCCGCGCTCTGCATCTCGCTTATTCCAACTTTGGCACGCCATGGAGGCCATGCCAGCTGTAAGAGAATCCTTCAGGGAAATACTGCTATCGCAAGAAGGGTTTCCTCCGGTGACGTGTATAATTTCCGATGGATTCATGACATTCACGTTTGACGTGGCTGAAGAGGTGGGCATTCCGGCGATCGCCTTCCGCACCGCCAGCGCTTGCAGTTTCTGGTGTTACATGTGCATCCCCAAGCTCATAGCAAATGACGAGCTCCCATTCGGTAAGGCTCAAGTTATCAATTTCCTGAATGCTAATTTGATATTAAAAAAACAAAAAAAATCGTTCAATTATGAATTGGAAATTTAAACATAAAATTCAAATACTAACTTCAAAATAAAAGTTAAAGTCGATGTTTATATTATAAATTAATTTTAAGATATTAAGATATACGTTAGAAGATGCATAACTATATGATAGTTCACCCAAATGAAATGATACATACATCCAATTAATCACTAAAAATGATTTAGTTATAGGCTTGCCAAATTTTGAGTTGATTGCTGTAGCAGCTTCGAGCTGCTTGGTTCATCTTCCAATATTCAGGATACTGTCAATGTCTAAAAGCTTAATTTTAATTATAATTCTGCATATACAGGTAACGAAGCAGAGATGGACGAGCTTATCCATGGCGTTCCTGCCATGGAGGGTTTCTTGAGACGTCGTGATTATCCAAGGATTACCACAAATTTAATGGCAGGAGAACTTCCCGCATCCAACGAGGCCCTCCAAATTCTCGCCGACACTGCGATCAATGCGAACCGAGGAAAAGGTTTTCTCAAAAATTATTATTAGATAAAAATTCGACTTGTGTATTAGATTTTGTTTGTTTATTAGTATATTTTATAATTTGGTAACTTAAAAACTTTTTTTAATCGTCTTATCTTTGAAAGGATTCATTCTCAACACATCAGAACGCTTGGAAGGCTCTGTTCTCTCCCAAATTCGCTCCGCCTGCCGGCCAAATGTATACTCCATTGGACCTCTCCACGCGCTGCATCGCTCCCTTGTAAACCCTAACATCGAATTTGTCTCTGGGAGCATCTGGAAAGAAGATCGGACGTGCATGGAGTGGCTCGACGCCCAGCCAGAGAGATCTGTGGTATATGTTAGCTTCGGTAGCTTAACTACTGTCGATCGCGAGGTTTTGATCGAGTTCTGGTATGGTTTAGTTAACAGCGGCCACAAGTTCCTATGGGTTGTTCGTCCAGACCTAGTTGACGCAGGAACCGCCGGAACATCGACGGCCCCGGCGGAGTTGGAGAAGGCAACTAAGGAAAGAGGTTTCATGGTGGAGTGGGTTCCACAGAATGAAGTGCTCGGCCACCCGGCTGTGGGTTGTTTTTTGACGCACTCTGGGTGGAACTCGACGCTGGAGAGCATCGTCGTTGGCGTGCCGATGATATGCTGGCCGTTCTTCGCAGACCAGCAGATCAACAGTAGGTTCGTCGGAGAAGTTTGGAAGATTGGACTGGATATGAAGGATCAGTGTGATAGGAAAGTGTTGGCGAAGATGGTGAGGGATGCTATGGAGGGGGAGACGGCGGCGGAGTTGAAGAGGAACGCGGATGAGATGGCGGAGAAGGTGAGGAGGAGCGTAGAACAAGGTGGTACGTCCTACGAAAACTTCAAGAAGCTCGTGAAACATATTCGCATGTTGGGTACGTGATCTTCTATATTTATATTAATTCACTATAAATATCTGTGAAGATTCTTGCAGTTACTATGAATAAATAAATTATCTTGTTTCTGCTTATGATACTAAATTACCACTGAAGTATATTTATTTTTTTCTGCCTTGTTTACACCAGTCGCTCCAAGTCCAATGGTTGCTTATTTATCTTCACCTAAAATAAGATCTACTTTGCATGTCATCTTATTTGCCCAAAAAATAAGATTCATGAACGCTTGCTGGTATGCAAGAGCTTGATATCCTTGATCAGCCTCTGTAGGTTCACGTTCGAAGGCCCACCTTCTTCCACGCTCTGCTTCGCCACCTCTGCCAGTCTTGAGGCGGACCTGCGGAGTTCCTTCGCCATCTCCCCTTCTTCCATCGCCTCCCTAATGACCTTCTCCACCGCCGCTCTGTTACAGCTATCCTTCATATCCACTCCTACCTTCCACAGCTCGCTCACGAACCTGCTTGTCACGAGCTGGTCGGAGAAGAACGGCCAGCAGATCATCGGCACCCCAGCGACGACACTCTCCATCGTCGAACTCCAGCCGCTGTGCGTAAAGAAACAACCCACCGCCGGATGAGCCAGAACTTCCTCCTGCGGCGCCCACGAAACCACGCAGCCTCTGTTCTTCACACCTTCCTCCACGTCCGCCGGCAGCGACTCCACCCAGTTTTCTCCCTTAATGATATCCGGCCTCATCACCCATAGAAATCTATGCCGACGGCTCACAATCCCGTGCAAGAACTCGAGGAGCTCGTCCATCTCAATCGAGATGGCTGCTAAAGCTCACATAGACAACAGATCTCTCCGGCTGCAAATGAAGCCATTCCATGCAGCTCCGATCGGCTTTCCATACAGTTACATATTTATCCGTCAGTGTGTCGGCGGAGAGTGATCGGCGGAGGTGGGTGTGCAGAGGGCCTATAGCGTAGGTGTTGGGGTAGAGTGAGCGTATGTGTGAAAGAATGAAGTCGTCTAGGGCTTCGAAGGAGTTTAAGATCAGGCCTTCGGCTCTTCTGGTGTTGGTGGTGGCGGCAGAGACAAACTGGAGCTCTCGATCGGCGGCGGTCTTTGCAGTTCTGCAGAATCCCGGTAGGTCTCGCCGTCGGAGGATTCGTTCCGTTCCCGGCACCCCTCTCGGCGTTTCATTTAGGTCCACTCCTTCTGTGCAATGCATGAGTTGACCAATAAAAAAATTCTACATGGTATATATTTAGTGTAATAAAAAAAGTTTTATCCAAAAAAAATTCTTTTTATCAAAGAACCATTAAAACAAATATTCTTTTAAATTTACAAAATTACTATATATATATATGTAACAGTTATATATTAGCGCAATAAAAGAAGTTTTATCCAACAATTTTTTTTTTATAAAAAAACTATTAAAATAAATATTCTTTAAAAAACTTACAAAATTACTATATATATATATATATATAACAGTATATATTAGTGTACTACAAAAAAAAAAAAATTATCCAAAAAATTTTGTTTTTCAAAAAACTATTAAAACAAATATTCTTTTAAAAACTTACAAAATTACTCTCTCTCTCTCTCTCTCTCTCTCTCTCTCTATATATATATATATATATAATGCAAAAATTTACAATTTTCTTTTTTGAAAAGATTTATGTGTATTAGTATATCGGATAATTGGATTGCACTCATTATATTAAGTTTTAATATCATTCAAATCACACATATTAATAAAATTCACTGCAAATATCTATTCCATTAACTATTTTTTGCACTGAAATCTTTTATTTCAATTATTTTTAACGTTACTTTTAATCTTAAAATAATTATTTAGAAGTATTTTTTAAAAATATTTTTAATATAAAAATTATAGATTTTAATAAAATTTATAGTTTTTATTTTGAAAGTTTTTTTTAAAAAATATTTTTAAATAGTCGTTTGGAGATTTCAAAGTTCAGGTCGCATTTTAAATTATTTTGATTTGCAAGGTTTTTTGTTGTTTTTGACATATCAAAATAATTAACTAAAGATTTTTTTAGAGAAGCTTTCAACATGAAAAGTGTACATCTCATCAAAATCTATAATTTTTTATATTGAAAGTTTCTTTTAAAAAATACTTCTAAATAATTATTTTAGCGTGTTAAAAATAGCTGCATCTGATTATAATTGAAGCTTAGATTTGGATCCAAATACAACAAACTTAACGTTTAGGATCCAATCGCAACTTTCTATTTACTTCGAATTTATTTAGCAGCTATAAGAAAAGGCAGCTATTATTTTGGATATAGTGAAAAGCGCAAAAGAATGAGACCTGGGAACGGAATTTCTCCTTCGTTAATGAGCTCCGGGATATGGTGAAAAGCCCAGAAGCCGCAGGGACTGCTCGTGCGGATGAGAATCACGGGAATTCCGACCTCCTCTGCGACGTCTAACGCCATTGGAACGATGCCGTCGGCGATAACGCAACTCACCGGCGGCCACCCTTCGTTCTCGGAAGTAAGGAGGATCTTCTTGTAGGCGTCGCGCGAGTGCGTTCGTATAGACTCCTCGATTGCGAGGAAGTTTAGCAACTGTCGGGGGTCGTCCTCCGGGAGGCCGTCGGAGATGGAGAGGAACCTGAAGCGCCGGTAGCCAGAAAGGTGGTCGACGAGGGGCGGAGCAAGGCAGCGCTGCATATGGTGAGTGTTGAGGAAGGTGACGTGGAGGGCAGCTTCGGAGATGACGAGGAGCTCTGCGAGCATGAGTATGGGAGTACTGTGGCTCTGGCTAGGGAAAGGGAATAATAGAACGTGCGGTGGACCGTCGTCTCCGGTGGCGGCGGTGGTGGTTGAGCTTGCAGGCATGGGCTCATCCTCCGTCCAGGTAGAATTAGAGCCATACATTTTTGTTGTAGCAAAATATATTCGAAAATGAAAATAGATGACTAAAATTTGGAGAAGTGTAATTATGGGTCAGTTGCGCCTTGCGCGGACCTGTGCTATTCTTCATGATTTTGGGCCGAATATAGCTTGTTATATTCCAAAGCAGAATGGTTAGAGAAGTGCTTCTTTAAGCCCATTTTACTAGCCCAGTTCTTCATATATTACCTTAAAAAAAAGGTTTTGTCTTATTGGACTAGATTTTTTTTTTTTTTTTCAAATTTTTTTATTATGGATAAATATCATATCAGTCCTCATATTTCAAAAACGGTACAAATTAACCTTTCAGAAATAGAAAATGCGTTGATATGGCAGCACGCGTGCGCTGCTATGTCAGCATTTTTTTAAAATTTTTGGAACTAATTTGTACAATCTAGAAAAGCAGAGGGCTGATATGCAACTATGCCTTTTATTTTTTATATTGGACTAGATGCGGTAGATGGATCCTTATACTTTGATGTTCATTTGTTTTATTATATATTATATATATATTTTTTCCTATCAAGAAACCATAAACTAATTACCACCAAATTAACCAAAAGTTTGAGCATAATTAAAAAACGGACTATAAAGTAAGGAAAACTAAATTTTGGATTAACTTCGTGTACTCAAGAGCGTTGAAAGATGGGATTCGAAATTACCATGAATAGAAATTTGGGAATATCTCGATTCGTGCATTAGAAGAAGCCGATTGCTTGCTGATGCTCACTTATTTTGACCTCAGACGACCTCTGATGATCTCGAGGACAGCAAGAATACTATTAGAGACATACTCTACTATTTGCTCTAGATCTAAGATTTTAAGTCATTTAATCTAAGTTTAGTTATCCTATGTATTTATACACCTACGCGTTTTAATGAAAATGCTCCATGGATATTTGCACAATGCACATAAATAGGCCAGAGTCTGATATACCTATCTTAGAAAAAAAAAAAATATATGTATATATATATATATATATATATCAATGGCCACATCATGGACTAGGCTATGAGTTGGCACAAGTTTCAGCAATGATATTATGGCGACTATCATCTTTGGATTCCATTAAAAAGAAGGGATAATTGCATATTAGCTCTCCAAAATTTAATCTTTACGTTTTAGTTTTTAAAAATATATTTTTGCGCTGACGTGACAGCGGGCGCGTTTTCGTATTTTCGGAAGCTAAAATGCACGACTGTTGATTTTAGAAGGGACTGATATGCAATTATTCTTAAAAAGAAGGTCACGAGTGCTGCTATCTCGCGTGTTTTCGTATTTTCGGAGGCTGAATTACGCGACTGTTGACTTTAGTAGAGCTGATATGCAATTATCCTTAAAAAGAAGGTCATTGTCATCATTTGTAATGATTCTGTTTTCGTTAAAGGGTGGGTTCTTATTTAGAGGTTGATTTATTCCATAATTTGGTAGCCTCCAGCCTTATCTTTACGCATCAGAAAATTTCTTTTCTTTAACTTGCAAAATGGAGATTCTCTTTTGTTTTGTAGCTGTCATTTAAAAGCTCCGTAGCCTAAAAGTCATATAAGGGTATGTTTTGTTTGTTAAATCTCCTCGATGCGTCGACTAGTATTGATCCAATTAGTCAGCAGAATCGAATGTTAAGAGAATATCAAAAATTTATTCCTCATAAATAATAGATTGAAAGTTCGAATTCCAATTGATAGAGCTTAAATTTGGACTGCCACATGTCGGAAAAATGGTAAGGTCCATATACGGAGACAGATAAGCCCATGAGGGTGAAACTGGAAAGCCTGCCGACGGCCCATGCTGGCTAGATCTCGGGAGAGAGCGTCGCGATCGTCTCAGGATCGCGCAAAATCGAGACCCACCTCGGGGCTTCCACCCCCGAGGTCCATAACACGACCGGAAGATCTCGGTAAAATGCGTAGATCGCTTTCGTGCGGATATACTAGAGACCACGTCCTCCACGCCGCAGCCACGCAAGCGCCCGCCGCAAGAAATGGTCTTCCGCAAGTGTAGTGATCCACGTGGCGCAAGGATAACATAGTCAAGCCAAAATACCAGTCGAGATCCGAAAATTTTTCAACCGCCGCCTAATTGGCTTAACTCTCGTGGCGTCTATAAAAGGCCACTGACAACACTGAATTGAAGGTGGGATTCTGAATATTTGAGAGCTATTTGTACTCGAGAGAATCGTGTGTTCCGTGAGCTCGTAATCTCTTTTACTCTTGATAGTGTTCTCTCCGTTGACATTACGCTATTGCCCCTGATTTTACCTCAATTATGAGAGTTTACATGATAAAAGCTTGTGTGTTTTCTTTTTGTTCTCCTTGCTCTGTTTGTTCCATCTTTAGCCAAACTCTGCTTTTGAACACACTATTGATCGATTGAGTACCAGCTCGATCACCAATAACACATAATTAAAAAAAATATCGTCTAGACAATAAAAAATAGTTTTGGTGTTTGGCTTATACAGTAATAGAAAAGAATTTTTGAAAATTATGTATAATGGAAAAGTTAAACTTTAAAACAACAGTGTTTTGCGCACTTTTTCAAAAATAAGCATCTTACTAAGGGGCAGGAACACGGACACGGGGGCAGGGACACGACACGGCACGACTCGGAAACACGGTAATTTTTAAACAATTACGACACGGGTACGGCTGAATCACGGTAATAAAAAAATATAAATAAGTAAAAAATAACTTATACGAAGTATTTAAATATTTATAAATATAATAATAATATAATATTCAAAAGCAAATTCATATAATATATAATATTTCGCTTCTTTGAGACAATTTAAATACCAAAATTTTAATTACAACTAAAATAAATAACTATAATATTTGAGTATGTAAATATATTATATTACTTATAATTAGTTATATATAATATTATATTTCTCTAAAAAAGATATTTAAAAAATTAAATTAAAAAATAAAAAAAAATAAATAAATAACGGATTCGCGTGTCGAACACTTCCTCCTGCGTGTTCCAGCCGTGTCCCAGGCGTGTCCGATCTTTTTTTTTTCTTTTTTTTTGGGACACGCCATGTGGCGTGTCGGATACGTGTCCGGCCGTGTCCAAGGCGTGTCCGTGTCCGACACTGCACCGGGGTGATTTTCGGAGTGTCCGTGCGTCGCGACCCGCGCCCCCAGGGCGCGGCCGCGACGGGGAAAAAGGGGTCGGGGACGATCCGCCGGGAGTCCAAAATAAGCAGCGGAAACAGAAGGAGCTCCGGCGGGTCGAAGCATAAATTTTATGGCTTTAAAACGAGTTTAGAAATGCTTAGAAAATATTTTAAAATTTTTGAAGAAGCTTGAGCCGAGTCTTGGACTTTCGAGCCCGGGTGCCGTTCACGGAGGAGGTGAACTTCACCGCGAGGTCTGGCAAAGCTTGTTTTAGATTCTAGTGTATCAATCTCCTCCATTGATACAAGAAAATCCGTAGCAACCTAAGTTCCGAAACATCAAAATATTTTTACGAGAATCTTGCGACACAAATTTGTAAATTTCGGCTCAACCTGTATTTTACAAACATTTGGGAAGTGCCACATACCTTAGATATGTCCACTAAACCCAAATAAACACCCAAACTCAAATCAAAACTCGTTTAAAAATTGAATTTGAAATTCTTATTCCAGAGGCTATTATCGATCAACCGGTCCATCATTATGTTTCTTTTTGTCTCTTTTTTTTATATTTTTTTCTTATTGTTTTTTGGTGATTATCTTTGGTTTTGTTTATTCTCATTTTTGATATTCGGTCTCATTTTTTTTCTATTATTTTTTCCTTTTTTTTTTTTTTTTTGATTTTTTATTTTGTTTGTTTTCAGTTTCTTTTATTTTTAGTTTATTAAAATATCTGTTCTTTTTATATTTTTTCAATAATGGGCAGGCAAGAATAGGTGGACAAGGTAGAAAGAGTCGTTCAAGGCAAGACGAGGTAAAACGAGGAGGGAATCGACCGATAGTTCTTGCGAACCAGCGGTAAAATAAATTTAAATTATCGGTCGACCGCAGATCATATCGGTCGACCGAAAATATCAGAAAATTTCAGAAACAGATTTGCATTGGCTCACTTCACGCTGTCTTGAGCTCCGTATTCTCGCTGGACTGTGAGAGACCACCGTGCACCCTCGCATATCTACTTTAGATACGTGCGCACGTGCTCTCACTCGTCCAAAATACTTACGATACAACGATTCGTCCAAATTTGAACCGAAAATACGGAAAAATAAGAACTCAAAGAGTCATTTTCACCAAAATCGTTCCCATAACAAATTTCTTATTTGAGAATGTTTGCAACAACGTAAATGCACATGCTAGTATCAAAAGAAATCAAATACGGAGATCAAACAACACTTTGGTAAGAAATCCATCTTCATATATATAAACCTTTATTTATACACATATAAACTTTTAAAGACTAAAACTCGAACATTTCTCGAGTTTACCCTTTAAAAGCATTCCCAAAATAGAAAATACAACTAGTGTAGATTAATGCTTCCATTTACATCATAACATTCACTATACACATGTGGGGCTAACATACAATTTCTAGGTGAATGCTACACCTTAGCCCATCCAAAAGACGTATACCTTCTATAAGTATACCCAAAATACTCACAAGGTATCCGCCTACGCGAGCTCTTTTTCCTTCGCGCACGGATCTGAAAAGAAGGCAACAAGAGCAGTGAGTCAAAAGACTCAGCGAGCGGCACATTGGCGTCCTCCTTTGTAAGCACCAATGCGACACCACAACACAAACAACAAGGGCAAAGCATAAACTAAATATGCAGGTCATTAAATCACATACGCATCCAAGGTTCTCATTGTGTTCCTCGTACGCTTTGCTATTTTTAGTAGTCAGCATGTCACACTATACCCATCGGTCTCTCATACATATTTCGTTCTGGGTAGAGTGGAACCCACACTAGAGACTGTCTCCCGGGAGGGAACCTTACCTCGCAAAAACTGAGATAGTCATCTCAACGCGAGCTCTATATCGCCACGCTACCCAAGTTCCTGGGTACGAGCGCCGTCGGCATTCGGCCGCACTGTGAATGGCGACCCACAGCGGCAAGAATGGGAGGCTACTCGGACTCTTACTCGTTTGTAACCGAGCCTGCACTCGCAGCCGCCTGCCCTCCGGGCCAATGAGCGCTCCAAACGCTTCACGGCCCTAGGGCAATCATTCTTTTCGATGACTTGTATCTAATTGGTCCAATCGTTTTCCAGCCCTAAGCCCTAGCCCTCCAGGTGTCTTTTCAACCGTTTTAGGCATCGCAACTCGGTTCGTCACTTCGATCAATGGCCCCATAGGCAAGCACACCAAATCTTACGAGTGTCACCAAGGTATTTTACCCCACTCGGTTTTCACAACTCAAAACATATAAGGCATCCGCTTTGGATTAAGCCTAAGTCACACATATCGAATGTTCCTAGAGTCCTTTACTCTACAATCGCGCATAATCGTATTGTCACACTACATTTAGCATCAGTGGCGGAGCTAGGATTTGTAGTTTGGGGGGGGCGAAAAATGTCCACATAAAATATGGATGTAACTAAGTCATAAAATTAGAACAAAAGCAATATTAAAGAACAAAATATATTACCGAACAAAGTAAATAACATAATTGATGAATAACTCAAATTAAAAAAAATAAATTTGCTATACCTCGTTACGGAGGCTAGAGAGTGAGCTGTGAGCAATCGGACTGCAGAGGAGCGGCGGGCAGAGAGGGCGGAAGGGCGGAGAGGAGCGGCGGGCAGAGAGGGCAGTCCGGCGGAGAGGAGCAACTACTAGCGAGCAGAGAGTCAGAGAGTGCTGGAGCAGCACAGCAGCGCAGCCGCGCAACCGTGCAGCGACGGACAGCGGACGTCGGGACGGGGAGCAGCCGGAGCAACTGAGAACAGTGAGAACGGTGACGTCGGCGAGCAGAGGTCCAAAGGAGCGGAGAGCGGAGAAGGAGCAGCTGGCGGAGCTCGGAGGCCAGAGAGTTCGGAGCTGCGGAGGCGCGGAGACTTCGAAGCGAAGAGGAGGCTGGAGAGGAGCGCGACTGCGAGAGGCTGCGCCGCTGCGAGAACGCCAAGCACAATTCTTGCAATCAAAATCAGGCGATTTAGGGGCCAGGGCGGAGCCGTGGGTTGGAGGCTTGGAGCGGAGCCGAAGGGAGCCGGGGCTTGCGGAGAATTTTGAAACGGAAGAGAGGAGGCCGGGCCGTCGGGGAGGAAGAGAGGCCGCAGGGGGGCACGGGGCGGGTTGCTAGTGCGCGAGAGGAAGCGGCGATGAGCGTCAAGTCGGTTGCAGTGCATTACGCGTAGATTTAGGGTTTGCTTTGGTGAACCGAAACCGAAATTTGATTTGGGGTAATTGGGTTGCAGGCCCGAGAAATGGATAGCTAGTATAATGGGGCTTGGGGCCAACTATAAGGGGTTTTTTTTTTGCAAGAAATTGGGGGGGGGGGGGGGGTGGGGGCGGGGCGATCGCACCCCCGCCCAACCACCACGTGCCCTCCGTTGTTTAGCATGAACATCAACATCTCATAGTAGCAACCACACAATGTTCATAACATTGGCTACATCACATATATTTATTCATGAAGTATCATTCACATGGTTAGCATACCATCAACATATGAGCATCATATAGCATATAAATCATGATCTTATAAACAACAAAACCAATCCACTATGGTTTATAACCCGGCTAAGTATGAATAGCATGTATGTATCATACTAAGCACATATTTTACACCACAAACGTGCTAGCATTCCAAGCATACCACAAACACAATCGGTGTAAACCGCTCACCTCAAAATTTAAGGAATCCCCGCAGCCCATACCGCGACACTCCGCCGAAACGCAAGAAATCGGTATCTACGCGTAAAGGAGAACCGAGAGAGTGAGGAAATCAAGTTTAATTCCAAGAAAATCAAGTGAAGGGAGATGGGGACCTAAGGACCTACCTAGGGTTCTAGAACTCCCGGGCTCGCAGGTAGAAGTGAAGGAAAACACCCAAAACTACACAAATAACAAGTCCTCACCTACGCTACCTAACACAATCGGTCGACTGAAACAGGAATCGGTCGATCGATAATTCCGAAATCAGCAAAAACATAATAAATTTCAGCACTCGGTCGACTCGACTCGAAACGCGCCCTCACACCGACGGGTCCCCTACGAGGCCAACCCGCCCTAGACGCGGTCACACAGGCGAAAACGCCACACAAGCTAAAAGTAAGGTCACATGCGAAAATTTACATACACAACCAAACGTGCAAAAGAACTCAAAACTAAAACGAGACCGAACACGGACCTCACACCGTGCTTCCTAGGTATCTTATCATTTAAGTCATAAATAAATTAGCAAATTTTTTTAAAAAATAAACTTTAATTTTAAATTTTAAATTTAAGAATCGAATTTTAAATCATGAAACTCGAAAATTGAACTAGAAATATAAATCTAATTTTCAAATTTATAATACATAATTTATTTTTAAAGTTCACAATTCAAACTTCAATATTTAAATTCAAATCTTAAAATTTAAAATAAGAAATTAAATTTTGAGTTTTTAAATATGATTTAATTTAAAAAAAGAAATTCTAATTTTAAAGTTTGAAATTAAATTTTGAAACTTGAAACATAAAATTTTGAAATTCGAAAGTAGAAATATAAAAGTTCATGTTTCACTAAAATTTCATGATTCTGATTTTGAAACATGAAACATGAAATTTTATATTACTAATTTCTAATTTCAAAAAAAAAATGTTAATTAGCACATGTGGTCGCCTTTTGCTAGAATGTTTTACTTAAAAAAATTACAAAAAATAACTAATATTTGAAATTAGCAATAGGAAATATAAAATTTCATGTTTCAAAATCAGAAACATGAAATTTAGAGGAAAACTTAAAATGTGAAACATTTGTAATTTGTAATTTCAAATTTTATGTTTCAAGTTTTAAAATTTAATTTCAAACATTAAATTCAGAATTTAATTTTTAAATTTAAATTAATATTTAAAAACTCAAAATTTATTTTCTAATTTTAAAATTTAGGATGTGAAGTTAACTATTAAAGTTTGAATTGTGAATTTTAAAATAATGGATTATGAATTCGAAATTAAAGTTTGAAAATTAGATTTCTATTTTCTAGTCCAATATTCGAGTTTCATGTTTTAAAATTCGAATCTTAAATTTCAAATTTAAAATTAAATCTTAATTTTTTAAATGTGAATTTAAGTTCATTTTTACGATTTTTGAATTCAAACTTTAAAATTTTGAAATTTGAAATTAATCTTGAAAATTGAAAATAGATATTTAATTTTTAATTTTAAAATTTAAATTGAAAAAAAAAAATAGTAAATGGTGATAAGAAAAAATAAATATTAAAGCGTTGGTGAGAGGATTTGAACCCAAGACCTATTGAATACAAGTTATAATGATAATCAATCATACCACACTCTTGCTCTTGCCAATAGAACTGACGAGAGCAATCGCCATCGTGACAGCCACGAACTTGCGCACTTCTAGGTGGCACTTACTCTAAGTTAAACTAGAGAATGAATTTTTGTTTTAAAAAAATTATATTAGTAGTATTTTAATTTTTTTAAAATAAATTTTAAATAAA
This sequence comes from Xerophyta viscosa, assembly GCA_002076135.1. NCBI lineage: Eukaryota > Viridiplantae > Streptophyta > Magnoliopsida > Pandanales > Velloziaceae > Xerophyta > Xerophyta viscosa. The sequence continues at coordinate 384,184 of MJHO01000157.1, forward strand.
AAATTTGAGGGTTAGTGTAAATTTTTTTAATATTTGTTTGACCAATTTATTTAAAAGTCTGAAATTATAAAATATAATAAAGTTTTGAGTATTTAATATATATTACACAAAATTATACCTAAAAACAGCAAATCTTATCTCCATATCAGATACGTATGGATACAATCTTTCCTATCCAAAATAATTGAACAGAGATAGAGGTATCACATCCTACAGGCCATTGCACCATTTCTATTATTATATTATTACTAGCGCCAGTACTTTAACTTTTGGGGTAATTATATATCAACCCTTTTAAGTGCAAAATTTTGCTCCGATTAGCCCCACTGATCGTTGTCATCATTTCAACCTCTGCACACAAAACTTTTCCGGATAACAATATTTATATGGTTATTAACATTTTGGAGTCCTAAAATATATATTTAGAATTATTTTTTAAAAAATTTTTTAATATAAAATTATAGCTCACAAAATTTATAATTTTTTTATTTAAGATTTTTTTTTAAAAATACTTCAAAACAGATATTTTTAAAATTGTTCTATTCCGGCGGGTCAGCGCATCGACCTATTAATATTTCGAAGCTCCAAAATATATATGTAAAAGCATATTTTGAAAATAATTTTAATATAAAGTTATAGTTTTTAAAATTTAAAATTTTTATATTAAATTTTTTTTTTTAAATAAATGTTTGGTATTTTATAATGATGAATTTACAAATAAGGACATTTTTGTCCGAAGAAAAAAATAGAAGAAAATTTTGCTTGGGTGGGGCGGGCGTGTTGTAACGTGTGGGGAGGGAGGGTGTTTGTAAAGTAGAAAATACGAGTCTGATATATAATTATCCTTTCATTTTTACATGTTCAAGCTCTTATTATTAATTTTAACAAATGCAGGCCTTCTTCTGAAGAACAAAGAACTCTTAATTTCAAATGAAAGAATAGAAAATTTAGATATAGATTTTTTTTTAATGTAAATTGAATTCAGAATTTATCTTAAATTTAGAATATGGATATTCTATTATTAATAAAATTATTGTCTATAAATAGAGAACGTGGAAAGGAAATAAAAGAAAGACTGCAGACCGTTGAAAATAGGCTCAGAATTAGACTATAGGCAATCTACGTTTATATGCTTTAGAGAGAGATGCTTGGTAAATGTAGCATTACTTTGCGAAATTCGATTCTCAAGCTAATTGAGATATCATTATATTTTGTTTATAATTTTTTTAATGTGTATTTCTAACGGTGGTTACATTAAAGTCTATAGTTTTATCTTGAAATTTTTTGAGGGTTTTCATATATAAATATCGTTGCTCCCATATAATTGCTTCCATATTCTCTTAGCCAATATCGACAAACTCTGATATAAAGTCAAGATCATATTCGATCACCAAACTTAATTAATAGTTTTAATGTGCTCTGAAATGCATGCCTATACTCTCTCCATTCAATGATTAATCTCTAATGTTAATGGCAGCTAAGGACAAGGTCAGGAACCTATACGCTGTCACGGGGCTAGAGAACTTCTTCGACCCGTGCGGCACTTAGACTGTCGATATGCCAATTACACGTATCAAAGGCCCTTTTTGACTCCTAAGCAAGAACGAAGAAGAAGAGTGAGAGAGCATGGAGATATGGGACGAACCCGTTTGTCGTATTTATAGCGCAAACCAGAAGTTTAAGAGGTGACCCCACGCAGACTACTCTAATAATTTATAAAAAGGCAATTCGTCTATCTTATACAAAGTCCTAAGTGTATTTACAGCATCCCTTGGGGCGTGCAAACATTAATGTGCACTCTCCTGGGCCAGCCTTGGAATATTAAAACAGCCCCTTGGGCAGTGAAGCGCATTGAAGTGTTGCCTTGGGCAGTGAATGCATTGAAGCGCCCATGCATTGAATTAGGCCCATGCCCCTCGCACACCGGACCGTTTTGTACAGTGAGCTTGGACTGAGCCAAACCCTCACTGCGTGACAATTTCTCCCACCTAATCTGTCGACGCCCTCGTCCGCACTCCTCTGAGCGAAAACGCTCGATCGCCTCCTGGAACTGCCATAGGTCCTTAGCTGGCTCCCAGCTAGCTTCGCTCCTTGGTTGTCCCTTCCAGTGAATCAAGTATTCATTTGAACGCCCCACCTTGCGATGTGCAATGACCTCCTCGATCTCCTTGTCGTAAGACGCCTTGACTGCGAAGGGGGCACGATGTGACTCCATCCTTGCTGGATCTTCCTCATCCGCGTGATATGGCTTCAGCAAACTCACATGAAAGACAGGATGGAACTTGATTTCAGGTGGCAGAGCTAGCTTGTAGGCTACTTTGCCCACCTTTTTGACCACAGGGAACGGTCCGTCGTATCTCCGCTGTAGTGCTTGCTGCAGATGTGAGTTGCGCTGGTTTGAGATAGCTTGTCTTCAACAAGACCAAGTCCCCGACTTGAAATTCTCGTGCGCTCCTCTTCTTGTCTGCATACTTCTTCATGCGTTCAGCAGCTTTGGCAAGCTGCGCCCGAGCGATGTCCGCCTGCTCTTGCCATCCTGAGGCAAACTTGTAGGCTGCAGGACTCCGCCCAGTGTATCCTGCCGAAATGGCGTGAGCGGCGCAGAGAGTGTTGGTAACACCAAATTCACAAATGTAACTAACCCCATAACGAGTTCGAAAGGACTTCGCTGTGTGGATTCACTCCTCTGCAAGTTGTACGAGAATTGTGCAACATCCACAGCAGCTTGGCCCAGTCCTTCTGGTTTGCGGAGACATAATGCCGTAGATATATCTCCAGCAAGTGATTTGCCCGCTCCGTTTGCCCATCCGTCTGTGGGTGCATGCTGGTTGACATATGGATCTCGGACCCCATGAGCGTGAACAACTCCCTCCAGAACCGGCTGGTGAAGCGCGTGTCCCTATCGCATACGATTGATTGTGGCAAGCCCCAGTACTTCGCCACATGCTTCATGAAAAGCTGCGCCGTATGTTCCGCCGTGAGATCCTTTGGCGCTGGCACAAAGATGGCATACTTTGTGAATCGGTCCACCACCACCATGATAATAGTGCTTCCCTCTGACAGAGGCAAACTTGTGATGAAGTCCATCGAGACGCTTTCCCATGGACGCTCCGGGATGGGCAGTGGCTGTAGTAGACCCGCCGGCGCTTGTTGCTCGACCTTGTCTTGTTGGCACACAAGGCAAGTCTTGACGAAGGCCTCGATATCCTCTTCCATCTTCGGCCAAAAATACGCATCCCCCACGAGTACTTGGGTACGGCGAACCCCTGGATGTCCCGCCCACTTGGAGTCATGGCATTCCCGCATGATCTCCCGCCTCAGGCCTCCATGTCTAGGCACATAGAGCCGCCGACCAGTAGTGAATAGCAAGCCGTCTTCCTCCCAGAACTTTTTGGTTCGCCCTTGTTGTGCAAAGTCTAGCAACTGCTTGGCCTGCACATCTAGCTGCAGGCCTTCTCTGATGCGCCCCATCAAGCTGGATTCTGGGCGGCTCATTGCCGCTAAGGTGGCCTTGCGGGATAATGCGTCGGCCACCACATTTGCTCGCCCCGGCTTGTATTCCAGCGCATAATCGAACTCGGCCAGGAAGTCTTGCCACCTTGCTTGCTTGGGCGAGAGCTTCTTCTGCGTCTGGAAGTAGCTGGTTGCGACGTTGTCAGTCTTCACCACGAAGGCTGACCCGAGCAGATAGTGTCGCCAGGTCCGCAGGCAGTGAACAATGGCGGTCATCTCCTTCTCCTGGACGGTGTACCGTCGCTCCGTATCGTTCAGCTTACGGCTCTCGAAGGCAATTGGATGCCCATCCTGCATGAGCACTCCGCCGATAGCAAAGTCAGAGGCATCGGTCTGCACTTCGTATGGCTTCGTAAAGTCCGGTAAGGCGAGCACTGGTTCCTGCACCATCGCTGCCTTCAATGTAGCGAATGCGGCTTGACAACCCGCATCCCAGTCCCAAGTACGCCCCTTCTTCAGCAAGTCTGTGAGTGGTGCCACGATTGCTGAGTAGCTCCTTATGAACCGCCGGTAGTAATTGGCAAGGCCGAGGAATGACCGCAACTCGGGCACTCTTGTTGGCGCTTCCCATTCCGCAATGGCTCGCACCTTGGCCTTGTCCATGCGCACGTGACCTCTCCCGATCACGTGGCCCAGGAATGCCACCTCCTCCTGGGCGAAGATGCATTTCTCCTTCTTGACATAGAGCTCGTTGTCAAGAAGGGTCTGGAAAACCTGTCTCAAGTGCTCAAGATGCTCCCGCAGATCTTGGCTATACACCACTATGTCGTCAAGGTAGACAACAACAAATTTGTCAAGGAATGGTTGCAATACCTTGTTCATTAGCGTGCAAAATGTTGCTGGTGCATTTGTGAGTCCGAAGGGCATAACCTTGAACTCGAACAGCCCATACCGCGTCACGCACGCAGTCTTTGGCTCGTCCCCTTCAGCTATGCGGACTTGATAGTATCCCGACCTCAATCCAGCTTGGTGAATATTCTGCCCCGTCCCAGCTGATCGAACAAGTCGCCAATGTGAGGGATTGGGTACTTGTTCTTGATGGTGATCTTGTTGAGCGCCCGGTAGTCGATGCACATGCGGAGACTCCCATCGTGCTTCCGCTGGAAAAGGACCGGTGCGCCATATGGTGCCTTGGACGGTTGGATGTACCCCGCATCGAGAAGGTCCTTGAGTTGCCTCTTAGCCCTCAAGTTCTGGTGGCGCCATGCGGTAAGCCACCCCAGCAGGTGGCTTGCTCCCTGGAACAAGCTCGATCTGATGATCCACCTCCCTCCGAGGTGGTAGATGTTTGGGCAACTCTGCGGGCATCGCCTTCTTGAAATCCTCGAGCAGAGCAAGCACTTGCGCAGGAACCTCCTTGGCCACTGCCTTGCTCTCTTCCTCCTGTACGAGGGCTGCCACTATTGTGTCGCAGCCCTTCCGCATCCCCTTGGACACTTGCATGGCCGAGAGCATCTGGCCCTGGATGGCTCCTCGGTGAATTGGGACAGTGCACGGCCGCCCCTCTTGGATGAGTAAAGTGTCGCTCCGAGGTATTATCACTGCATCAAGGCGCTCCTCTAAGAATTCCAGCCCGAGCGCCACATCGTAGTCGTCCATCTCGACTACTAGAATATCGGTCGAGTCCTGCCCACTCGCCAATCTTGATGTTTACCCGTCGAGCCATGCCGACGACGGGGGATGCTGGTGAATTGACCGCCTTCATGGTTCCGCTGGCTTGTCTCACCACAAGTCCCAACTTGGCAGCGACCTCAGGAGTGATGAATAAGTCACTGGCGCCCGTGTCAACCAGTGCTTTGTACAGTTGGCCTTCTAACTGGAACCTTCCGCGAACATTGGGTCCCTTACGCGACTTTTCTCCGTCTTGGCCTTGCACGCGCCAAGTAGCCGCACGGCACTGAGATTTACCTGATGATCTTGCGCTTCCTCCTGCACAAGCATGGATGCGAGTTTGGTGCGGCTAGGACAGTCCCGCGCCATGTGCGGTCCCATCGCACAGGAAGCATGCTATGGGCTTCCGAGACTTGGACTCTCCTCCGGTCTTCGTCTCCTTTGCGGGTTCCTTGCCTTTGGTGGTCTTCGCTCCCCCACCTTTGCCGTCGCTCTTCTTGGCTGGCTTCTCCTTGTTCTGCCCAGCCGCTTTGAGACTCCGACCAGCAGGCCTCTGCCCTTTTCGCACGGTATAGCATCTGCCTAAAGGTATCCCTGGTCACGCTGCTGCCTGCTAAGCTTACCAGGATTGTGCCACAAAGTTGACCAGCCCATCCACGAATGCGAATAAGGCATCTTGGTCTGACATCTCGGGGATCTCAAACATTAGTTCGGTGAAGGTCTTGACATACTCCCGAACTGTGCCGGTTTGCTTGAGGTGCCTAAGCTGGCGCCGCGCCTCGTCCGTGGCGTGCTCGGGGTAGAACTGCCGCTTAAGCTCCGCCTTGAAGTCCCTCCAAGTTGTGACTGCTGCGCGCCTCTCCCTTTCCACATCCTCACACACCCGTCGCCACCATAGCGTCGCGATGTCTCCTAAGAAAAGGGGGATGGTGCGGAGCCTGGACGCGTCATCGAGCACGAAGGTCGCGTCGAAGTACCGCTCCATGTGGTACAAGAAATTGTCGATGTCCCGTGCACTGCGAGACCCATCGTACATCTTCGGCTTGGGCGCATCCACCCGCCCAGGTGCCCGCCCTTGTTGTCCTCCAGTTGCCGCGGCGGCTTCACACTGCTCCAGCCGGTCTATGAGTTCCCTCCTTAGCCTCCCTAAGGCGGGTTCCCAGGCGAGTTGCCCCCGCAACTCCTGGACTTCTCTGCCCAGCGTCTCGACCCGTGCCTCCAGCGCTGTGAACCGTTGCTCCTGGTTGCCAAGGGTTTGGTTGAGGGATATCAGCATCCGTGCCTCCAGTCCTTCTTCTTCACAGGTGATCCCCTCGATCGCCCGCTCGAGCTCGTCGACCTTGGACACGAGTTTCGCAAACTTGCTGTCCAGGGATGAAAGGACTTCACGAGATGTTTCCCTCACGGCCTTCCCCTTCCTCTTCTGCTGGTCCTCCACAGTAACCTCACTCTCCATGTTTGACGCCATCTTCCTCGCTCTGATACCCACTTGTCACGGGGCCTAGAGAACTTCTTCGACGCCCCGTGCGGCCTTAGACTGTCGTTGCGCCTAAGTTTCCAGCCTGACCTCTAACTAAGAACAATGAGAGAGTGAGATGGTGAGGAATCCCGTTTTCTATTAAGCAACAGAATTTACGTAGGTGCCCTAGCAGGCCTTCTCTAACAAGGCGAAATGTATTATATACAAAGTCCTTAAAGTGTATTTACAAGCATCCCCTTAGGGCAGTGCAAACCACTGAGTGTCGCCACTCACCTTGGGCAGTGGAATATTAAAACGCCCCTTGGGCAGTGAAGCGCATTGAAGTGTTGCCTTGGGACATGATATGATATGACATATGAAGGCGACCATAAGAATTGTAATTAGGCCATAGCTCCCTTAGCAAGGACCTGTCGTTCTATGATACAAGTGTTAGACTTGACTTGGAGCCAAATCCTTCCTTACTGCTTGTGAACTCAACCCCTGGTTTTGATGGAGAGTATGTACGAAGTTTCGAAATCCCGATATCGTTAATCACTGCCGAGATGATCTTGTTTAGCCCGTGGCCCATTTGCAGCTGCGACATTGATCGATGGGATGTCGATGGAATACCAGGCGCTCTGGTATGTGACGGCGGCCTTCTTCACAAAACACTATGGTAGCGAGCACGAACATGTAGAAGATGAAGAGCCCAACGCCAGAAGGCAAAGTGGCAGCCAAAATTTTTGGCAGGGGTCAGCCAAAAACACTTATACTTTTGAAAACAAACACTTGGAAGCGTTCAGTGCAACCACTGCGAAGTGATAAAATGAATATTTGGAGCCCGACAATGCAAATGTTGTATTGAAAGGCCCAAATCGAAATCACATAAGTTAAAAAAAACACATATAAGTTACGCCAAAAATGAGAGAAAAAAAAGGGAATCGGAATAGGATCCATTTTCCTTGCAGAAACAACGAAAACGACACGACATGACGCACCTCTCATTCTCGTTCTCCGCGCCATCACATTGCTAGCTAACATTTACTTAATAATTTCAACCTCTAAAAGGAACAGGTCGTGTTGGATCGGCGCCGGAGAGAGAGAGAGATTCCCGCGCGCGGGAAGATAGACGGTGGCGAAGCGCCGACCACCTGCCTTTTTTCCGTTCTAAGCTCTCTCCTTTTGCTTTTCATTTGCTTTTTTTTTCCTGTGAAGCCCCACACACCTCCCCTGCAAACTCAATTCTAACATTTAGAGAAACAACAAAACTAGTGCCAGAATTCACGCCTCCCCCTTCCCTACCTATCGTACGGTCACATTAATAACACATCTACGTCATTATCTCCTTCTTCGTCATCTCTGTTCACAACTTTTCTCCGAAGTCCGACCTCAGTGAGCAGTGGGGATCCGAGAAAGCTCGTCTCTCTTCCAATCTCTGTCTCTGAGGTTTGTAGAGTTGGAGGACTGAGTTTGTTTTGGGGGAGGGTTTCACAATCCACAGTAGATCCGAAAGCAGATAGTTAACTTTTCTGAGGTAATATTTTGGTTTCATAAATCTCTGCTACTTCTGATGATATTGTGGTTTGGTACTTAAAGATTGTCTCTTTCCTCTTGGGTTCTTTGTTTCGTTTATAATGTAATTTTAATGGTAATATACTTAATCTTAGGTTCTATATTGGCATAAACTCCTCCAACTGTCCTGTTGTCTTGTGATTAACTACAATCATTCTCCTGTCTTGCTAGTTGTTGTTTAGCTTTCAAATGAAGCAAGAGTCTATTGTGTCCATTTTCTTATGATTTTCCCCCCTTCTTTCCCTCTTGTTAAAGTTCCTACTCAAAGTTCTCATCTTTCCTTTGTATTCTTCTCTTCAGTGTTGGAGGCTAAGTTGAATGACTTCATATGCATCCAAGAGTACAAACAAGGATCTCTTCCAACCTGGAAAGCATTAAATTTATTCTATGCGTTTACAGTGAATAACTGCTCCTTTTAGTTGTTCCGAAGTTGGTGCTGAATATTTGCTTCTTCGTTTTGGCTTCAATTATAAAATCAAAATAATGGTAGACTATAGCAGCTTTGAAGTATCTTTTCGCAATGTGTTATGATGTGCAAGTTGAGAAGGAATTTGCTTGAGCTCTAAATCTGTAGGTCATTATAGAATGTTTCTGTGAAAAAGTAAGAAGCAAGTATGGATCTGCCTAGTTCCAGTAAGTCTAACAAGCCTGTTAAACAAGTATGTAGAGATCATTATTCTGCAACAGCCAGGAAATCCATTCGTCCTGGTTCAGTGCCACCTCTTCGCTCTAGAAATTATCAGAAGCCATGGCCAAGCACCAAAGGAACAGGAGCTGAAGAGTTGGTCAAATACATGTCCAATGTTCCTTCATACCTTCATGGTGTGCAACCTGGCAATTTTCAAGAAAAGGCACTGAATGTTGGAGTGCTTGATTGGAAATATCTAGAGAAATGGAAAGGCAAGCATTCAGACGCGTCGCATAAACACCGTCGAGATCCGCAATCTTGTGGCGACTTTTCATCTCATATTTCTGCTTCTAGAACATCCATCGAGTCTTGTGGAAGCTTACATAGCCCTCATCGTCGAAGGGAGAAGTACTCTTCTTTATTAAATAGTGGTCAAAGTAGATTTTCTGAGGGATGGCAAAAAACTTCTGAACAATCAGGGGATAAGTCTAACAAAGGTAGTCCGGAGAAATCAGATACGAAAGCTCATAGTCGCAGAACGCCCCTGCCGTCCAGTAATAGGAATTATCCATTCGGTGGCCACGAGAGTGTGAACAAGATGCAGTCCCCAAAAGTGCAAGATTGTCCTCGTGATCAGTACTCACAAGATTGTGCAAAGGACCAATGCTCGGTTATAACAGATTTCGGAGATGGAAATGCAATGGAAGTGCATCACCAAAATATTCTTCATAAGGATGTCAAGCTTATGGGAGTATCTTCTCAAATTCCACGTTCATGCCCACTTCCTTTCTCGGTTGAGAAAGATGAAATAGCTGCATCTAACCCACCATTTTCGAAGGAGTCATTTAGAACAATCAAGGAATATAGGCATGTTCAAGACGAAATGAAGCCGAGTATTAGAATGGAAAGAGGACTATCACCTACCCGCCAATTTATTGTTGGCTTGAACCATATTAACAGAAGTTCTAGTTTAAGGGATGGCTCGCCAAAACGTCAGATGGAAGGACTAGAATGTGCAGATGCTTCAAATGGAAATAAAGCAAAGGCTAATAACAAAGGAAGACAGAGTCCTCTTAGAAGAATTTTGGACCCGCTTTTGAAGCCCATGAATCGTTTTCGATCTTCCAGCCCAGTTGCTAAAAGCCGTATTCATAACACAATTGATAATGACAACTCTTTACTGGGGGAAGATATGATTTCTACAGAAGACCGATGGCAGTCATGTGAGAAACAAGCAGGATCAACAAGGCGAGCGCTTTTGCAACTAGCTTGGAAAAATGAGCTACCTTTGTATATGTTCTCGTTCAATGACAATGACATTCTTGCTGCCACAGTCGGTAAGAAAAATGACCTTGCTAAGGATGAGGTTGAGTGTATCTACACATTATTCTCTGTTCAAGAAGCTAAGAAGAAAAGTGGAAGTTGGATGAACCATGGAAACCAGTCTAAGAAGGATGGATTAGTGTCTAATGTTGTCGGTCAGATGAAGGTCTCATGCCATAAACCAATCACCGATGGTTCCAAGATCTCCGGTTCTGTGAGAGAATTCGTACTCTTCGGTTCTCAAGTAGAATCGGTTTCTTCTAGATTCCAAGATGAACTAGCAGCCGTTTTGGTGAAGGATGAAAAACAGAATAGTCATTCGTCGCAGCATCAATCTACTGGGTTTTCTACTGCGTCTAGCATTGTAGCCATTCTCCCAAGCGGGGTTCATGGATTGTCCAGCATTGCGCATCCTACGCCTTTGATTGAGAGATGGATGTCTGGAGGATTATGTGATTGTGGAGGGTGGGATGAAGGTTGCACATTAAGAGTTTTAACTGACACATTACAAGAAGGCGAAAGCTTTGGACCAGTCCAAGCTCATGACAGAACTCACCGCGTCGAACTGTTTCTTCAGGTACTAGTCAGAATAATAACACTAGAAATGTTCAAAATCATAGAAAATTGAGAATTTTAAATATTAATCTCCTGTATCGGCCATTTTTAGGGTGGAGAGCCTAGAAGCCAAGACAGAAAGCAGACATTCACAATGGTTGCATTCAAAGAAGGCCTCTATACGGTTGATTTTGCATCATCCATTCCTATGCTACAAGCTTTTTCTATCTGCATTTCTATTTTACATAGCAGAAATAGAGATCTTTGCTTGGCGAAAAAGAAGAGTTTGCAGGATCACTTCTTTGCTACTCACAGCAGTTCAGTTGCTGGAAAAGAAGCTCCAGCAAGCTATGTAGCAAACCATCCACCTCTTTCTCCTTACGGAAGAGCTTAACAAGAATGTAGGCTTATCAAGTGTTATCTCCCCCTGTAGGAGCTTCTTTTTCTGACCAGCAAATTTAATGGTATCCTGCAGCCTCACTTGTATATACATAGATATCTCCTTAACTACTTCTATGCATTAAGCTCCCCCAAGGGAATCTTCTTATGTACAGCTGTCTGATTGTATCCTGCATCCACGAGCCGTAGAACTGTGCTGAGTCTACATATTACTAATTGGCAATTTTCTTGATGGTTATCGTTGACTTTCCACGGCCTAAGTGTAACACCTTTTGGATCCTTGCTGCTACGATTTTGCGGTGGCGCTGTGACAGTTGTGGCTAATTCTGGTCTGAGCTTGAGCTGCTCATTTTTGCTGTTATCAGTGTGTTAAGTTGACATGGATTTAACCACGATATTCTATATCTTCGTTCGAGGATAAATGGAAGTTATAATCCGCCCATGTGTTAGGTGAAGGAAACTAATCTGGTTTAGATCGTTTTACAAGGACTTTCAGCTGATATTTGTGTCACGTGCATCGTCGCGTTGACCCTTGTGGAATTTAAACAGTTTATTTATTTTACTTTTTTTTTTTTGAGATATATGAAGTTAAACGGACTCTGGTGGTTCCATGCATCCGTTGGTCAAGAAGTTTGGTTCCATGTATCCATTAATATAGAAGTTAATGGGAAGTTCAATCTTTTTTGATAATTTTGAAGTTTAAGTCTCTGTTCTTAACCAATTTTCGGTGAAACTCTGATTTGATCCTGTCTAATAGAATCAGTTTGGATTTTAGTTTAGGACATATCCAAACATTTATACGTGAAGTAACTTCTTTTTTTTTAAGATTATCGTAGAAAAGTTCCGACTATAAGGGGTCCTATTTATGACGACAGTCGTAACAAAAAAATCCATGCTAAAGAGCTTGCTTCTCCTTGAAAATGGAATATGGCCCTTCTATAAGGGATCTTATGAGGTGCATGCACCATACATGTACGAGGATATTATAGGCATGCAGACTTGAATATGAAATATATGATTCCTAAGCCACACGTCCTACCGTATGAGCTACCCGTGCATTTAGAGGAGTGCAACTAAAAGCAGCATTTACTGTTCACAGCCTACTTCTATTCTCAAGAACTTGCACGAATCTCAGACGAGTAATGCTATTAATCAAGATTATACACTTACTTGAATTAATGTTTGATGTGTTAACCAATCACTGTGGTGGTGGTTGCATTGCATGACAAGCAGCAGTTTCCATTCCAATTTGCAAACAAGGCATCTCATCTAAACTGAAGAGGGACAGGAATGTACCAGCAGACATGGTAATAACCTGAAATTACATTACACCTTCTAAAAGTATTCATCAGCTACGATACAAGTAATACAGGTAGAACTCTCTCAGCAGTTGACCCCAAGACTCATAAAGCCAACGTCGCACCGTAAGCAAAAGTTGAAGTCATATTAAAAGTGAGAACAGCTAGACAGAAGACTATCGATTGCTGTTGAAAGGCGAATTAACCAGGCACGTTGAAGTGAAAGAGCCAGGAGATAACAAAGGCAAAAACCATGCAAGCTAGCAAGAAATTTAGGAAACGATGCCCTTGCCAGAAGCTTCGGGCTTCAGTTGACGGTGCTGCTGGAGCTACACTATTATTGTTTGTTTCATTCAAGTATTCAACACATTCTGTGCCAGATGCACCTGTCACATTCTGAGCAGTTGAGCCACAAATCTCGCATACCCTGTAATAAAAACCATCCAAATATATAAGGACCTAATGAGTTCGACTCCTTAGCAGCTTGTGTATCTAGAACATAAATAACAGAGAACATTCTCAAGGGGGGCAAAATTGCAGTATAAATAACTTATCCGTTAACACTAAAAGTTGCAGCACTGCCTCTATATGTAGTTTCATAAGAGGCATTACTAGCATCTTTTTCTAATCAAATATATCATTGTGGGCTACATTTTGTAGGATATAAACTAGCGCATACATGTATAAATGAAATATAAATAATCACATCTAGTTTGGGTAAATATATATGTACGCAGAGCAAGTTTCTCCAAAAAATATAAATGTAAGGTTCCAGGAACCAAAGAAAGATGCAGCCAAAGCAGTTTCAAAGTATGTGAAGACTAAGATGATATTCTTGGTTATATCATTCATGACTTATACCATGATAGGCAAATAATTGTAATACCAAAATTTTGTATAAGTAATCTGCTTTGCTAGAAGGGTTCTGTTTTGCAAGCAAACCCTGTTATCCAAATCATTCTTAGTTAAGTCACAGATTAAATGATTAAGAAAATTACACTCTGAGGCCACAAACAAATATGCGTTGCTAAGAGTACCCACCTAAAGTATCGTTAAGGTACACGACTTATACACACTTGTTTGATAATAACCTAGTAATACCCGAGCACTTAGTTGACCAAGTTTACAAACAACATTTACAGCGGAATCTACCACACAACTCGGCGGTTCTGAAGCCTATTTTCCAAAAGTAAAGAACAAAATAGATGATGCAAAACAGTTAGGATTAAGACATTGTCGGTGTAATAATGGCATACAAAGTTTCATGAGTGCTACCAGAAGGCTTGACCCGTCTAAGAGGGATTGGGCTTATACGTAGCTATGCAGTGGAGCCTTTTACCAGTCACCTTACAAGTAAGATTCCTAACATAAGAATGTGACTAGTCTAACTTTAGGAATTGGTGAAGATACTATAGATGTTAACCTATGGTACGTTACATAAAGGGGCTTCCACTATATATATATAGACAGAGAGAGAGAGAGAGAGAGAGAGAGAGAGAGAGAGAGAGAGAGAGAGAGAGAGAGAGAGAGAGATAATTATAGACATTTACCTACTGTAGTTTAACAGCTAAAAGATCATTACCCACATATCCGAAGTTTAACTGGTATAAGATCTCCAAAAGGAATTACCCTCACATATTAAAGGGAAAATGAATGCATGGCTAAATATAACATCTAAGCTCACCTTTAATTCTGATGTGGACTTCCACATGACATTTCAACATCTCCAACAGTCATTACGCTCGCAAATGAAAGGAAAAAGGATATGCACCGCTAAGTATAACATCTAACTTCACCTTTAATTTTGATGTGGAGTTCCTCCACATCACTCGTTTCAAACCATAGGTCCCCCCATGATTTTGTACTTGCAGTGCAGACACCATTATTTTGGAGATGGTGCAGTTATATTTAGAGGCTCCCATTACTTTAAACGAAATGACAGGCAATAAAGCTGAAGAGAGACTCTTTAGCTAAAAGAGAATACATACAATATCTTGTAGCTCTAGACTAGATAACTGTCCAGTAGTATGCGCACCTATTTAAGTTTGCAGGATGACGCTTACTTAGATGGATAAGTATGGAACTTCTGATAGACAACAACCAAGTGTAATCCCATCTAGAATGGGGTCTGGGAAGGATAAAATGTACCTGGAGGAGGTTGTTTCTAAGGACAAGTATGGAATTTTCTGGTGATCATTAAAAAGGAATAAGAAGTAATTTTAGAAAAAAGACAAACCGCCCTACTACAATTTGCAGTGAGCATAACTAGGAAACAGAAACTATCGGCTTTCTACATAATCAAGTAGAACATTTAAGAGAAGATGAGTGTGAAAATTTAGCAGATTTTCTGGTCCTCTTACGTCCACTTCACAACTTAAACATATGCTATCATCTTTTGTCACATTAGAGCTTGTTCCAAATTATGTAATGGCTTGAACTAATAGTTGGTTATGAAATCATTAATCCTACTATATAAGTAAGAGAAGGCACAAGTCAACCTAAAAGCTTGACAAGCGATGAAAGTGACGAATGTCAATTGGCAGTGATGATGAAAAATTTTCAACAGACTCCAGCACATGGCAGTGATAGATGACAAGTAACAAAAACTAAATGGTTTATTTGACTACCATAATAGTTTCTAGATATACAGCATAATAGTATACACATTCATATGGTTACCTGTACCACTATAGCAAAAAGGAGTCTCAATAACAAAACCAGATGAATCAGATGTAGTTGAAGAAAAGGGTTAAGTAGAACTTTTCTGCTTGTGCAGTTATTAACCCAACATAACTTCTTTAACCAGCAGTCCACATGCTAACCCTTGCAACTCAAGCTTTTAGCCATAAATTAAAGAAAGAGTGGAAAGAGAGCCAAGGAAGACAACAGAGGAATCATCACCACTGTTGATGCATGCCAGATTGATAAGTTGTTTCTGCCAATTTAATACCTTATAGGCTTTACTTCACCTTTTGTTTATTTTTTCCACTCCTTGAATTAAAGTACTGGCATGCTTCTCCTTTAAGTTTCCATCATCATGTCTTTTCCTTTCACCAAATAGAAATCTCTTCTTTATCACATGAAGAATCAAGCCATATCCCCTCAATTTACTGCCCCAAAATTTATCAAATAAATTGAAATTTGCAAAATTAGTTGTGGAAAAAACAAGTTAAACTTTCAAAATTGAAATACTGTAAATTTCACCCACCTAGTGAGTCGACTAGTGAGTCCGGCTCAGTATTCGTGATATCTCAGGTTCGATTCTCAGTAGCCATCCTTTCAAAGTATTTCCATTGGGTGCATTAGCACGACAGATGTAGAGTAGTCTAGACCTACAAAAGCTTATCCCCACCTAGTTTAATGTACGAACATAGTTCATGTTCGATAATTAGCCTAACCCCAGATTTACCAAATCCCTCCCATCTCCAAACCAAAAAAAAAAAAAAAAAAGGAAAAGAGAAATACTGGAAATGAAGCAGAAATTTTCATGATTTACTCACTTATTTCCTTTGATCTTGAACCAAGTCTCCGCACATTGTCTGTGCGCAGCAGCTAGATCATCTTTGCATAGGCATCCCAGCTCAATCGCCAACCCCGACTCCGGCGCCGCGCTCTCCAAACCAAGATGGCAAATTCTGCAGTCCCTCTCCTCCTTCGGCAAATCAATCTTGACATCCACCGTTACACCGATCTCGTGATCAACATCGACGAAGGAGAACTCGGAGACGCAGGAGCTCCGCCGCAGTCCGTCTATCTCGAGGCAGGTGGCATTGGAGCTTCTGAGCTCGTCGAAAGAAGAGCGACCGCACTGAGAAGTGTAGGTGGAATGCCACGACTGATCTCCGGAGCCATCAAAGAAGCAGACGCCGCCGCAGGCATTGGAGGGCCGGTGATGTTCTACGACGTTGCTGTTGAAGCCTGCAAGTGGCTTATCTCCTGCATTACTTGGCATTCTCCCAGATTAGGAGAAGCTGCTTACAGCAACCAACTCATATGTGAGGGTGTTATTGCTGGGTTCATAATAAGCTATGATATCGTATGACGATGGAGATGGAGTTGGGACAACAGGGGAGCTGCTCCCGATGGAGTTGGTACTGAAGTGATTCTTTTGGAGTGATGTGGCAGAAATACTATTGCTAAAGAATAAAATAAGGATTTTGTTTTCCCAAAAAGCCCCTATTTTCCAGGACGATATATATATATATATATATATATATATAACTTAATAATATCTTATATTATTATATTAATTATTTAATTAATATTATGTTATAAATTTATCGTATATTTCGAACGAATTTAAATAAATTTCAGTTAATTTTTTTAACGAATTTTTAAGATATCTGATAATCAATTATTTTTCTTTCTTTCAACCATCAGCGATGCTATATATATATATATATATATATATATATATATATATAACTTAATAATATCTTATATTATTATATTAATTATTTAATTAATATTATGTTTTAATTTATCTTATATTTCGAACGAATTTAAATAAATTTCAGTTAATTTTTTAACTAATTTTTAAGGTATCTGATAACCAATTATATTTTTTCTCTCTTTCAACCATCAACGATGCTTCTATTCTCTTTTCATCCCTTTTTTCTATCTCTTCATTTATTAATCGTCTCTTGCTTTGAAAAATACTGTTTTGGGCTTCGAAAATATTATTCCTACTGGTGCCGCCATGATAAGTTTATCTCCAATTTATTATTTTAAAGTCCTATTCAAAAGTAATTGAGTGGGCTCGATGGACCCCAAAGATCATATAGTAGATTCAACCATGCTGAAAAAATAATTTATTTTATGTAATATTAATTTAGTTTTTAATATATTGTTTATAATTTTTATATCAATTAGTTTTGTTATTATTATTATTTTTTGCACACGCATCGTATGTGCCTCGCGAGTGTATCGTCTGTTAGTGTACGTGTATGTGTATATATATATAAAAGTATATTTGAAAAAAAAAATATACAATTTTTTTTTAAAATTTGAAGCTCTAAAATTTTTGTAACTAGTAAATATTTTGGTACAGTAAAATATTTATCTAGGTGTATTTTTTGGAAGAATTTAATTTGAATATTTATAAAACACATCAAAACTTATTTTAGGTTGCGTTTGGTTCGTGGAATCTTGACAGGATTCCCGGGAATTTAACACGCGGGAATCTGATTCCCGCGTTTGGTTCGTCAAAGTCATGGGAATAAAGCATTCCCATGGATACAACATTCCCACAAATAAGGTAATCAAGATTCCCATGGGAGGGGGTGGGTATCTTGATTCCCTACAAGATTACTTGCAGGATTACTTTTTTGTTTCCAAAAGTACCCCTGATTTTATTCAAATGTTTTATTAAAAAACCCTAATACCAAACCGTTCAGATTTCTCTTTTCTTCTCCAGCGTTCCTTTCTTCTCCGTTCTCTAATTTTGTTTGGTGCCGGTAGATTTCTCGACAACCTCTAAATTTGGATTGGGTGGATTTGAAATTATTTGAATTTTATATGTAATTATAATGGATAGACTTGAAGCTATAACTAATTTTTGTGTAGTTATATTTACAGTAAATTTATAAATAGATTAAATATTTTTAAATGAATTAAAGTATATTTTCAGAAAATATGTATATATCAATTTACTATATTTTATTTAATTTCTGAAGGGGGTATTTCGGTAAAACTCTACCACATTTCAAGGAATGTTGTAAGTAAACCAAACAAAGAAAAGTAGCATTCCCAGGAATTTAAACAATTTGAAACAACGAACCAAACGATGGAATATATCATTCCTGGGAATACAATTCCTGAGAATCTAGATTACTGGGAATATAACATTCCTGGGAATTTTACAAAGCCATGAACCAAACGCAATTAAATTTTTTTTAAAAAAAAAGATTCTCAAAATATGTCTTTTCAATTGATCTAACAATTATTATGAAAAATTAGAAATTAATTTGTATGAGTTGGAAAAATCAGCTCTTCACTTTATCCCCAAATTTTCAATCATCCTTAATCTCATCACCCATCCCGAGAACGAGAATCTTCTTTTTTCTTTTTCTTTTGTTTTTTTTTTTTTTTTTGATAATAGAGAACGGGAATCTTACTAATATGAAATTGGGAAGAAAGAGTTTGAGGTATCTAACAGAGGTCAGAAGGACTGAGTTGCTTGCGTGACTAAGTGCATGGCATCTAAGTGCATCGAGTATATTGCATTAGAGCAGTGGCGGTAAGAAAAACCTGGAGCAATAAAAAGAAAAAGAAGGCTTAAACAGTAACTAAAAAAGGAAAAAAAAGCTATAAAGAATCATTACATGTTATTATCGAGTCCTATGCAGTTATATCCCCATATGCCTCGGGAATTTCGCCTATTATATTATACAAACAAAAATAAAAGAAGAGAGTTTGGCACATTATCTTAGTCGTACATTACAAGGAAGCAGGCCGAGTATGGAAGAAGGGTTGCATCTTCAACAACACTTTTTTTTTTTTTTTTTTGGGCATGTGAGGTAGCAGGTGAAGAAAAGAGGAGGGAGTATAAAACTGTACTCGAAAGCGGCTGTTGTTATGAAGAAGATGGTTCAGTTTCAGTGCAGCTGGTAGACAAATCATGTATTTGCATGCACAGTAAGTTTGAAAGCATAGCAGACATGTGAGACAGTGAGAGGAATCATATAACAAAAAGTCAGAGAGAAGCAGACAATCATGGATTCCCCTTTGTTCAGACATGGCATGTTGCTAAAATGTTCAGAGACAATATAATTCAAATTTATCATACCTTCTGGAGCTGCCAAGTCACTGGTCAATCCTTAATAACAAACTCATATATATGTCAAGTTCTCAATTCAGTGGAGAAAAAACACCGGGATGTTCCGACTTTCTAAACCCTCTAAAACGTGCTATACGTTGCAGAATGAAACAGCAATCTAGCCCTTTCATTTGCTTTCATTTGATCAGCAATCTAGCCATGAAATTGCTGCAATAGGTACCAAACTGGAACAGTTGCCTTAGTTTTATTCTTCACCCAACTGTAACTCAGAATAATGCCTCTCATCCAGCATGATCTCATGATATCAAAGAAAGGATATATGTATTCTTGATGGTGCTATCTTATTAGGCACGTCGTCAATGTGAGACAAGCTGGCCGGATGAGCAATCAAACACCTTGGTATTATTACTCTGCAAGCCGCTCTTTAGCCAGGCAATGCTGCTTAATTCTGTGGCAACTGAAGCCAACTCGTGACTAAGAATTGGACAAGGCTCCTCAAGTTCTACAAATTCGGGCCCCAATCGAGAACTTCTAGAACAGCCATCTTTTTCGCTTGTACAACAACCATGACCACAGCGAGATGGAACCTGGGGCTCAAGAGAGTAACTCTCTAACAATTTGGTGGCTTGTAATGAAATTCCATGCATTGGAGTTGTTCTTGAATATGGAGACTTACTGGACTGAGCAGATGGTGGATTATATGGGCTGAAAGCACTTACTCTAGCAACTGGACGGTATAAGGTAGGTGGATCTTTAACAGCAGGTTCTTTTTGTTCATCACAATGGTCAATTGTTGCGTCTCTTTCTTCAGATGATAGTCTGAGGGAATTCACATCCCCTGGAGAATGAGTTTCTTCTGAAGATCCCTTGGATTTTTCTAGGTTCATATCATCTGCCGTGTAACAAGCTGTTTTGAGATGTTCAATTTCCAGACACCTGCGCCTCAGAGTGGAATTCCAATGATTCTTTATGGCGTTGTCCGTTCTGCCCTCTAAAAGCCTTGCTATTGCAGCCCATTTGTTACCATGGATGGCATGAGCAGATAAGATTATACAATCCTCTTCCTCTGGGGAAATAGAAAGTATCAGTGTACAACCACAGAACATACTATACATCAGAAGAGGCATATACAGCAGCACTTACAAGCAAAATGCTAGAAACATAGTATGGGTCAGTCTAACTTGCATTTTTAACACAAAGAAAAAAGAAAAGAGAGAGTCACTCTAAAAGGCAGTTAACAAGCTGTTGACCCAAAAAAAAAAAAAACGCAAAAGAACCTACGGAAAAAAGATAAAGACACATGAAATGCAGAACCCCAAAGCATAGGGCAAAATAACAAAGAAGAGTAGTATAAGACAGCAATCCCAGAGATTTTGCAATTAACTCCTACAAAATCCCTCACCCACACCCCCACTCCGCCGCCCTGGCCCCCCCAAACACCCCAAAAACAAAAACAAAACAAGGGAGTCGACAATAGATGCAAAACCTATAAACTTTACTAATGAAAGCATCGACCTATAACACTGCATACTATAAATAAGCACAATAGAAAAGACCGGAAAGTATGAAATATAAGGCTATTGTGATAGCATCTTGCTAATATCGTGATAGCAAAGCATTTTCCCTTTATCAGTAGAAAAAAGAAAAAAAAATCACATTAATTATAGTAGCTATGAGAAGAAAAACACAAAATTTATAACAATGAAACATGTTAAGGTCAGGTAAAGGGATCAAATTATGACCATAATGCTTCATAAATTAAAATATTGAAAAGTAAAAATTTATACCTAAACCAAGATATAAGAACATTTCTCTGATGCATCCCCTCCAATGCACCCCTTGTAGAGGGGTTTATTTAGTCCAATGAAATTTTGTTTCTTTGGACTAAAAATAGCAGACATACTCGCTTGGTTTGATGTGACTAATACTAAATCAGATTGTTCCAAGTTTCTGAATCCTTTTGCGATGGTAAACATACAACTATAAGACAAAGGACCTTCATAGTATTTATCACAATAAGCCTATAAGTACGAAATTTTTCTAGCATTTGACATGAAAGACATACAACTGGCTGCCCAAGGTGATTGCAAGTTGTAACATACATGAGAAAATGGGGTAAAGTCCTCAGAAGGTAAAGTTACAATGCATGCAGCAGAATGACGGCTAAAAGACGTCGCAAGCAAATATTCAGAATTTCAGCATAAGAAAGGAAAGACTAATTCAATTGCCTTGCAAATTATGTGAAGAAAGAAATTATCCCTTCATTTACGAGCTACAATGCTTCCATATCCTTTTAACACAAACCAAAAGACTTTCATTCATGTTAATTTTTCTCCTAGGTACTCTTACAAGATACTAGATACCTATATAAGAATCACATAAGAAATCAGGAGTGGTTCCAGAACAACTGAAGTATTTCTCCTTTCGAAAAAATAGTTCATTAGAGCATACTGCCAGTTAGATTTTTAAGAACTACCTTGATCATTTATGCGGATGTGAATGACTGAGAAAAAATTGTTGGAAGCTATAATTTCACAGGATGAGAAAATTTGAGGATCTTTCCATTATGAACTTTGTTTGGTCGGAAGTAACCGTTGTGAACTACAGCTTGCAATTTACTTGCAAAGTCGTACAATCTAGAGCTACAGGAACAGTGTATATTTATCTTATGATAAGTGCGTCAAGAAACATAAATGTCTTAGTACTCAATCTGGACAAAAGAGTTATCTGATTCAAATAAGGCTCCACATGATCCTTCACATCGGGACAAAATTTGACACAATTAAATTATCCAATTTAAAAACTAGTCCTTGAAAAGCTGCTGTTCCAGTCCTAGTGTATAAGTAGCGTAGAGTCATAGAGTGGTTTTTCCTGGGGATTCAACAGTTTTATTAACTTTTCGAGTACTCTACATTCATGAATAAATGATAAATCCCAACATTTCGTAATACCACAATTCGTGCATAGAACATGATAGCAAATTGAACAACTACACTGCAAAGCTCTACTCTAGAACAATATTCCAATCCTAGGGGAGAAATATCCTATACTGAAATTTGTGTGGTTTCATTAGTTGACTCAACTGTCCAAGTACTCCACATTCATAGACAAACAACAATTCCCAGCTACCACCATTCATACATAGGAGTATATGACATGCTAGCAAATTGAACAACTACATTGCAAAGTGTGACTCTTGAACACTAAGAAGATCAAAACAATGTTCAATGCATACCACTGAAGGGCTTCCGTTTGACATAAGGATCAAGCTGGTTGCACCACCGCAGGCGGCATGACTTTCCAGAGCGGCCGGGAATTCCCCTGGCGATCAAACTCCAATTGCGAGCTCCGAACTTGCTCACTAGCCGGCTAAGTATCGCGTCTTCCTCCGGTGACCAAGGCCCCTTTACCCTGTCCTCCGCCGCCATCGTTCCTCCTCCGCCGCCGCCGCAGAGTTCTTCCGCCGCGAAACTCGTGCTACCGCAATTCTCGAATACCGTCACTGCCGAAGCCGCCAGGAGCGCCGGTGACGTGTCGGACAGAGATTGTGTCGCCGGAATTTGGACGGTGGGGACCACCGTCTCGCCCGCCATTTGTTTCCCTCTCTCTTAATAGTAACAGCGACTAGTCTAACAAACAGTCGGCGACCGCGAAAGTTGCGGCGTCGGGGGTTCAGTTTCGTTATTATAAGTCGCAATCGCGACGAGTGACGACAGACGCTAGGGGTGGTTTACGTATATATTCAAATATAGGGTGTTATATGAAATTGTTTGTGCCTTTTCAGATATAACCCTGAAGTAATGGCTATTGGGAGTTCTGAGGAGAATTGATAAGAATGACGGGGCCTAAATGGGCTTCTGGATTGGCCTAAGATACAATAACGCTACGATAACGTCTGTAACGAAGAAATTACAAAATTATTACGAAATTTGTGCAAAGAGTTGGGCCAAGAAACACTTGGGCTGGTGTATTTTATTTCAGGTTCAGGGTGGAATTAATGGAGCATCGTTATTTGAAGCAAGTGCTACATCTCGAACGTTTTCGTTATATTTAGAACTACACCTTCTTATATCGCCTCCTAAGGAGGCTATGTGTGTATTATAATTGGATACTATAGACATTGGATCTACAAAATATAATAAAGAATTAGTGGAGCATTCTCTCTTTTTAGAAAAAAAGAGACTAATAAGCACTGACCAATTATCTACACACACGCACGCGCGCGCACCACACACACAGACATATATATATATATATATATATATATATATATAATTTTATGGAAAAAAGAATTGCTTGTTGATGTTGGCAATGGCAAGAAGCTGTCTAATAGATATACGTGATAAACTCATTATCAACATGATTTTCCAAGTTGTCAACATTCTTCTTCTAGCTTGCTGTAATTGTATTCCCTTTACATTATAAGCTCAATTATTATACTGAAATGCAAATAACACACGGCTTCATAAAACATCTAAATTAGTTTTATTGTAGAGCTAATGTATAGTCCATCACATGTATGGTAAAAATGACTACGTTCTATTTGTTATAAAATATGTGCAAATGACTGCAGAGAGGGTACTTAGCATGATGATATACGTAACAGAAATACTGTTGGGCCGACAAATAGCCCGAAAATAGCTCGAACTTTGCTTTTCCGCGCCTCGAAATTGGTAAATCTCCCAAACTGCACAGATTTACCGATCCAGAGATACGAAAAAATGTAAATCGGATTATTTTTCGGATTAAATGTTCGGACCCAATAGTATTATTCTATAAGTAATACTATCTAATATTGATAGAAGAAGCTAATAATTGAGCTTATAATTATATGGATAATATATCCTAATCAAATCAAGTGCGTGAAGCATCTGCTTTCCTTGTTAAGGATGACAAACAGTACAGCCAAAAACTTTGAGTCAAAAAGATATTTTTTAGCACCCACAATTTAAACTATGTATAACAAGTAGCTAAATATAGGTCAAACCTGATATTGATCATGCAGTTCATCAGAGATTAAATTCCATTCATATGTCACTGTACATTCTAAATGACGATCGAGAATGTTAACCTTATCGTTGTACCCCTTCCAATGATTTAGTGTTGGAAACTCTCATATGTGGGATCGCATTTTTTATCCTCAAATGGCTCTTATAACTATATATAAGAGCACGTGCAGTAGGACAAGGGTAGAAATTGGATCCGATAATAGAACATGAACAGAGTATGACCTCTCATGTTATAGGTCCGTAGAGTTTTCCACAAAAAGAAAAAAAGAAAAAAAATCTTATACGTTGAGGTTTTGTTTTGAAGAAGGCATAAATTAAGCATGATAATTGAAGATAGAAAGTGTTTATAACTTTCTTTTATTAATTGTTGAAAACTTTCCTATTATTTGGATTGAATAACGTGTTCGTGTTCAACATGAATTATGTATATGAAAGATGGAAATTATGAATGATGTGACGTGAGTTTTAGATTAGCTTTACCTAGAACGTTAGAATCTTCATTACCTACTACTTCTCTTTACGTGAAGCTTAGATGTCTTGCAGTTGCAGATCAACACAAATACGACAAACAATTGGTGTTTAATTTGCAGGATCTTCCTCTAATAACTTGTATTAACATAACACGTCCCCATCATTAGCGCGTGACTATCGTGTTTGATTTCTATCGTTTATCTCGAACGAAAAGGGACTGGCCACCCCCAGGCACTTTCATGACATTTGGGCGGCCTAGAGAAAACTTTCTATACCCTACTCACCTTCGGCTTGTTTGGAACTATATTTATGTTGCTCTTTTCTAATATATCTGACTTGAATGCTCTCATTCTATTTTTCACAGTATGTCATCCATCTTGCATCTCTAGACAGGCCTTCGCACATGCATACGAAGACAAACGGTGGCGCATGTACTACTTTATCTTAATGGTAGCCGTGATAACTAACAGGTTACTACTGTAGAGATTAGCTTACTTCTGAGAGTAGCTTTGTATGGTGAAAATTATTGTCTGAGCTGCATTTTGTACGTCTGTAATAGGCCTTGTTCCTTTCTATGTAGATTTTTATTTTACGTCAGTTGAGAGTGGTGTGGAATTTCTTTAATGTAGATAATATTTTATTTTCCAAAAAAAAAAAAATCAAAAAAAATCAAAAGTGCATTCTGCAAAGTAGGTATAAGGTGATATAAGCAAAGCTAACGGTTTACGTAGGTATCTTGGATGTGAAGGCAAATTTGAAGAAACTGATGGCTATCAGAAGAGAAGATTCAGCAAGAATTAGAGAAACTACTTTATTTAAAATATTTAATGACATGAGATCTCTACAAACTAATGAAGCACGAGAAATTTTTAGAATAAATAAACAAATAAATAAATAAAAACAATAGAAATTTCGTATGGAAAAGAAAAACAATGTACCAAAAAGAAAAAAAAAAAGATAATGAACCAATCATCTCCAGCTGTCTATGGAAATAATCGTGTTGCAAATACACAAGCAAGGACATCTATTTAATTAATATTTTAATGCAGAACCAGGCAGAGGGAGTTATTAGTTCGGAGAAATGTCTTATGGACCTATTATTTAAAAGATTGTATAGATAATATATTTTATTATGATCTATAATTTTTATATTTTAATTTTTTTAAAAATATTTCTAAATATATATTTTAGGATGTAAAACAAAATAGATTTAAAATAAAAAATTATTTGTAAAATTAAAGCATGCAGGGCTGAAATGCAAGTCATCTATTATTTATTAATGACTATTTTAAGATTTTTTAAGAGATTGGTATGTTGATTACATGCGTAATTGCGTACGATAGTTGCAGAGGTCAAATTGGTACCCTCCAATTGACCAAGTATAAACGTTGAAGAGATCCTAACTAATGACTAAATATGATTTACATGCATATAATCAAGTTTGTTTTGAGATCATTGAGAAAATTAGTCTAATTTTTATATTATTTGCCATTATTGAAGATGATTTCACCATCGAAGAGTCCCAACCTTTGAAACTTAGCAGGCCCAAAGGTGCATGTCATCTTCCGGAGATATAAAAGGAACAAATTTTTTACACCCTTACATGTGGCTAATTTGTTTAGAAAATACTGATGTGACTTATTTAGGGTCATGAGCGGAAATACTCTGTCCCTCAAAGTTCTTTTTTTTTTTTGGTTTCTTTTTAAGTTTATTTTATGTTAGTAAACACACACAAGCATATAGAAAGGAATGAGAGATTATGGTTTGATTGAATTGGCCAAAAAAATTAATTAGTTTTGTTTGTATGAGTTTATGCATCCCAATTGATTCCTTTGGAGCTTGCTAACTATTATTTTCTTTTTATTTTTTAGAAATGGTTTGATAAAGTTGGTAATTTAATCATTTGCACCACGATTACATCGTTAAAGACATGCTTAAGCATGGACTGAGACGTTAAGATTATCACTTTGATTATGATCAACACACATGCAAATAACACCCTATTTACCTAATGAAACATACTATATATGAGATTAGAAAACTCTTCCTGTATCCGGCCCATTTTTGTATAATCGCCGTAACAGATAAATCTACGGATCGCACCAAAACATATTAATTGTCAGAAACCATCATATCAAAACTAGCTACTACAGGTTAGCATCCTAATTAGTTATTGCATTAGATGCTTAGGTTGTTTTGCAACTAATAATGGTGTTGGAAAACAGAAGTCCAGTTGCTTTTTTTTTTTTTTTTTGAGAGCCCTAGATCCCCATTTTGAGGTAGGACACTATCCATATAAAGTCGTCACCTGACTTCCCCCCTAAAAGACACTTGGAAAGTACTTTGTCGCATGTGAAGAGGTGCACGTGCGCGCACCCGCCAGCGCAATTTTTGCAACTGGCAGCACAGGATAGTCGAACCTGGCTGGAAAGGGTTCTTGAGCTCCCGTCCTTACAGTGTGACACCCCATCGCCTCCACAAAAGTCCAGTTGCTTGGATCACTAGAACTTCTATCTTCCTTCCTCCTTGAAGCTTTTTGACCCAACAAAACATTATTCTTATTTATTTCTTATCCAGTTTAACTTCTTTCTTATAATTTTTCAAAGTCAGATAACGAAATTTGATCAAAGGAACGAATATCGCCTTGTTCTCCAGAACTTGCACTTCCAAGAAGGAAACCAAGGAGAAAATGTCTTCATATCTCTCTTAACCAAATCTCTATAAATACCAACCTATATAACCTTTCTCTCATATCTCCACCTTCTACCTAGTTAAGAGATCTAACAACTTAAATTCTCTACGATCTCTTGTTGTGTCCATATAGTGCCTCCATTGTCAGCTTCGTACGCGGCGATGTTAAGGGTCTCTCTCTTTCTAGCATGCACACTTGTGCTTGCATCAGAGTTATCTCAGGCGGCAGTTATCGAGCACACATTTAATGTAATGCATCATTTAGATTTCTTTTGGTGCTTATCTTTCCGTTTTATTTATATTTTCAGGCGTATTAGGTTTAGAAGGGAATGCTATCATGCCATGTTACATGCATAAGGTAGACTTGGCAGTACATTCGCAAATGGTTTTTGTTCACACATCAACCATGATAATATACATTAATGCGAGCCTCATGGCCATGACATGCTTCATTAGGGCTGAGCATTACCCGAACCGACCCGAACAAAGCCAAAATTTTGGGTTCAGTTCGGGTCGGGTTCGGTTCGGGTCGGCATTTTAATAGTTCGGGTCTATATAATTCGGTTCGGATTCGGTGGTCAAATTTCGGGTCGGTTCGGGTTGGACCCGAATTATCCTCACAAGTCATGTATTAATTAGTTTTTATTGGTTTTTATGTGCTAATTTTTTTTTTTCACAAAATATTCATGTTACAACTATTCGGGTCGACCCAAACCGAACCGAACCGACTATTGTATAGTTAATTATAAAGTGATGTTATTCGGGTCAACCCGAACCAACCCGAACTAACCCGAAGTTTAGTCGGTCGGGTCGGTTCGGGTTGAAATAAAATTCGGGTCGGTTCGGGTCTGAAGGTATTCAGTTCGGGTCGGCCTTAAGAATTTCGGTTCGGGTTGGTTCGGATCGGGTTGACCCGAATGCTCAGCCCTATGCTTCATATATTTTCGGTTGCTTTTGAAGATCGACCATGATGCGTTCCATCGTATATCCTTAACATGTTTGATCATCAACCACAGGTCATGGTGCATAGCCATCTCGGTATGCATGCAGTTCTTCCATTCATAAGTCAAAACTCCTGTATTCTTTAGTGCATGTTAGCCAGGTTTCTGTCACGAAGAAGTATGATCCGCCAGTACAATCTGTCAACAATCTCAACAACTCAAGACAACATATTCCACGCGCGTTACATTTCTAAAAAGACCTTATACATCTCTTAGAATATATCTGTGATTGATGTAACACTAATTTAGACTTTATTAACTACTTATCATTAAAAAATTGCTTTATAATGAAGTTAGTTAACTAATATATATATATGATATATCGTCCATGTAGGTGGGCAACCTCACAGTTTCAAAACTATGCGAAAGCCGTGTAGTTACGGCGGTTAACAGTGCGTTCCCTGGGCCTACCATAAATGCTTCTGAAGGCGATACGGTAATCGTCCACGTCATCAATGAATCTCCTTACAACATCACCATTCACTGGTAAATCAAGTTGTCTCGATTAATTTATTTCGTCGAAATATATGCACCGAAGGTACTGGGTTACCAAGCACAAGTGCTCGTCTATATGCAGGCACGGTATATTTCAGCTAATGAGTCAATGGGCGGACGGGCCTAGCTACGTGACACAATGTCCTATTATGCCCGGAAACAAGTATACCTACAAGTTCAACATCACCGGTCAAGAGGGCACGCTCTGGTGGCACGCTCACTTTTCAGTTCTACGAGCAACAGTTTATGGCGCCCTCATCATCCGACCTAAGGCCGGCACCACCTACCCCTTCTCCACTCCTTACCAAGAAGTCCCACTTCTCCTAGGTATATCTATTAGTCGTATATATATATGCTTCTAGTATCGGATTTTATATTCACTCGAATTTAATTCTCACAGTAATATTTGATTTCTGGATATGTATATATTTGAATTAGGTGAGTGGTGGAACGCAAACATTGTGGACGTGGAGAATGAAGCATTGGCAAGCGGCGGAGCACCCAACAACTCCGACGCATATACCATTAACGGAATGCCGGGTGATGTCTATCCTTGTTCTCATAATAATGGTAAGTAATTAACTAGGATATAGATAATTTTTCTTGTTTGATGTTTAGTATGTTGTATTTAGACGAATGTATTCCACGTAAGAATGACGAAATTGCATTCATGGGGTGCATGCAGATACGTACAAGTTGGACGTAGTCTACGGAAAGACTTATCTGCTCCGCGTCATCAACGCTGCACTCAATACCCAGTTGTTCTTCAAGATCGCCAGCCACCAGTTCAAGGTCGTCGCCGTTGACGCATCCTACACTACTCCGTACTCCACCGACGTCATAGTCATCGCCCCAGGCCAGACCGTCGACGCCCTTATGGTCGCCGATGCCGCTCCCTCCTCCCGCTACTACATTGCTGCCAGTCCCTATGCCAGCGCCGTCAACGTCAGCTTCAACGACAACACAACCACCGGAATCCTCGTCTATAACACCTCCTCGTCGTTGTCAACTCCGCCAGTGATGCCGACAATGCCCGCCGCCGACGATACTCCGACGGCCCATCGCTTCTTCAGCAACCTCACCTCTCTTCTTCTACCAAACGTGCCGAGAGTTCCCCGAAACGTGGACAAGAAGATGTTCGTGACGTTCGGTCTCGGGCTCGTTCCGTGCAGCTCCAGCCAGCCGGCGTGTAATCAGGTTGCACTTGCCGCCAGCATGAACAACATCTCCTTCGCTTTCCCGACAAAGCTTTCAATGTTAGAAGCTCACTTCCGGGGAACTAATCGAGGAATTTACACGAGAGATTTTCCAGATAATCCTCCGTTGGTTTTCGATTACACGAACACGTCGGATCCATCTTTGGCATTCACGTCGAAGGCGACGAAGGTGAGAAAGATAAAGTATAATTCGACGGTGGAAATGGTGCTGCAGAACAC